>CAXAMN010004225.1:1312-47875 GCA_963970005.1 Durusdinium trenchii
CATGCCAACCACGTCACGTCACCGTCACTGTCACGTCACCGTCGACCAAGTGTCATGTCATGCATTTGCCCGGCTGTGTCACGCCCCCGTCACCGTCACCGTCACGTCCGTGCGCGCGTCAACAAATGTATCCGCCCAGGTCACGTCACGTCAGCGTCACCGTCGCGTCAGTGAGCGCGAATCAACGCATGTATCCGCCCAGGTCACGTCGCGTCAGCGTCACGTCACGTCAGTGAGTGCGAGTCAACGAATGTATCCGCCCAGGTCACGTCGCGTCAGCGTCACCGTCACGTCAGTGAGCGCGAGTCAACGAATGTATCCGCCCAGGTCACGTCACGTCAGCGTCAAGTCACGTCAGTGAGTGCCAGTCAACGAATGTATCCGCCCAGGTCACGTCACGTCAGCGTCACCAAGCCTGTTAGTCCTTCGTCGAAGTCACCGTCACGTCGCCGTCACGTCGCGCGACCCATCCGTGGACCATACTCGTGTCCCAAGTCCCCTGTCCCCAGTTCCCTCTCCGCAGGCCTCTGTCCGCCCACTCTTTCAAGCATTCTGCGACCTCCAGCCCATGGTACCACCTGCGCAGCAAAACACGTTCTCGACGACGCAAAGTAGTGCTTCAGGCTTTTGAAACACAAGAGGGCACCGCCATGAAATCATGGGTGTCAAGTGAAAACGCCCTCAATGATGGCCCCAAGTCAGCTGCTTTCAGAAGACGATGTTCTGGCAGCGTTCTGTAACGCAAGCTTTTGTTAATTCATGATTGAGGGCGGCGTTTTCACTTCATGCTTCCTGCTTTTATTCTCCAACTATGTAGGCCCTCAAGTCACCTCAGGTGGACCTCAGACGAGGCTGATCTCCAACTATGTAGAACCTCCACGCACCGTCTGTTTTTTTCAAGGAACTCCCCTCCTCCATCAGAGTTGCCCATAAAAGTAGCTGACACACCCTTATGTCTTGATAGTATCTATTATTCACCCTCCGATGAGCCATGTTTGAAGCTTCGTTTGCAGAAAAGAAGAGGGATTCCAAGCTGATTGTGGCCTCCAAAACCTTGAAATTTTTGCCAACCAATTTACGGCCTTTACGTCCCCTGAAAGCAATTGTCGCCCGGAGGCGATACCGTGCACACCAAGATCTGCAACTTTCAAAGGCTTCAAATGGCATCATTCGTGGATGACTGCGCATGTGCAATCTGTGGACATGCATGCAACTATAAACACACACAGACAGCTGGGAATGGCGTGCCCAGTGGTGCAATCCTTTCACACATGGCCACTGAAAGTCTCTCCCAAGTCAGCGCGCCAGCAGAATCTGAAGAAGGAGCCACCCTGCCGCTTGTGCTGACCACCCTTGCAGGTGAAGAGATCCCATCTTCCAAGGTTCGGAAATATGATCGGTTAGAAGAGTTTGAGGATGCAGTTGCAGAGTGCGTGCCCAATGTTAGCCAGATTTCTACATTTGGGAGAACTCGACTTCGTCCATTCGAACCCACCATCCTGAAGGACCCTATATGGGACACTCTAAGGGATTGCACGCGCTTCAATCAGAAGCTGCGTTGTCCGGGCTGAACATAAAGGTCAGTTCCAAAGAGGCCACTCCGAGCCATCCGCGTCCCAGCAGATGACACGGGATTTGTTGTGGACAGTTCCTCGGGCAACGGATGGGGCTGACGCCTGTGTTGCTGGCAAATTCAACTTGCGCCAGCGCCAAGTTGCTTTCAAAGCATAGAGAGACTTGGGTTCCGGAGCAAGTTTATTGGTTGCTCCTTCGTCTGTCCCTATGTGGCAAAGCGAGCACTCTGCAAATGCCCAACGTCCAAATTCGCACCCTGGGACTGTGATTTGTGTTAGTGCATGACAACCTTGCTTGCAGTTTTCGCACGCATTGGTCCTCGGAATTTGATGTCTGACGGGAGTTCCCGTGTTCAATGCCCGATCCGCAGAGGCTGCCTTCCTGGCTGGTAATTGACTTATCCGTAGCACAAGATGACCTGTGCAATTTCTGCACACATGGCGTCTCCACCCGTAGAGAAAAGAAGGAAGGAAGGACAGAAACAAGAGAGGAAGAAGGAGAACCCACCAAAATGGGTGAAACCGGGACCATAACCACCACCGCAACCTCAACTTTCCCGAGCCAAAACACGCGTAGATTCTTAGGATTCATAGATGCCAACGGGCGAGAATGTCAAGGTCCAACGTGGAGGCCGGCCATGGTAATCACACAAAACAAAAACAACATCTTCCATTTGGCCCCCAGGCCCTTCACTTCCAACCAGTGGTACCCCCTCTTCCACCACTGCTTCCCGGTGTTTGATGCCTTCAAACTTTTAGATCTTGGACATGGCCGTAAAAATTACGACGGAAACTAGTAAGCTAGTACTACGGTTGTCGGCGGAAACAGGAGTTGGTAAAAAAGAACTCGAGGTATTAGGCTCACCCACACCATTCGGTTCAATATCACAAATGTTGGTGTCCACTTTGCGAGCGCTGAAGCCCGTCCGCCTCGTTTTCTTTTGTGACGTGTGCGGGCTTTGCATGTCGATGATTTTGATGAAGACAGTCCTTGCAACAGATGCCGATGCTGTAAGGGCAAGATGCCAACGCGCGAGTCTTTAAATGCCCGAAATTTCGGTGAAAGGGCACATCAAGTAGCTGTTGCGCAACTGTCTCCCTGATCTAATCGCAGGCCTTGACAACGTGGGTGGGAGCTCCGTTATATAGCCCATTCGATTCCGAACTTCTGGCACCCTTGGTCAGGATTTTTTTTTTTGCGTCGGTGAAGGTTTTCTTGGCAACGGCAAGTTTGGACTTCCGTGTTGCATCACCAATGCCAACTAAGTTCTCCTGTCCATTGGTTGCCGCAGTCGCGCGAAAGAAAACGAATGAGTGGTTCTGGTGGTGCCGGTGCCGAAATGCAGGCGATGCTCCAAGAACGCAAGGCGCACGCAAATGAATGGGCTATTGCACAGCCCCGCAATTACAGGAAAAGGTGAAACACGATTTTTTTCGTGAATATGGCCTAGGTTTTATAATTTCAGGGCCTGGCGTGTCGCAATTGCATGCTTCAGTTGCTTGTGCAATACCGGGTCATTTGCACCAAAACCAATGCAACGCGAGAACTCGGCCCTACAGATGGCAAAGGCACATCCCACCGAAGTGGTTCATTGCCGGATCCTGTACCCTCTACTGCCGTCCTACGAGGACAGCGGGGGGAAGACATACAATACACCCATTCAAGTTGCACACAAAAATCCAGTTGATTTTCGCCGCCCTGCCGGGCTACGTTTAATGAAGCAGTTTCCCAGGTTGCCGTCCTGCTGGCGCGGGCGCGCTGATTTCCACTTTCTTTGCGGTCCTGAGCGGGTTTTGTGTGAGGTGTTTTGCCCCTCGCCGACAGAATGATTTTTCCTTCACTCATTGCACGCCTTTTGGCCAGATTGATGCCCAGCTCGGCGCGGCACTGGTAATGGCCAGTCGCTGGTTTTTTGGAGGTGTTTCAATTTGCACATTGTCCGGCCTGTCATCCCTACATTGAGGCGAGTTTGGCTTCGCGATCAGCAGTAACATGACAAAACCCGAATTCTGACGTGTGTTGCCAGGTCTCCAAGGCCTCGTTGCGATTGGAAATGCGCGAGGGCCTGCGAAAGATGTCGCGGACATGATGACATCCACGCCGGCAACGTGGTGAAGCGCCATGACCCACAGCGACCCGGGGTGCGGTTTGGTTTCGCCCTTGAATAATTCAAAGAATTAGCTCGACGTCTCGTAGGCCCCAAGTCCGCCCGCGGCCGCGCACAGACAGACGGGGATACCTTGGCAACGCCCTGGCCTGTGCTCCGCTTTGCGCCACCGCTGGGGTAGCAGGCGGCGTGCCCTAATCGCTGAGACGAAGGGTTGTTTGCACAGCCGCAAGGACGCGGAATCCGTTATGAGATCCTGTGTCCGGCAATTGCTATTTTCGGATTGCCGTTCGCTATGCGACCACCTCGACGCAGAAACACTTGCCAAGGTGTCCGATAAGCGACTCGGGATTGAATTGGCCGCAATTCATGAGAACTTGTGGCAAGGAACACAAAGGACATGGAATATTTTCCCGAATGGGGGAGATCGTCTTGAATGGATCAGCACTCACACGATGTTGAGTGATTGTTTGACCAAGAGCATGAAGCCGGACCTACTACTTTCGGCCCTTCGATCGTGCATCTACCAAGTTGACAAGAACAACGGGAAACGACGAGCAAAACGATTCGTAGAAGCGCATAAATTCGCTGGAGAAGGGAAGCTTCACAACCTTGAACGGAGAACGCACTACGAGTATTTCCCTTGTAGAAACTCCTGTATAGCTAGCGGATTTGGACATTAGATGTACAGCCGAGTTCGGTCCATGGTGCATTCCGCCGCCGTTTGGGCTTACAGGGCCCTTGAGTTTATCCGCGCTTACGCCTGCGTGAAAACGCCGTTGGATGTCGCGGTCGGGACCAATTTCACACGCGTTAACACTCTACCAACATGCATGTGGGAACTCGCATGTGACAGTGGCACGCATGACAGCCCACATACAACCGACGTTTACATGGGAGCGCACACTACAGGAGTGAACACACATCGAAAGCACACATGCGAAAGGAAAACCAAAACAAAAAAACGAGTCAATGATGTTTTCCCAGCCTGGCAGGTGCGGCGTCTTGTGACCGTTGTCCTACAAAGTGTGCGGGCACGGACCCCTTGATCATTAATGGCGGTGATGTGGCGGGAAAACCAGTGGAAACGGAATGACGGTTGGAGCTGACAATGATATTTTCCTCACTTTGCGGAAAACAAAGAAGCACTATGCAAACGGACGGGCAGGTGAAACAGACTGCCCTGTCAAGGCAGCCACCGCACATCCTGGGTGGAGTCGGCCTAGCATGCGCCCAATCTGACCGCCCAATGCGAGCACCGGGCAGGCCAAGGAATGCAACGAACATGTTTCGGCTTGGAGTGTCGAACGACACACTCTCTTGATGGTCGTGGACGAAAAGCCTAATGGCAGCACATCGCTGCCACTTGAAACCTTTCTCATTGCAAAATGAGGCATCTGTCACGGTGATTATACCAACATTGCGCCAATCGGTCGTCTTCAAGTGATCTTTGGAAATTGAAACACGACATCTTCGAGTTGCTTGTGTGCCAAATCGAGTACTTTATTGCACTTGTGCAGGAGTCCAACGGTCGCGCCGTTGATCGCTGTTTGAAGATAGCTGGCGCGGTACGCCAAATCAGGGCGTCCTTGAACGTGATCATGTCGGACCACGAATTGTCAAGATTTTTGCGGTGGTCGATCTTGAACATGTGCTCAGCCAAATACCATGGTCCTGGCGGCTCAGTGTCGGTGTTCCTTCCTCTCACGAACGAACGTGGTCTTGAGCCAGCCACTCATGGTGTGGCTATTGAAAGGGACATTGGTGGTGTGACTACCACCCTTGATGCGAATGTTCACACGAACACCTTGGTGATTTTCTCCATCGCGCAACGACGGTGATTCATCATCTGCAATCCACAGACTTCGACCACGGTTCTTGTGGCGGCGGGCCAATGCGACAAACGCGTCGAGGTGTGCACTTGTCAACTCTGTAGGATTTGCCCTGCAGCCAAGCGAAGCGCTTGAATCATAGACCCTCACTGCAACTTGCAACCAACGCTTGTTTGACCAAAGGCCTGATTGACTGGATCCGGCCTGGTCCATGCATTTTTTGATCTCCTTCACAATGGGTTCCTGCAGGGTATCCTCCAAAGAATCATGAGACATTGCAGTCTTTCGCACAGGTGTCACCGGCGGTGTACTCTTCGGCGTACTCTTCGGTGTGCTCTGTGGTGAACGAGGTTTTTGTCCATGAAGGTTCAATCCAGCTCTTGTCAACTCTTTTGCTTTCCCGGTCAATCCAGTCCTCCCAATCGGAATGCTCATACTTGGTCGAACGGCCTGGACGAATGTTTTGCCATGGAGCGGCACCTATTGGTCTCGAAGGCTTGGAAGGTGCGCTCGGGCGAGATGGCAAGCTGCGATGCCCTGAAGAATGCTTTGGAACGATCTTCACGGGGCTCTTCGACACGGGGCTCTTCTTCGGTGAAGGGTTCCTCTTCTTCGCTGGACTCTTCTTCTGCAATGGATTCTTCTTTCTTGGCAGTGGTGACCTTCTTCGGGAGTCGCGCCTCGAGCGCGATCGCCTGCGGCCCCGGCACGGGGTCTTGGAAGCTGCGACGTCTCCTTCGTGGCGAACGGGATCTCGGCTTGAGTTCAACAGGCTCTGACTTCTGCGACTTGGACATGTGCTCAATGACATTTGCAAGCTTTTCGACAGTAGCTGTCAACTCCTTCAGCTTCTGATCTCGTTCGTCTTCTGGATGACGACCGGTGGATGCTTCATCCGTTTCTGGATGGCGACTGGTGGATGCTTCGTCCGTTGAATGACCACATGTAGACCTCGAGGATCTACTATACCTGGCTGCCCTTGGAATGATCTTGGGCTTGGCATCTGGAATCGAAGTCGAAGGTGTCCTCAGCTGGTGCATGGCTTGGCGGAGGAGGAGGAGGAGGAGGAGGTCCTCTCCTAGACACTGTGCGTCTTTCTCCGACTGGTAACGCAGTCATCTGAATCCAACCAAACCGCTTGCATAGATCGAGGCTCGATGAAGTGTCGTTGCATTCATGGCATGTGCCACCGCAACGCATGCTGCTCCAGTGCTCCGAAGAATGATGCACAAGCGTCACAGTGAATCCAAACTCAACTGCTATGGCCGAAAGGCATGAAACTCCTCCAGCAGGCCTGTGACGGCCTCCATTGCAGCAGCCAAACTCAACAACACAACCATCCTTGGCGTACTTCGCGATGAAGTCACGGGCATTCTGAAGATGACCTTTCATCTCTTCAAGTCCCAAGGGTGCTCCAAAAATACGTGGATGTGTTCCAATGTGCGCAGCCATGGACTTGTCTCTTGCAGGATCATTCAACTTCTTGAGATCCACCTCAGCAGTGGCCTGAGGCCTACTGCACCACGGTACAAAGGCTGTTCATACCGGGCTCCTTTGCTCACGATCAAAACCTGTGTCTGTGTCAGATCGGTTGCAGTCTGTGCATCTTTGTGCTCCCTATATCGCTGGCCAGTGAACGCTGCCTCATACTCGTTCATGGCGGCTTCTGGGTCGTTACCCGGCCTTCGGTCTGGGGAAATCGATGCAACATTTCGAGCCATGTAGCAACAGCGAAACTTTCGATGGGCACACTCTGGAAGTTCCGGGTGGCATCAATCAGTCCCCCGGTCAACGAAATCATCAAAAGACCTGTTTTGCAGCAACGAAATATGGGAAGTTGGCGACCTTCAATATGAATGGTGCCTTTTGCCAAATCCTTCACAAGGCCTAAGTGGGACTGTGCATGAAGCGACAAAAGCATCGGCGATCGACCCTCTTGGAGCTGATGGGGGTTCAAGGATTCCTCGAATGGGGTTTTGGTCGTTTTGCATGTTCAACGAAAATGGCAAAACCCTGCAACCTTGGGTCTTGTTGCCTTGACTCCCAAGACCTGAAAAAACCTTGCCCTCTTTCGATGCCCAGCCTACTTCATAACCCAATTGCTTGAATTTGGCTTCCGCTTTCTCCATCCAGTATTGCCAATGACAAGTGCTATTGCAACCCTCGTCCAAAATGGCATAGATGTTGGGGTCACTTTCGCACCACATGTCTCTGGTTTCTTGCTGGGGGTATACCAAACCTTTGCTCATGCTCGAAGGCACGCGAATGCACTGGTTTCGACGGCAGCGTAACCTATGTGTTCGGGGTCCCGACGGCCCCAGGCAATCTTATCTCCGATTGGGTCCTGCTCCAACAAGATCTGGTCTCTGGAATGCAGCTTCTTGCAGTAGTTCATGAAGTCGAGTCTGAGTCAGGGTGTCAGGCGACGACGAACATTCGGGCTCAACCAAACCGCTGAAAATCCTAAGATTCTGCCTACCGTCTCAGGGGTCAAAACTTCTTGATCATCTCGAGTGATGGTTTCAATGATGCTAACCTTGTCTTGGGTTGTTGACTCAACAGCTTTTGCCAAGGCAACTCGCTCACGGCGTAGTTCCATTGGCAGTTCATCAATGAACGAACAACATTGCTTGCACTACACGCGATGAGTCGAACGGCTTGATCCCCTGTTATCGGTGGATTCATGCGGGCAATCTTCAGGCTTGTATTGGGGTTTCTCTTTCCTTTTCTCGGTGGATGAATGCCCACAACGCAAACACGTGCGACGAATCGTGTATCCCGTGCTCCCTCGGAACGAAAACTCCTGGCAGTTCTGGCACTTGTTGGGCAATGGCGGATAAGGCGGTGTTGCCTTTGCAGTTCCTTTCTAGGTGCTACCGGGCAATGCAGGGGGAGGTTGAACAGGTTCGTCTCGAAGGTAAATCTCTCCACCCCTGAACTCAAAGAACTGATCAACCCATTGCACATACTGCTTAATTCTGGGAACACGAGAACCTTCCTTCTTTGCCCATACATAGAATTGGGGTTGTCGATGCAGAACATCCCAATAGGTCTTCCCCTTGAACTGCCCAATCTGAAACACATTGAATTGTCGAATCCCATGGGGCGCTCGACCGACGACGGAGTCACTCGGGTGCCTAATTCGGACGAAGTGGCATCATTTGCATGAGCCATGGACGACTGTGCCTGCGACGGACGGGGATGAGAACCCTTACCGGATGCTCCTGATCGAAATGCCATCATGGCAGCATTGGTCTGCTCGGTAGACGTGGCTACACCTACATAAACAAACCCTTCTTCATCATCTGATGACTCACTCTCATAGGCTAGGTTGGCAGTAGGCTTCGGGGTTTGTGGCTTCTTGGCAAACTTGCAACCAGGGTCACCTGCCCAATGTCCCATGCCGCCACAGCGAAGACACTTGGACTTGGCCTTCAGGTCACGAAGCTTGGCACGGCGTTGCTCAATGCTCATTTGGCTGCGGACAACCTTGCCTTTGCCTTTACCTTTGAAACCATTCTTGCCAAAACCTTTGCCTTTGCCTTTTGCTTTGCCGAATGCATTGAATGCACCGAGCTGAAGTCCTGAGTAGTGGTCAACGAGAACCTTGCAATATCCTTCGAAGTTCTTGGGGTTGGCACATGCTTTGGTCACAAGGATCTCCTGGCGTGACAAACCAGACAATTCGAGCAACAGTTCGGCACGAAGACTGTCACTCAGCACCATGGTCGAATCCAATTCCTGCAACACAGACCACCAACGTTTGCGACGGTTGGTGTAGGACAGCATGGATTCTCCAGGCTGGCGAGACAAAGGGCCTCCGTGCTTCTGGCCAGCGCGGAACAACTCCTTCGCCTCCTCATTGGCACGTGGGAAAACGAAAGCCTTCATCTTCTGCAATAGGTCTTCCAATCCTTCCTCACTGGTCAGGGCATCAAGACCGACGTCCCTGGCGAGCAAAAAGGCATCTCCACGCAAACATTCAAGAATCTTGTTCACGAGCGGGCTGATGTCTGGCTTGGTGACAACTACTTCCTCTTCTTCTTCTTCCGGTTCGATAGGAGGGAAACCTGGGAGCTCAGCGTCCTCCTCAGTACCTCCATTGGGCATGTCACCCTTCTTTGGTGTTGTCGCTGGAGTGCTCTTTCTGGAATGGCTCTTGTGTTTGTTGCCTTCTTTCCACAAACGAATGCGAGGGCGGGTGCGAAATTCTCAGTCACGAAACGATGCGGCATCACCATAGTAGATGTACGAACCAGATTTGGTCTCCAAATGAGTACCGCCTGCTGAATTCTTGTCGGGATTAAAGCGAAGTCCTGCGACCGACATTCCTTGTCTGTCAGGCCTCAACGGGCAATTTCAAGAAAACTTGGTTGCAGATTCTCGGCACGAATGCACGAACGAATCCTGGATCGGCGGATTTAGGGGTTGATGGATGCAGCGGGACGAACCCGAACCTGCTCCGCTACCAATGTGAAATTGGTCCCGACCGCGACGTCCAACGGCGTTTTCACGCAGGCGTAAGCGCGGATAAGCTCAAGGGCCCTGTAAACCCAAACGGCGGCGGAATGCACCATGGACAGAACTCGGCTGTACACAAGATACCAACAACAGGGAAAATTCACACGCGTGATCACATATGCGTGCTTTCATTTGTGTGCTCTGAGGCATGCTCGCTTATTCACCCTTTTCGAGAACGAAATGTTGCAAAAGCCGCCAATCAGAATGGCCAGCGCCATGCAGAAACATTTTGGTTTTGGCCAGTGTCATCATGCTCAAATCCATCGGACGACTTGTGGTTTGGGCCCACTGCACAGTATACTGGGTGTAATGGAGAACCTCTTGCCAATGTACCGCTGGATCCTGCATCCAACGTGGGCCACAAGTAATGCGTTCAACAATGGTACGGACGCTGCAGCTCCGACCCTCTCGCGTTGTTTCTCCCCTTCAACGGATGGGGGGCCTGGTGCTAGGGCAGCCGCCCCACTTATACATAGCTCGTACTGCTGCCCTCGCGGAGAAAGATCAACAACGTGTTTCGCCGTGTTTGCATTAGCGCATGACAAGTGTTGTTCATGTTGCAATTGGCTTGCGTCCGTGGCAGTACATGGTAGACAATTTGTTGTTTTTTTTTAAGTTTTGGAGGTGGGGAAAGAAATGCCAGAAACACATGTTGGTCGAAATATACCCCATCCAATACGCCACTATGAAATCAGGGGGTCCACCCCTTATAAAACCGTCTCATACAAATGAAAGTAGGGGGTCCTCCCCCCATTTCATAGTGAACTTTCATTTCATATGAACGTTAAAGAGGGGGTCCCCACCCATTGCACAGTGATTTTGTATTTAAAAATCGAATGCACTGTGATTTTATAGACATTGATTGGCGTGCTATCAAGAATGTCCAGATATATGCCGCCAGTACGTTTGAACGCAGGATTTCATAGATACAGACTGTCTGAGTATAAGTCCTCCAGCGGGGTCAAGCATGGGACTTTATAGTGGTGGCCTGTTTTTCCGTTCCGCCAGTACGTTTGAACGCAGGATTTCATAGAGACTTGACACTATGTATATCTGTGTATTATGAGTGCCCCAACAGGGTCAAGCGTGCGGCTGTATAGAGGTTTCGTCCCGCCAGCACGTTTGAACGCAGGACTTCATAGAGATTTGACAACGTTGGACAATATGTACGAGTTACGAGGTACAAGTTTCATCCCGATTTCCTCTCTATAAAATCACTCGTTTGTCCTCGTTGCAGTGTATCACGGACACGAGTGCTGACAGGTATCCAAACACGTTCAAAATGAGGGTCCATACCATACTCACCAAATTATCCGGACCGAGGGGGTCCATACCCCCAAAACATACCCCCCAGTACGTCCAACCCCACCGTTTTATATCTATGAAATCCCAAGCAAGACCCCCTGGTGGAATGCGGAGGGGTATGTTGAAACCTTCACTTTCGCGCTTGGAAAGGACCACCGACTCAGCTGCTGCCAGACACAAAGGTGAGATTTCGACATTAAGTAAAACACTTATACAAAACCTGGTCCCTGACTGTGTCAGTTTTGCTTTCATTGGCGCAGGTTCCACGGCTGCCGTGGAACTGATGAAACTCTGGAATTTTCAAGCAGGCAAGGGTAATGATACATACGGCTGAAGGTTTGAGGAAAAATGTTGGTTTCATGTCCAGCTGGACTTGTTGGATTTGTTTCGCTGCAGGCTGGATTGTGTTGTATTGTGTTGTTGCTTGCACAATGCCCTCTCCGCCCTTGGCCACGAAAACCCAAACTTCAGCCAGGAACCCGGTGAGTTCGTTGGGTGCTTCACGTGTGTGTTCCATACGAACCCCGACTTCATGCGGAGTTTCGCCTTTAACATTTGTGGCTGCAGACGGGGGGTTCTCCGGGTGACAACAACACAAGCAAACGTCAGACGAGTCCAAAACGCGGAGCCTGCCTGTGTTTCTGATAAAGTGCGCTTGCTTTGATGCATTGAAAAAGTACTAAGACAAACGTTTTTTTTGAAAAATCCGCGCGAAGAAGTCGAATATGAACAGAGTAATGCCAGATTTGGACAAGGTGTTTTTTTCATCTCCCCAGTCAAGGTGTGATTTCATGCTTTTTGCATATGGCATTTCATGCGGAAAAAAACATTCAAAAATACTTCTGGCACCAGTGAAAAATGGATGTGGTGCTTTTTACAGCGTAAATCACAGTGCATTTGCACGGCCAAAAGAAGAGCTATGTCTGATGGTCTGCCCTTCTTTTGTTTGATGGCTTGCATTTCATTTTAGCAGCCGTAAGCTTCGACACGAAGAAAATTTGTGCCTGTTTGTAATTTCTAGGGTCCTACTGTAGGTCCCCTAGGCGTGTCTACGCTATACGTGTGTAGCACCTGTTGTTCGTAGTTGCTTTACCCCTCACCCCCCCAACCCACCCCCACCACCCCATTTTAATCACACGACTAATCGATGACAATGTTGTGGTGATGACAATGTTGTGATCGATGACAATGTTGTGATGCTGACGTTCCCGATGTCCCCGATGATGCTGAAGTCCCAGAACCACATTTGTTGATGCTTATTGGCTCTTAGAAGGACGGAAGGAACGGCATTCATTCCACAAGGGGCTCTCTTGCACTTGATAGCCGGAATACAGTGGATGTCATTTCATCAGCGGAGGGGCCTTCCTCCAAGCGGCCGTTGCACAACGCCGCTGGTAGTAACTTGGAAACAGATACAAAACGGGCAAGGTACAAGAACGGGGAAAATCATAGTGTTACTGTTCACGCCACTGGTATAGGTTTCACACACGCAACGCCGCTGATGTAGGTGGTTGGTTGGACAGCTTGTTCCGTTGCCCATGCCGATTATGATTTGGGATGGTCGACTGGCGTTTTGCATTTGAACGCCCTTCGCGGGCCATGGGCCGCCCTGCCATGAGATGCGCCGGACTGACACGGCTTAAGAATGATTGGGCAGCGGTGGGTTGTGACTTGGTCAGTGATAGGTGCGTTTGAGCCATCAATTGTTGCGAGAGGTTGAGGCAAGGAAGAAAAACGTTTGTGGGGGTTTTGAAATTGAAGGACGACCATGATTTCGGCAGTAGGACTCCATAAGGTTTCTGGAACAAAACGGGTTTTGGTTTGTTTGACTGCCCAGTCACTGGACCAGACCTTGGTGAATGGACCATGTGCCCTTTGGAGGACCAACGATGGCTGTGCCACAAACTTTGGCACGCCCGGATCGCGCACCCGTTTGTGCAGGTTGGTTAGCGCACCAAAACATATCACAAAAACCATTCAAATCGCGGCCATACTCTTCACCAGCTCACACATTGCATTGTCACTCAGGTTGCAGCCTTGTTTTTTCTTCGCGCGCGGACCTCCCGTGCCCCAGCTAGGACTTGTAGCCATGCTCGAAAAAACCAGCGATTGGGCTAGCCCCGACCCAAGCAAAGTAACACAAAAGAAGAAGGTGACCTATCTAATAGTTGTTGGAAGATGCCAGCTTGTGCTCACATGCTCCATCCTTCTTTTTGCTTGGGGCAGGTCGGCACGGTTTGCGGCCGCAGTGGACAAAGTCTCCTTGCTACGGCTGTTGCAGAACCCAGCAACCCCGACAGGCCCTATGGACCGATTAGACCATCCAGCGCTGACCTTTTGCAGCCTCAGGAGTATATAATTGTTCCAAAACTAGTTGCGTTTCGGTGCCTTGTGAGGGGGGCACTGTTCTGAGCCTCCTTTTCTACAATATGTTAATCACGCTCACACACATGTCGCACCGTTCTTGATACATTATCATAGCCCCCGTGCAGCCGCTGGGGTGTGCAGGTTCCTTGCCGCACTTGGTCAGCGAGACCTTGGCGGAAGAGTTACGCGGTGCGAAGGAGGTCACTGTGCTTTTGGCCTCGTTTGCCAGGCGGGAGTCAAGATTGAATTCCACAAACCACAAACACAGGGACTTCCTTCCAGCATATATTTTGTCTCCAGGTAGTCACCCGCATGCTTCATCCACATTATAACTCTTCTTTTCGTTTCTTCCTCCTCGTTACCATGTCGTTTTGCCTCATTCCTGTTTCCCCTTTTGGTCCGGGAAATTTTCATTTGCACTGTTCCTCATTTCCCATCCATCCTCACATCATCCATGTCATCCATCCTCCAGAACCGATGTGCGAGTCGTCATCGAACACAGCATCAACACCGGTGCTTCACAAAGACCCACTTTCTGCAGTACATCCGGCGGGTTTGGCTCGAGTGGCGCCCCGTTTTCCCAAGAATTGGTCAGACCAACGCAGACAACACTGAAAAGGAACCGCGACCAACGATTTTATCACCACAGCCACAGCATAGAAGAGCCTTTGTGGAAAGAGGCCGTTGCTGTTCGACGGTTACAATTTGGATCAGCGGTTCACGACTCTCGACTCTCACCGTTGCGAGACTCACCCGTTGAGAACGCTGGTATGCGTGGTCACGCATGTTCCCCAACACACCAGTTCCAGTGGCCAGGGTTCAGCATCCCACTTTCTGCTACGAGGTCGTGTGGCTGCTTAGGTGTGGGGCAGTGTGTACGGTCCAGAGCGTAGGGAACCCTGTGCCAACAACAACGCTGTGACGTGCTCGTTTTCCTCAGCTCTTCTTCAGGCGTTCCTTGTGGCGCGCAGCGGCGGCTCTTTTGCTGAAAGCCGATGCCGTGGTGGACGTGCCGGCGCTGGGTTCCTTGCCAGACCTCGGAAACATTAAGACACAAGTGACACTTGCCGACGCCCCACACAACGGGCGACATGATGAACCCAGGTGCTGCAGTGAGGGCGTTTGAGAAGAGCGGGCATTGGCAACTGGCCTTGGCGCTCATCGAGGAGCCCCACGAATGTGGGGGAAAGGGCCATAACATTCTCGCCCTGAGCAGGTTTGACACGGCCAAGTAGTTGCAAGATTTCTCCACCGAACTAGTTCATCAGGGTGCTAACTGAATGTCGGCACTACAAGAATCAATCCTCGAAACGACCAAGACACTGATATGATTATAGAATTGTCTGTTTGATTGATGAATGATTGCTTCCTAATTAAGTGCGATGAGTGCCGGCGTGCCATGCAACTCCCCAAAATTCACATTTACACCAGTTGGAGTGGCTCATTTGTTGGCCAAAGCAGGAGTTTAGTGGAATTTGCTCGCGGCGCTTGCGCCCGGACGGCGGAGTGTTTGGCTCTGTTTTTTCTCGCGGCTCGGCAGAGGGTGGGGTAAGGGAAGAGAAGAGCATACAACACGACAAAACTGGCCATGTCACAATCAGCAGGGCACCGGTTCAAAAAAATCCATCCACTCCCACCAAAAAAACCTGCTGCCTTTACCGTCCTCTGTTTGGGTGGTGTATGCTTATATACTTACTGTATATCGTTGGAGCAAGTCGACCGTGGACTCTTAAAGCCTCTTGGAGCGTGCGGGGTGGCACGTGGTGCGCCGTTGCAGGTAGGCTGATGACTGATATTGAGATGAACCTATTGTATATTCACAGCTTGTGGGATATTGTGCAGGCCAACAGACTTTGGATGTCCCGTTTTGAAGTTACTGTACATAGTTGGTGGAAGGATAGTGCTGGTTTCGTTCGTCCAGTGCTTGAGTTGGCGCCATGCGAGGCCTGCGGCGCAGCGAGCCAGTGGCGGACAGCGTGCGAGATGTTGGAGCAGCTGCTGAGGAGAGGCGAAGGTCATCCCGAAGAAGTCACAGCTGACATACCTGCAAAATTCGGATGGATCAAAACCTGGAGTCTTGGTCCGGACTTGTAGCTTGACTTTCCAAGTAGTCTAGTTTGTTCATTTGGGGTGGTCCCGGTGTTGACCCACAGCCGGCCGGGATGCTGCCTCCCCTCCGCCACTGGCACCAGGTGAAGGCTTGTAGGTCAAAGGCGGGGATTTCTTTCTTCGCGCTTGTCCAGGAGGAAGGATGAGGCGCTGCAGGTGCGAGTGACCTGAGAACGGCGGGAGACATGGCCAGCTCACGTCAATCAGTTGAGCTTGACTCCATGAAAGCAAAGGACGCCCCACTGCCCCGGCGGGGTCAGTGTCGATGGCACCAAACCTTTGCTGGAGCGCTTGTGGAACGTTCGACCGGGACATGCACGTACGACGGGCGAAGACACGCGCTGTCACCAGTGTCTTGCGAGATGCTGTTGCAGGCATGGCCGGTAGTTGAGTGGCAGCGTGTGGGCACGGCTGCGCTGACGGCTTGTGGTGTTTCGGGCTGAAAGGGGTTGGTATGAAAGGGGCACAGGGGGTGGAGCGTGCGGAAGTGGAAGCAAGGACATTTTTGCAGGAGCTCAAAGAGTTTCTTGTCGTGGTTGGTACATGTGCTCTCGGGCAACTAGTGGTAACTCAACAGAGTCATTGTCGCATTTTCTTAGAGAATGTCTCAGTGCAATCTTGTAAACCAAAAATACAAGTTTATATTTGGGTCTCAAAAACAACATATCCCAGTTTTGGGTCGACCCTTTTTCTCCTTTTCTTTTTTGCGAGTCTGTCGATGAGCGACCTCCCCGGCTCTCATGAGCGACCGTCGCCCGGCCGATTTCTTTCAGACGATCTGCTTGAGCTCCGATTCTGGAGGCGTCGTGAGGCGTCTTGCGACACGGGAGAAGTGGCTGTGACCAGCTCCACTTGCTCTCGAGGTCGAAGCCGCGAATGGCGCAGAGGAAGCCAGCTGCTGCAGGTGTGGGGACCCGTGACGCGTGAGGACCTGTGAGGACCTTTGGAGGGGATTTTGAGTTGCATGAACATAAAGAATGTCCAGTCACTGCATGTCCTTCCTCATGCCTGCGCAGATGCTACAGCAGAAGGGGCTAGAGCTCTCAGCAGTGCCTTTCAATGCTGCCATGCGCTACAGGCGAGCCACCTTGCTGCGTAAGACGTCACACATTCGATGGACGACCAGCACCGACGGACCGCTTCGCCGACGGCCGAGGAATGGCAAGCTGGGCTGGGAGGGGAATTTGGTGGCCATAGAGGACAGACGGAGGATGTGCCGCAAGTCTCGTTCCATGGGTGAGGTGGACCGGACCCTTCGTTTCAGTACATGCCACCGTGTTTTTTTTTTTCCTTCTCCTCCTCCTCACTAGACCATCACATGATCAAATGTGCTTGTCAAATTTTGGCCGTGTCGCCATCACTGTCTCACAATCATCACAATAAGGAATTATGTCGGAAAGAAGCCCAACCATTTTGTGGTAGGATTTTTCTGGGAACGGTTGGGGGCGATTATTGCTCCAATGATCGAATGCAATGACTGCAGCTCGTTCTGCATCCAAAGTCAGCATTTATGTAGGCCAAAGCCATGGTGCTTTGAGCCTTTGACCCACAGGGTGCCATCACTTGCTTCGACTGTCCTGTAGGATGCATCCAGTACAACACAGCGACGTTGCCAGATCCGTTGTTGCCATGGATTTGAAGTCACACTTGAACAAAAAAAGGGAAGCCGGAACCACCAGAAAGACAACACATAGTGAAACAAAACCAAGGCTTTCTGTTCGAGTGTTTTTTTCGGTGTTTGTTTTGATTTTTGATTGAAGCCGTGATTTGCTGGCTTCCTTCGTGCACTTTGTGGCATTTCTTTGTTAAAGATCCCCCGTGTAAAAACATCCTCTTGCCAAATCGCGGATGTTGCAAGGAGTTGAAGAGTGATCACATGACCTTAAACACTCTGGCAGGGGTGCCCAAGTGCAATGTAATGGGCTCCATGCTTGTACAGATGGGAATGAATCACGCCGAGTCATTGATCAACGTGCCTAGTGCCTAGTCCCAGTCTTTCAAGGCCATTGTGGACAGTGAGTGGGAGCTTGTCAATTGCGCATGCAGTTTGGGGCCCTTTGATGTACAGTTGTCCTGCAGGCTTCCAGTCTGCATTCTATCCACCACTGGGTGTCCGTTTGAGCAACAATTGGGAATTGGGTTCGCAGGGCCAAGGTGCAATTAGGACCGTGAAGGGTGACATCCGCACATGCTACTGAACCCAGTTATGAGTACCGGAACCAGTGTCAGGTGCCGGAAGACCTGCCACGAAGCTTTTAAACATCCCAATTGGTGAGATTCGGTGAGCATGCACCAGAAGAAGCAAGGTGCAAAGCTGTGGCGAACGCTTAGCCTGGCAAGCTGCCATCTCCGTGGTAAAGGTGCCGAAGTGCGGGCGTTTTGTCCTGTTTGTTAATCTTCGGTCTTAAAGTGCGGCCAGGGAAGCACCTGCTCGGGAAGTCAGTTCGGTTCGTAGCATTTTAGCAACAAGCATGTTTGGAAGCCTGCTCTTGGTTTCAGCAGCACCATCGCCAAGGGCATCACCAAAACACCCGGAATGATGTGCTCTCCTGTCATCCACATTCTCGTCCTTATGTGGCTAACCACATTTTGTGAGGCGGCCTCACCCTGGTTGGATGTGAGCCCCGACTCCATGAGCTGGGAGCCCGGTTGGGAATCAGGTCCCACAGGTCCGCAACCGACACACGGGGAGCAACGGTTGCAGAGGTGATGCCACCAACGTTGCCACCTGTTTTGCATTGCCTTTAAGATGTCAATGTAATCATGATTCAGGCATAGTGGCACCGGTCTGTCACCATTACTTTTCCAGTTTGCTTTCTCCCCACCATTCCATTTTTGATTCCGTGCAGCTCCATCGCCCCCCTTTGCAGCGCCACAGCTTTGACCTATCTGCGGCCATTCGCAAAGCTCCAGTTGTTGCCCTAGATTTTGCTGTTCAGGCTTCAACACCGCCATCTCTGCATGTAGGGGCTCCCGGACCACAGCAGTTCTGGAAGCAGACATGTGCAGCCATGGGGTCACGGGGTCCCTTACTTTTGGAGCCCTTTGATGCTTAATGATGCTTGAGTGAACATAGTGAACGTCTGACTCCACCTGACAATGTCGGTTTTGTGGCTACCTTTACCCGCCAAGTGATAAAGAGCAACATGCACCACAAGTTTCCTGAATTGCTACATTTGTGCCATCGCGCTTTCGCTTCTTTACACGTCTCGGTGCAGTTTTAGGCCCAAGCAGGCGCCCAAACCTTCCAGCCCAGCCCAGGCGCCCGCGCCCACGAGTGGCAGCAAAGCTTTGTCCGGGACACTCAGCTCTTCGGTGTTTCGACGCTTCGGTGCGCCGTGCGGGCGCGGTCGAGACACTTCGGCCGTTCCGGGCGCGCGGAAGGGGGCGGAAGAAGGAGGGGGCGGATCCTGTCCATCGCAGCCTCCCTTTGTCTCCGACTGGTGAAGCAGCCTCCTCACCACTCGTCGACATGCGCGAGGCCCTGCTCTTTGAGATGGAGGCCCTCCGGATCTCCCCGACGGTGGTGTCCTTCAATGCTGCCATCACCGCGGCGGCTGACTGGGAGGCGGGCCCGGCTGACTGAGTGGGTGAGATCTGAGAAAGAAGCTACTGCTACTAGAAGGTGTGGAGGATGGAGTGCGTTGCAACACGTGGTTTTGTGATTAAGCTGCTCGAAGAAACATGTGGCTGTAGAGGC
Organism: Durusdinium trenchii; assembly: GCA_963970005.1. NCBI lineage: Eukaryota > Dinophyceae > Suessiales > Symbiodiniaceae > Durusdinium > Durusdinium trenchii. Next base: position 20,829 of record CAXAMN010004225.1, read on the forward strand.
TGAAGGGCACGGAGCTGCTTTCCAACAGTTTGAGCCAAAATGATCAGCTGTCGTGAAGAAGGTGCAAATGGCCCATTGAATAAGTCAATAGGTGGAGGAGTTGACCAGGTATGCAGTCACGCAGCTACATGGTCATATGGGCAAGGAGTAAACGCCGGTCTTTTCTTGACGGCATTATTTGAATCACTTGATAGGTCATCAGTTTGGCTAAAGTTGCCTGTAGATCCGACACGGATGTCTCAAAATGAGGGATCCCCATCTCCGCCTCGCTGTGACCAATGGCGGCATGCCCGTAGCCGTGCCGACGCCCCCGCACGCGGGGGGAGCGATGCTTGGCATCATTTCCTGGAACCAGTGGTGGGTCCCATGTCAGATGACCCTTCCGCGATGCCAACGTGTTATGTCTTCTTCTTTTGAAGGATGAGTGTTTTGCAAGCTTTCATGCTTCGCCATGGACATCTACAAGCAGCTCCTTGCAAACTTGTGTGTCCAATGAATGTATTTGAGGGGCTGCTTCTGAATTTCTCAATCCCATCAATCAAAACATCAAACAAACGTTTCGATTGGATGAGGCGACATCCGCCTGGGTAGATAGATTTTTAGACTTTAGACTAGACAACAAAAATCGAGGCACAGGCAGGCAGGCAGACAGATAAACAGATAGGTTAAACATGGATGGGAGCCCCATGTTCGGTTGCTCCTTCATGGCCGAGGATGGAGCAGGTGTGGCGGGGCACCTTGCGAAGCTTCTCCAGCTCCACGGGCTACGGCTTTGTACATAACGAAGAGCTGCAGCGGCACTATGGCCGTCCCTCGCAGCTGTCGGAGGGGGCGTGTGCAATGGGATCCTGGAGCGTGTGCGTGTACAATGTGAGTACACTAGAGAACCACGCAGACGAGTCCGAGATGTGTTGTTCTCTCATGTGTGATGTGGTTGCAGGGCTTACGTGGCAAACTAAGAAGACTGATTCCACAGCAGGGTGATGTTTTGCTGGGAAGCCTTGCGCAGTTTGTTTTTTCCCCAATTAGGTTGGAGGCCATCGCTACGGATTATCGCATCTCTTGCCCCCCTCACCTACTCCGTCCGACACGGACCACCGACTCACCTCCCCAACCTCGAGAGGTTCACCGGTTTGGGCGGTGGGAGGTGACGTCTATGTGCAGCAGTCGCAGCTGCCGGAGGGCATCCTCTGCGGCGCGCGCGTGATCTTCACCTGGGTCACCTGGTGTTCGCTACTAGTAACTTCTTGTTACCAGTAGTAGCAGCAGTAGCAGTAGCAGTAGCAGTAGCAGTAGCAGTAGGAGTAGGAGTAGGAGTAGGAGTAGTAGTAGTAGTAGTCGTAGTCGTAGTCGTAGTCGTAGTCGTAGTAGTAGTAAATGCCCTAGCTAGGACGTTACATGACGTTACTAGTAGCGACGCCCTTGTTACTACTAGCGATATGTAACGCGGATTTCGTTGCCGCGGAGTGGAGTGGAGCTGGTGGAGTGGTTGGAGTGGCATGGGGCGTTCTGCAGCAAGATTTGGCAGAATCGGACCATCCAACAAGGGATCTTTACCCGCCCCACCTGTGGGCAAGGGATGGTGTGGGAGCATGTCCGCAAGTCCGTGCATCCAACAAGGGATCTTTTGACATTGGCTGTGTTTGTTGTGTTATGGTTTTCTTTCTGTTTTACTGACATCAGAGAAGGAATGACCTGGCCAAGTGGTGGGGTTACTACAAGAGACGATAGAGTCCGATAGAGTCGAGTAATGCTCATTTTTGCTCCTTATCAATCGCCTGACAGAACTGATTCTGTAGTGGGCTACCTCTACTTCATTCCTTTTTGGCGAGTGGATCAAGCCCTTGTCCTCTGGTGGAACGCCTGAGACCTTGAACCAGCGCGGGCAGCCTCAATGCAAGCAGCTCTGGCCAGAGGTGCGGGTGCGGAGAAAACCATGTCTCGAATCGTCGCATGCTCTGTGTGTGGGCCGCTTCTGACCTTCTGGAACCCGGAGGCAGCTTGCCGTTGATCGACTGGTTGGTCTGGTTGGACTTTGGAACTTGAGGGGGGCGCCTGAGCGAGTAGACGGGCCAGTGGCTGAAACAGTCAAAACAAGTTCAATTGAACTAAAGGGGCCGGCGAGTAAACCAATCGCTTTATGACTCGATCGATTTGGAGGGGTTTCCAGTCCTCAATCCGAGATTGGGGTGTGACCAGGACGGCCCAAAACAGCCAGGACACAACGGAGGCCGACCAGATGGCAATGTTCCAACTGTTGCCCCTGTTGTTTGACTTCGAGACCTGCTCAGTCGACGCTCGGTGGACGCTCATCAGGTGGACAAATTGAATGACACCTATATCGCATTTGAATTACTCTCCATTTTTTAGAATAAAGACAGGAACTGTTGACCCCAAAAAGACGGCAAAGATCATAACAAGCTTCGTCTTTTGGGTTTGTCCTTCGTTCCCTTTATACCTTTTGTCTTTGTGGAAAGCATTGGCAATAAGACCAAAACAATAATGACGGATCCTACCGGCCAGGTTGTATATACTGTATATAGGTTTGACCAGTTTGACCAAGCGTCGAGCAGGTTGCCAGCGGTTGCCACAGCACCAGGGCTAGGTTGGCACCAGGCCTAGGTTGGCCCTACCAGCAAAAATATCCCAAAGAAGAGTTTCTGACATGGGATTGACCAACAGTCCATCCTTTTCTGAGTCGTGGCGGCCCTGCAACTGGTAGAGGGGCCCTGAGTCTTGCGAGCTATATGAGCCTTAACCTTCTCGCCAGTGTTGTCTGGTGAGGGAGTGAGATGATGGGACATTGCTTGGTGTGCCTCATACACGGCTGTGGGCTGCAAGGACACGGGCGAAGCCACTACGAGGCTGCTGTCTTGGAATATCTTGGCACCAGGGTATTGCAATGGCCATTACTTCAAGGACCGGCTTGGAGTTTCTTTTGCACTTTGCGGCCAGAGCACTCAATTTGTAAATATTGTTTGCACGGCTCCCAGCAGTTTTTCTCCTAACAGACTCGCAGGGTTCAAAGGCGCCAGAACAAACGTTAAAAAGGCGGATTGCTACTAGTAACAAGAAGCTACTATGGAGGCCATCGCTATCAGGTTGGAGGCCATTACTACTAGCTTTAGTATGTTTTTTGAACATTTTTTTTTCGGATGGAGTCACCATATCGATTTCTTGCCAGGACGTGCACCCAGACGCTCTCCGATGGTCACGCCGTGCGGTTCAGATCAAGGCATTGCTGTGGTCCTACTGTCCGGAGATCGTTTGCTTGCAAGAGGCTGAAAGGGGAGGAGCGGGACGTGGGCACCCAAGCAAGTGAGACGTCATCCGCATGGAAGCACTAGGTGATATGAGGGACCAGTAGCGGGTATTGGTTCAATCCTTTCCTTCTAGCTGGTCTGACAACTTCAGACCACTTCAGCGCATACTGTCTATTGTTGGGGAGGAAGCCAGATTCTATTGGGTCAAGGACCTATGGTGATTGAGAATTGAGAGCCAGTTACTTCCATTGGGAGGTCGAGCTTCACCGTCCGTTGGAAGAGCTTGGCTTGCGACTTGGAGCCATTTCTGTCGTCGGGTAGCTGGCCGGTTTGTGTTGGGAAACTCTACCGAACCTGCTCCCAATCCCTCCATCCAACTATCGCCACCGCTGGCGGCACGCTGTGTTGGCGCTGCACCTGGCAACGGGGTAAGCTGTTCGCTGTTTCGATCGTGTCCAAGCCCCTTCAGCTTTCACGTCGGGGGGGTTCAAGGGAGCTTGGTAGATTTGTCAGCTCAAACCACCATGTAGCGGAGCTCCAAGATTTGAGTATATAGATTACGTGCCGGGTTCCTCAAGTAGTAGATGTCAAGAAAGGAAGACAATTTCCTGGAAGCCAATGGCCTAGAACGATTTCCACCGTTCATTGGTGGTAGCAAGTGTAGCGCTGCTCTTGGTCGCTTCTTGCGGTTGCCCCACGCGCACGAGCCACGGAAGCACGGCACGAGGTCTGAATACCAGACGGCGTACCTTGGTGAAATAGAGACTTCCAGAATGGATTGAACGTGAAGCTTCGAGGTTTATTGGGGTTCTGTGGGCTTTTGGTTGGTGGGACAACTTCATCAAGTGCTGCTGTAGATGTCGCGCTGGCGTGTGATGACTTGGTGAGACCTTTGGAAGGTAAGGAAAGGTTACTCCAGGTTTTGGTCCGGTTTGGTAAGCAGTTTTAAACACATTTATATAAGAACAAACAGATTCCACTACAGATGGCCAGCTACTGATTGGGGCCAGGCCACGAATCCAAGGAGGAGCCCGTTTGCCTCTAGGGACTCTAGGAGTTACATACGTCGTTGGGTCACAATAGTAGCAGCGGCTAAGATGGGAGAATGCATGACTCAACGGATTACATCTGATTTTTGCTTCTTTGGCTGCATTGTATGGTGAAGGTTATCAAGTTTAATGCCTCTTCCAGCATGGTAGGAGCCGCATAATGGCAGGAATTGCGGGTATTTCATACAGTGTGGATGATAGTGGCACGGCTTCCAATACATTTTCTAAGTGGGGATCTACTTTTCGATCTATTTGCGGGTCATTTCTTTTGGGGTTGAGAGGGGTGGCGATTGGTGGACCCTGGCGACTGGTGGGACTGGTGGCTGGTGGCTCAGGCAAGCCCAACGTCCTCCCGGGCCCCATGGTCTGCGTCTCGACGGCTGCTTGGTGGCGTGGCGTTCCGAACGCTTTCAGTTGCTGAGGCGCGCAGGCGCGCGAGCCCGCAGAGCCTGCGCACTCGGGTGTTGAGCCCTTGTTTCTGCAGATCACCAGAAACGGAGACCTCACTGATGTAATGACATGTACTGTAGATTCTTGACTTAAAAATGGAAAACCGTCTGAAGAGCTTGTGTAATCCCATGCGGGGTAGTGACTCTGAGTCATCAAGAGTCCACATCACAGTTGCTTCTGATACAGTGGTTTCAGAGTAGATGGCGCAACCTCCAAGATTACTTGTAGATGGGGCCTAGCTTGGGGGCCCTTGTGCCATTGGTCCTCTCAATCCACTGACCTCCTCGTTTCGTCTAGGACACCCCTTGAGTGCCATCCACTCCAGGCAGCAGGCCATCTCCTTCGACGACTGGCTCCCACCATCTCAGCACTCGGGCCACGTGGGGCTGCCAATTGATGCGGTTGGATCCAGTCGCGTGAAGTCGCGTGGTGAGTTGGGTGCAAAAAGGATGGAAGACGTGAAAAAAAGGATGAGGAGGCAGCAAGTCTAGTGGAAGATTTTGGAATACTTGGTTTGGGCTCATTGATTTTGGACCCCACTTCTTACTGTAGATGCTTCAGAGTTCCTCCAAGCAGAGGATGGACTCAAGGGAACAAAAACCGTCCAAAACACATATTTTTGGGACACGTGTCTTGAAGCGTCGGCTTTCGATCTCTTTGAAGCACCCTGCAGGCCTTGCCCACCCCCTTACAGCCAGCATCTACGGCTGGGTCGGCAGCGCTCTCCGGCCCGTCCAGGTCGCCTTGTTGCTGGAGCTGCGTGCCGCGAGCACCGCGAGCACCGCGCGCACCGCTGGCCGTGCGGCGGCGCCGCTGCTGGTGGCCACGACTCACCTGGCATGTGGCGAAGAGCTGGAAGAACAGCGAGTAGCACAGGTGAGCGGACGCGTTTTTTTCATGGGGTGGCGGACGTGTGGTTGGAGGGCCTCGGGCATTTTTATGAGCTGAGCATGTGGAGGAGAGAGCCTGCCATGAGCCACGAGGATTTTTGACAGAATCTATCACCGACCAAGGTCTACCGCCTTGCTGAGAAGAAGCACTTGCCCCAAGCAAGTCAATATTGATATCTCCATGTCCATTTCATGCAGTTTACGAAGTGGGAGAGATTGAGCGGCCGATACAGACTCAATTCTTCTATCCGTTTCAGGTTTTTCCTCTCCTGCGGGCCCGACAAAAGGCCAAGATCCTTCTGGAGGCCATCGATCAGTTCCATGCTGAGCAGGTGGTGCTTTGTGCCATGGCAGAGTTGGAGAAAGGCTAGGCGGCCGCGGCAGTGCAGAAACAGGAGGTTTTAGGAGGAACGGCGTTTGTCGCTAGCTCACGTGTGGAGAAAGCCAGCCAAGGTCGATCCAAAGGTACAGCGAGTTGGGGTGGATGCCCCGAAGACTTGTCACTATTCCTGTTGATCACCCACACCTAATCACTAGCAGCCCACCATCCTTGTCCCATTCCTCCTTTTCCTCCGTTTACGGCCGACCTTGGAGCCTCAGGTGGAGACTTGAACTGCACACCCAACAGCCGCACCCACCAAGTCCTGGCTGAGTGCTACTACTCCGCCTGTCAGGCAGCCGGGAATGCGCGTTTTGGGATAAGTTGCGCAGAGTTCTCAGCGTGTTTTTGCAAGGCTTGTAGCTTCGTGATGCACTATACTGATCCCAAGAGGGATGGGAGTAGTCGGAGGCTCGTGGAAATTACACCTTTCCTGTCTCATGTGCTTTGAGCTCATCACCAAGGAACATGTAGTTTGAGCCATCGTCCACGATTTCACCCCCGGCCGGGCGTTTTGTTGGAGGACCTGGAGGCCTTGCAGGGCGACGATGCACCTTGCACGGCGACCAATGCCAGCGTGAGGGCGGGCGAAGGCTTTGCAGAGTGTCTGGGGTTGCAGCCTGAGGGCGTTTGCCTGGGGGGCTGGAGTCTGGGGAGCCCTGCAGAATTTTGAATGGAGGGTGATGAGGCCTTTGACTTGGGAAGAAAAACCGGTGGATCGCTGTGGAGTGATGGATGACCGTCTTGGGGAAGAAGCGTGCGGGGATTGTTGCCCGGAGTGAAGTAGAAAACCAAAAAGTAGCAGACGGTGCACACGGAAGAGGGACGCGTCTACAACGTGTTTGCTCCGACTGCTTCGGGCTTTCATTCTAGATTTGTTGAGGTCTGTGCATGTCTCGAATTCAAAAAGCAACCAGTGGTCCTCGTTTAGGTTTTATATACCTTTTATAACAATGATGGCGCCCTTCGGTGGGCTCGAAGCCATGGGCGAAGCCACACCACCTGGACCTTTTCTTCCGGTGTGTTCGAGTCTCCCCTGAGCCAAGGATCATCGACTACTGCTTCCTGAACCGTCCAGGCCATCATACATGGAGGGCCGAAAAAGCATGGCATGCATGCCACTATGTGCCACATGACATGTTGGTCACCAATCCCCAGTCATCAGATCTTACGTATCTCAGATCCCAAAATCAAGGAAAGAACAATACCAGCAACCAGTACGTCAGTTTATTGTCCAAAGCATACAATGAAAAATCAACAAGACTGCTGTTTAAGAGACCATCCGAGAACGCTGGTATTTGTGTTTGCTTTTGACTGCAACTTCCGTGACCCTGCCCAGAACACGGAAACAGTGTCTGTCAGGCCCTACCATGCGCCTGAATCTTTTTTTGGCATGCCTTGGCGATGTGTTTTTTGGTAAGGTGAATGGCACTTTGGGTTCAATTGTGGTGACTGTAGCACGTTGACCTTTTGATTTTGGACTGTGCATTGCCAACCCCAGGTCAGAAAGAGGTTCAGACTTCTCATGCAATCGCCACCTGCAACAGTTCTTGTAGAGGTTTGCTCAGAAGGACTTGCTGAACGGTACACTGCCTGACAGGGGCCCATACGAATCTAACGTTGAAACGGTTCCGGAACGGTAGCTTTCACTTTGGCTCAGATTTCTTGAGTGTTTTCCGGCCTCTTCTTGTTCGCTGCCTTTTCCAGCTGTCTCTTTTGTTCGTTTCTCATTTTCTTCGTTTGTTTTTCCCGCTTCTCATTTCCAAGGTTTTCCGAAATCCTTTCTGCTTTTGCCATAATCCAATCAATATTTTGTTTATTTGGTCAATCACCAATCAACCCTTCGACATCTTTCGACTGTAGGGATCCCGGACTTGCTGCCGCAAGGCTCATCTGGAAAGGTTTTAAAAGGGGATCGTGGCATCAGCTGCTGCGTGCAAGCTGGCCTGAGTCCAGCCCAAACAAAGGCAAGCAAATCCTTTGCGTGGCAAAAGGTTCTTCCCCAAATGCAGCCTTAGCAACACAAGTGGCAATGTCCAACACGACGTCTGGCATCTTACAGTATAGGCTATAGGACAATTGTTTGTTTTACCAACGTGGCACCCATCCATCCACCATCCACCAGCTTTGTTTTCCTGGACGTCTTCCGAGCGCCGCCAGGCGCTGCGTTGCGGCGCTGGCGGCCGCCCTCGCGGCAGCAGCTGCGCTGTCTTCTGGGTGCCACGGTCTCTGCGCCGGTGCCGACGTTGATGCGTGGGGGGCATTGGCCATCGGCCGCGCGGTCGAGAGGTTGGAGACCGCCGGTTGGGTGGAACAGACCAGGCTCCGAGGTGTGGGGAAACCAAAGGTGGAAAGGAGAGGTGGGTGGGTGGCGCTTGGCTAGGCATTTGGGGCTCGGACATGAGGTCCCGCAACATGAATTCCTTGGCGGTAGAGCGGAGCGAATTGATTCAGATGAGTCTCTTCCAGGATCCTGCCTTGTTATAGGGTGTGTAGCAGAGACTAGCCGCCTAGCCGGGCCTAGCCCTCCCAGAGGTGACTTGGATACCCATCACTGGGAAAATGCTAGAATTCTGTAGAGCTCTAAAACCTTCACAAATGATCAATGTATTCAATTTCCCACGTGGCCAGTTCCAGTTTCTGGTTCATTTCCTTTGTATAAACATGGCCGACGCCGGGCCATGCATCCCGGTATCGGCATTTTCGGCGTTGACCTGGGCCATCTGAGGATCACTTGCCAGTGGTGGTGGACCTAGCCCTGAGCGAGCAAGGTCTTCAGTGAAAAGAGCGAAGCCCATGGGGCCCCAACAAAAAAAAGCATCCAGCAGTGAATGGAGCCTGAGCTATGACCAGACTTGCCATTCTCCAGGGGTGCCGGATTTGATGCTGTACCAAATCTACATGCATGACCTTGCCTGAAGCAGACGCGATTTGTTTTCAGTCCAACGGAAACGCCATTAATCCATGTAAGTTGGCAGGCTCATGAGGCTCCAGAAGGGTTCCCCATGAGGGCGGAAAGTGTCCGCGTGGAAAGTGCCCAAGACCCATGCAGGCAAGCTCCTTTGCAGTGCTATCATTGCAGCTTACACTCCGAGTCGCTGACATGGAAGTGGAAAACCACCTGTTTGTAAAGGACACATGCGTCCAACAGGCCATTTTCCACTTGCATGATGGTTGGGAGGGTAGTGTGGGTCATTCAAGACCCATGCAAGAAATTGACGGGACATGAATTGTCACCAGGTCCCCACAATCACCTCACCAGAAGCGTGATGTTCCAAACGTTGTGCGATGTTCCTCACCATCCGACCACCGGCTTTTGAGTGGCAGCGGTGATATTGTAGAGGCTCTCGCTGGAGAGGGCAGGACGTGCACTGGTTGCCCACAGTTGCCCGTCTGGTCGTCTCCAAGTCTCTAAACAGCCCTCTTAGCAGAACGTAGGTCATCACCGCAGCACTTCAGCATTTCCACAGCGCCGCTTCGGCAGCCCAAAGTGGCTGGCAGCTGGTGATTCTTGACAACAGTGGCACTTCTCGTTAGAAATGGTCTAAGCATGCAACATCCACTGGAGATTTCTCGAAAAGGTGCATTAACAGTGGGTTCATCCCAAAAACTGTGGAATCAGTCCCGATAACATAGCCATCCCCCAACAAATTCCCCCGTGCTTGAAGATGCCTCCGGCAAGCCAAGTGAAAGATAGCCATGGGAGAAAAGGGGGTCAGGTTTTCCAAGAATCTCCATGAATCTCCACGAAAAAGCCCTACTCTGTACTCTGGTTGGGCCTTCATCTCGGACTCCTAGCCGTCTGGCCGTCTCCGTCAACTCTGGCGACCATTCGATGCATGTGCTCCGCCCATCATGGCGCCTTCGCGCGCGGAGACTTGGCCAGGCCGCGCAGGCGGAAACGGGAGGGGTGACCAGCATCGCTCAAACCTGCGTGCACTTGGATCGGACACCGCCAGGAAGTGTGGCAGGGTGAGGGCCTTTTTGTGTCAACTTTTAGGAGGAAAGCTAGGTCAGGTCGCGACCGTTTCAGCTAGAGTTTCAATAGGTATGGATAGGTATGGGTAAAGAATCCCTCTAGATGAGTGAGGATGCCAAGATGAATAGGATAGATCTTCGCATGGCTGTGAGTTGCCATTTTCCAAACAAATTGGTTCTTCTGGGTTGAATGTTGCCAAGTCAAACACCCCGGTTTGACCAACTGCGAGAGGAAGGTGCTGGTTGAGTTGAGGATGGTGCAGTAAGCTGTTGAGAATATGAGAACGAACATCAATCTTTCGCACAACTGAGTAGGCTAGTGAAGTGAGCCCTTCAAGCTTTGAGGCTCACTCCTTCAAGCTTTGGGACTCATTTATCTTATTGTGAAATTTGAGCATGACATGCCACAGAACCGAACGCATATGAGCTGATGTGTCCGCCGCCATTTCCCGATCAGGTGCGCACCGAGCCTCGTTCGCTTTTTGTGCGAAAAGGCGCCGTCCTTTTTCGTTTCATGTGACACGACACCCCGTCGCACGTGTTGTGTTCAGTTGGCACCGGAGCCTCCTCTTCTGTGCATTCCCTGCCGAACGGTTGGACGCATGCTGAGCTCGCAGAGCTGGAAGAGACGCTGGCCGCAGATGAGACTACAGATGATCCAGGTGCGTGGACCTCAAACCCCAGACCTTGGCGCTGTTTGAGATGCCACTCCAGTCATTGGACCTCGTTGGGCAACGACACCTATGCATGCCAGGTCTGTGATTCTCGAGAGTTCTACGATTCTTCGGAACCCCGAAGGCACCAGACTTCTGATGGTGTTTGGATGTATGTTCCTGCGGTACGGTCCGATGGCTCACCCAATGAGGATCCGCCCCCATTTGCTTCCCGGAGGCAGTCCGAGGATCAGCGAGCCGCTGACCCGGCACGGGAAGCAGGTGAGAGCGAGAATCCAACCCACGATCCTTCGGTGGACACCTCGGTTGACTATGTTTGGCCTCAAGGCCTTGGTTCTGAGTTGTCGGCCGCCAGTTCAAGACGTCAACGAAGGAGAAATCGATCCACTGCGCAAGAAGTACCTAGCAATCCATCGCCTTCAGGTGTTCCTTTGCCGGCCATGCTGCCGATCGAAGCTCGAGGCAAGGGAGTTGGCAAGAGTTCAGACGACTCGGAGCTCCTCAAGGTGATGAAGCAGTTGCTTGAGGAGCGCAAGAACGACAAGTCCTCGCAGAGCAGTTGGGACACCCGTAAGGGACCGTCGCCTGGCAGAAAGTGGAAGGGTGGAACACCACCAAATCCACCCAAGTGGAACTACAGCTCCTCGGACCTCCGCGCCTTCTCCAAGTTCGAGCGTCGGGTCAACGTTTGGAGATTACAGGTTCAGAATCAGTTGACCGGCGCTGAGGCCGGTTTGATGCTGTTCTCAAGCCTGACAGGCGAGGCCGAGGCAGAAAGTGAACACATGGAGCTGTCGAGGGTGAATGACAAGAATGGCGTGGACTACATTCTTTCGTGCTTGAAGGGGCCGCTTGAGCAGAAAGTTTTGTATCAGAAGCGTGCATTGCTTGCAAACTATGAAGTTGTTGCCCGCACTGCAAACGAAACGATTCGACAGTACATCAATCGATACAAGCGGATTGAACGTGATTTGCAAGCAGTTGGCATACAGACAGGTGCAATGTATGACTCAGAGTCGAGGGGAAATAGGATCCTTGAGCGTTGTAAGTTGGAACCTTCATTGGCCCGTTTGGTTTTGATTGGTGCACACAACAGCTTGGATTTTGATGCCATTGTTGAAAGTTTGCAGCTACAATTCCCCGACTTTAAGACCACGCCAGCAGTGTTTCATCAGCATCAGCCTCCATGGAAGCAGCCACAGTCGTTCAAGTCCAGTGGAAAGTCGTACAGTTCCACATCCGCCTCCACCACTACGAGCTCAAGCTCAACGGTGCCGTCATCGGCATCAGCCTACAACCGCAGCAAAGGCAAAGGAGGGTATCCACCTCGCAAGGTCTTCCAGGCCGAGCACGAAACCGTGCATGAAGCTGAAAACGAAGACGAGCTCGCAACGGCCGACATGGCCGCCGAGGACGAAGAGTTCTTCGAGCCCGAGGAAAACCCCGATGCCTCACCGTCAGTCGACCCTGATCCGGACCAGGAAGATGACGATGATTTGGGTGCGTCGCTAAGCGAATTGGCATCCGTGCTCACGGTCACTTCCAACAAGTTGAAAGCAGCTACATTGGGTCGAAAGTTCACTGGACGCAAGTCCATACAAGAGAGGAAGCGCACAAGCAGTTGTTCAGCTTGCGGTGCCATCGGCCATTGGGCTGGTGACACCGAGTGTCCAGTCTCGGCCAAAGGCCCTGGCAAAGGAGGAAAAGGCAAGAGCAAGACTGCAACTGGGGGGACCCAATCCTCGACTTCCTCGTCCACCTTCCCCAAGAAGACGTTCGTGGTGACCTATGGGGATGAACAACAACAAGATCCACAAGATCCCTTCTACACCTTCCCGGCCAACCTCATGGTAGATGTTCCGGATGCCCCCTTCGTTTATGTCACCGAGACCATTGACTTAGCTGGCTACATGGTGTTGGACACGGCATGTCAACGGTCATGTGCTGGGAGCCGGTGGATGGGTACACATATGAAGTTGTTGGGAAACCATGGGTTGCAACATCACCAAGTACCATGCGACGATCGATTCCAGTTCGGTGCAGGTGCATGCCAGCAAGCAGCAACCCGCTGCGACTTTCCAGCTGCCTTCATCAGTCAGGAGACTCAGGGCATTGTTTTGGGTGCAAGCGTTTTGGATGTCAACATTCCGTTTTTGGCTAGTCGCATCCTCATGGAACAGTTGGGCTGTGTCATTGACATGCATCAAGGCATTTTGCATTTTGCAGTTGTTGGCATTCGTGTTCCATTGAAACGCAAGCACGGACATTTGGTTGCATGCATCACGGCATTTCCTCCGAGAGTTTCGCACATGTCTTGTTGGAGTGATTTGCAAGATGATCGTTTTTGGCATGAACCTTCACCCGAACTCGTCGTGCATCCCGAAGCTTTGGCTGTTTCAGACGTTGTTTCCACCACGGCTTTCATCTATGCGGGCCAGTCCGTCGACGAGACAGCCACCCACATGGCTGGAGCATTGGAGGACCTTTCTCCTCCATTTGTTCCTGTTGGAGTTCAATGTCATCAAGTCCATGCGCAAGCTGGTGCGCCTCGGAATCCGTCCAAGGACATGGCTCAGCAGCATGGGTTTGCTCGAGCTGCAGGAGAAGCATCGTGCACAGATGCAGAGGACCATGGTGTCACAGAGGGATTGCACATTGCACTCACCCCGAGTTCCAGCGATACGGCAACCTCCACGGCCGCTTCGCCAAGTGCAAGAGATGCGATCAAAGGTTCAAGTGGAACCAAGAGCTCGGAGCTTGGGCGGTACACTCACCAACATCTTCAAGCTCGTCTGCACTGCCCTTACCCTCACAGGACACAATCCTCTCTCCGTCAGAACTGGTTCACAGGACCACGGCAGCCAAGAGCAAGTCCAAAGCAGCCAAGAGCAAGAGCAAGCCAGCGCCACGTCGGCCCTCCGACACCAGATCAACCACCAGCTCAGGCTCCATGAGACCCATGATCCACGACCTGACGATGAACGACTACCAGGGATCGGGGTACACTCGAGAGGAGTTCGAGAACATCATGGAATGCTACGAGGAAAGGGAGCCGACCTCAGACAATCCGGATCAGTACCACTCCGATCTGGAGAGCTGGGACTGGAGGGCATGATGGACAGTGACCATGACTATTGGGAAAAGGGCAAGAACAAGCTCACGAGGCATCATAACATGCCTCGACTGTTGCTGTACAACCTTCATCACCAAGACTGCCCGATTCCAAAACACCTGCTATGGTCAGAATGCCGAGCAGAGGTACAGTATGAAGACGGGACATTTGAAACCGTCCAATATGATTGGAGGAGCCACCAGGAGACTCAGCTCAAGATGCCATGGACTGGCCGGACGGTCTTCACCATCCAGAATTCGAACAACCAGTCCACAGGCCTTCTGTCATCAGCCGCTCGAAGGGCTCTTCGAGGCAAGCTGAGAGAGCTGCACCGTGTCTACAAGATAGAATATGACCTGGTGAGCCAATCCAAGGATGATGATCACCTGCTCGAGCACTTCAAGAAGTCACGGGACACACGGTCCAAGGTTGACATCCTGGAGACATTCGCAGGGCAAGCCAACATCTCCAGAAGAAGCGGCCAATTTGGCCTTAGTGCGGCAGCGCCCATCGACTATGCAACCGGATGGGACCTTCAGAAGACCGCCCACCAGCAAGAAGTCGAGTGGCAACTGGATCAACTCAAGCCCTTGATCCTCATTCAGGGCATCGATTGCCGCGACTGGTGCGTCCTTCAGGACAACACCAACTATGTCAGGAGGAAGATCCTTTTGCTCATGCGTCGAGCTAAGGCACGCAGACTGTTGAAGAAGGTCTGCCAATGGTGCCGCAAGCAAGTGGATGAAGGACGCATGTTCCTGCTGGAAAATCCCACTACCAGTCGGATCTGGTTCGAGCCTGTCATGATCAGCCTGCTCAACCTTCCTGGTGTGACCACCACAACTTGTCATGCCGGATCATACGGCGCGCAGGACTCGAGGGGCAACATGATCAGGAAGGGGCACAGGTTCATGGGCAACTGCCCTCACGTACTGGCACGCCTGAGCCGCAAGCTCACACCAGACCAGCAGAAGCAATGTGTGCCACTCCAAGGCAAGGAAACCAACCTTGTCACAGCACTACCCACCAGAGATGGTCGCCGAGATCCTCAAGGGTGTGCAAGAAGAGGTACACCACCGACATCCAGATCGACAGCACCAGCCACGTACCTTTTTCACTACGTTCATGGTCACAGCAATTGACCAATGGGCAGAAGCACTCCAGATGGCTGACAGCACGTTCCAAGTCACTCGATACAAGTCCTTCACGCTGCCTACATCAGATCCACTCTTCCTCAAGGCCTTGGAGCTTTCTCAATGGAAGCACGTGAGGGTTCAGATCGCAGCACAACCCATCACCTGGCGATTTCCCTGGCACGTGCCTCACACCCACAGGGCAGCCGTGCTCAGATACACCGACGGCCAGGTGGATGTCATTGAAGAAGATCTTCAAGAACTACGTCGCCCAAAGGCACGGTTCAAGAAGCCAGTGGACGTTGGCATTTTCATGTTCGGACAAGCCCAACAGGCAGAACCACACGAATCACATCCTCCAGAGGCCAAACGCCTCCGACCAAACCAGGACGACACAGCCACGCCACAGGCATCAGACCGGCCAGATGACAACCCACGAAGCATTATGCCAAATCCCTCGGAGGACTCTCTCAAGATCAGTGCGGAGATCAAGAACAGCCTCCGTCGGATGCACAAGAACCTCGCACATCCCAGACCAGCAGAACTCAAACGACTGCTGGCTATGAATGGCATTTCCGACCAGCGGATTCACACAGCCGTTGAGTCGATGTCGTGCGATACATGCAATCGCACCAAAGGGCCGTCCAGGCCTGCTCCAAGTGGCGTGATGGCCGATGATGGAGCATCCCAATTTGCCGACAGAGTCCAGATGGACATCTTCTACGTCAGAGACCTGACAGGAGCAAACCATATGATCCTCGGGTCATTTGTGAAGTCACTCACCTTCACTTGGGCTTCCTCCTCCAGAACCGCTCACCGGAGGAGATCACCCGCTGCTTCACCTTAGGTTGGGCCAGGGCATTTGGCTTTCCACTTCGGATCAGAACGGATCCAGATGGCTCATTCCGAGCCGCCTTCGAAGCAGCTATGGATGAAGCCGGTGTCTACATGGACTATGTTCCGGCAGAAGCACACAACAAGATAGGCCTCATTGAGCGCCACAATGCAACATACAGATCACTCATGGAACGAGTGATAGAACAGCAAGCAGTTGTCGGCAGCGACCAGATGGAGCTCACAACAGCTGCAGCAGCACACGCCAAGAACTCCTGCACATGGTCGGCGGGACGTCCGCCATACGTGGCCGCTTTCGGCCGCATTCCACGACAAGGCATGGAGCTCTTGAGCGATCCACACGGCCTTGTGACAGGCCAAACAAGAGCACAAGCACAACAGCTCGCAGACACTTTGCGGGTCGAGGCACAGCAACAGATAGCTGCCATGTCAGTTGACAGCACTTTCCGGCGGGCACTCCTCCGGAACACAGCACCGACAGAGCAAGACATCCCAGAAGTTGGCAGCATCGTCGCCTACTGGCGTTGGACCGCCAGGAGCGGCAAGAAACGAGGCGGGTACAAACTCGCAAGGTTGCTTGGCCGCGACCCAGACGGCAAAAGCATGTGGGTTCAAGCAGGAACCAACACTGTCAGAGTCGCCCCTCACCAGCTGCGGGTGGCTCGTGGCTTTGAGAACTGGAACCCCGACTACCAGCAGATCAAGGCCCTCAGACAAGCCTCACACAATTTGGACGACAACAACATCCAGGATGATACAGTTCCAGCACCACCGGAACAACTGGATGACCCAGACCAACCACTCGGGAACGATGACCACGAGCTCATTCCCGAGGTTTCTGAACCGGCATTACCTCTTCTAGTACCTCAGGCCTCAAGGACCAACCAACAGGCAGAGCACACAGAAGAGGCAGTACAGACAGATCCCTACCTGCAACAGCAGAGCAGTGCACCACAAGTTGAGTACCATCTCAACGTGCACTCACCGACATACAAGCAGACCATCATACACCCACAAGCACAGCCGAGTACACCATTCGGCATGACACCAGAGCAATGGATGCAGCCGGCAGTGAATGTACCTGTGAGAAAACAACACCGCTCCCGCACACCAGGCGCCCGCAGAGCAAAAGCACTGGGATGAGCAACACCTACAGCAGGAGCACTCACCAATGAACCACAGGCATCCAGCACGGCAGCACAGGCATCACATCATGCTCTACCACCGAGCCAGAGCACTCCGGCTCAACCACCAGGTCCACAGGCAAGTGAAGCAGAGGTCATCGATGTTGACGGCCTATCAGACAAGACACCACCGCTGCAGCAAGACCACTTGGCTCACGTAGTGCCGTCCACACCACCGGACTTAGCACTGGACGCACGGCAAACCTCTAAGAGGAGCAGCACCGAGATGGAGCAGCCGATACCAGTGCAAGCACCACGAGCCTCAGCAGACTTCGCAGCACTGCTGACAAAACACGTTCGGCAGCAGCGGATTGGCAACAGCACTTACATCCTCCACGGATATCAGAACATGGCAAAGGCAGCCAACACCACAGGCACTGGCCTTCACGTTTGGGCCAGACTTGACACCGCATCACATTGCCTCCAGACCACCCATTTTGCGGGTCCGCCCAAAGGATCCATCCAGCACAGGAGGGTACTCACTCACCCTCACGGCAAGGTCGTATGGGACGCTCCATACGACAGCGATCAAGATGGTCGCGCAATTCTCCCAGAGCGCACAAACCTGATCACAGAGCTATGGCATGAACCTTATGCAGCACATCTCTCCTCCCTGGAAACAACTCCAGACGGCATCCAGTTCAGAGACCACTACCACGATGGCAGTGAACACGTGAAGATGCCGTATGCTTGCCACTATGCCTTTCAGGCATACCGGGCAGCCCCAGGCTACACTGGCACCGGTGAGTCTAGCGACTCCGAAGCCTCAGCCGATGACATGACGGCTGGACATCAGGACACCACCAAGACCCTGACACGCCAGGAACAAAAGGCCCTGGACAAGGAAGTCCCTTGGCAAGCAATACTGGAGATGAACCAAGAAGATATCGACAAGTATGTCGATTCGGCAAAGGCCGAAGAGACCTCCTGGCAACAGTTCCACAGCGTGATCCCTCTCACGACCCAGGAGGCATCCCAATCCTCAAGAAGAGGATCCTGCGGTCAAGAGCCGCGTACAGAGACAAGGCAAAGGGACAAGGCCCGCTCAAGGCCAAGACACGGGTCGTCGCCTTGGGTCATCTCGACCCTGACTTGAAGGAGCTTTGCCGAGAGAGCGCTACACCAACGCGCCAAAGTGAATACATGTTGTATGCAATTTTCATTGCAGGCCACAACAACATGTTCCTTGATGGCCGTGACAAGTGGCAGCTATGGTGTGGCGACATCAAAACCGCATTCCTGCAGGGGACGCCAGATCCTCGTCGTCTTCCGTTGTACATGCTTCCACCTCAAGATGGGGTAACCAAGCTTGCAGGAACTTTTCGTTCACCGCTCTACAAGATTGTTGGTAACATCTATGGCCTTGCAAGCGCCCCCAGGACATGGTCGTTGCATGTTGTCAAGGAGCTCACCACAAAAGCCGGATTCCGCCAGCGTTCGCTGGACAAGATGTTGTTTTATTTGTGGGAGCGCCTGCCTGGAGATGAGCACGAGTCGTTGGCAGCAGTTTTGGTTGCATACGTTGACGACTTCCTCCTCACCCACAATGAGCGTTGGGACAGGTCCAAGCTCACCCGACTTTTCCAGTGGGGAAGTCAAGATGCCCTCACGGAACAACAGAGCTTGGTGTTCAAAGGAAAAGAAGTCAGCCTGAAACGCCAAGGTGAGGTTTGCTACCTGGCCCTGACCCAGTCCAAGTTCATCGCTGGCATGAAGGTTGGCAATGTCGCATGCAAGAAGCGACTGGATCAGGTGATCCAACCGGAAGACATGCCGGAGTTTCGCTCCGTTGCAGGATGTTTGCAGTGGCTTGCAGGTCAATGTCGACCAGAGGTGGCATCAACAGTTTCGTTGTGCAGCCGCGGAACAAAGTCCACCTACAAGGACTTGCAATGCCTATATGATGCAGTACATTTGCTCCATGCTTCACCAAACAGCGGCATCAACATGTGGCCAGTTCCAGTCCACCAGCATAGTTTGCTGGTCAGTTTTTCTGACAGCTCATGGGCCAACGCTGAAGGTTCAGCTAGCCAGCATGGCAACTTGGTCCTCATTGCTGACCCTAAGATCACCGACACCACAGGGACAGGATTGCTGATAGATTGGAAGTCAAGCCGCAGTAGCCGAGTTTGCAGGAGCACATTGTCGGCAGAAGCAAGTGCATGTGACACTGGAATTGATCGAGCCGCTTTTCTTTCATTCCTGCTGTCCGAGATGATTTTCTGCTGCCCTTCGTTCAAGCTGACCCGGACACTTCGCATCATCGGTGTCACTGACTGCAGATCGTTGTACGATGTTTTGGTCAGCGAGAATCCTCGCACGGAGGACAAAAGGACCATAGTGGTCATCAGAGCCATCCAGCAATACCTGCAAAGGCCTGACGTTCACTGGGTTCCGACCCGCCTCCAATGGGCAGACAGCTTGACAAAGCTGAGTGACAAGCTGGTCACCACTTTCATGCAGTGGCTTGAAAAGCCATGGATCCAGCTGAGGGAGACGGTCACGAAGACACATCAAGCTCAACAGAATACCATGAGTGTGAAATTTGAGCATGACATGCCACAGAACCGAACGCATATGAGCTGATGTGTCCGCCGCCATTTCCCGATCAGGTGCGCACCGAGCCTCGTTCGCTTTTTGTGCGAAAAGGCGCCGTCCTTTTTCGTTTCATGTGACACGACATCCCGTCGCACGTGTTGTGTTCAGACTTATACATTTTACAAAGCCAAAGTTATAAACCTTACACTTTTGGGATCCTCAACTTCCGCCATGGGATTCCTAGAATGATTGAAGGATGTAGCCGTGCAGTTTGATTCCTTGATGCTCTCCTGACAACAATCGTCGCCGGTGAGATTCGCTCGCAGACTTGGAACACATCTCGGCCAAGCGTCCTGGAACAAGGTGTTCGTGTCTCGAAGTTGTAGCGGCTTTTTGAACTTGCTCGCGGTGTGTGTCTCTTGACTCTTGTCCAGGCAAGTGGATGCAGTTTCCACGAGATCAACGGATCCTATCCTGGGCTGGAACTTGTCAGGACGCCTCTGCCAGATGGTCAGGCATTTAGAGAGGAATGCTGAGTGCGGGTGGAGTTCCCTAGCTTTTGGGATGTATGGCGCCATGATGCGCCATGCTATAGTACAGAGGTCCCACAGGCACGTTCACGAATGCCTATGATTGGCCAAATGCACCGAGAAGCCCGTCTCGCTTGTCATCACATGAAACCAGGAGGCAAGGGTTTGATCAACAGGGGCCAGGGGTGCAACTCGTTTATTTCACCTGTTTGGGGGAAGTGGATGGAGCACTTCAAAATCAGTCCGACCAACTGGCAACAAGAATGCCATGGTCGTTCATTAGTCAATTGAGTCTATCACTGGCCGAGTGCCAACCAATATTAGCAGCGGCTGGGCACACTTGTTTGGAGGTGTCCATTCTCACTTGCCTCACGACTGCCTCAGCCTCCTTAAACATTCACAATAGCCTCGGATCGTTGACACAGCTGGAAGGCTGGCTGGAGCGTCGTCGTTCCGTCCCCCGCTGCCGGTCGGTTGGGCGCTGTGGGGCGCGAATCGCCGAATCGGAAGGAGCTCCCCACAGATCTACCTGGTCCACGATTTCTTCACCTCGCACGAGTGCCATCGGTTGATCCGCAAGGCGCAGGAGAGCCAATGCCTGGTGCCCGCGGGGGCTCCTCGGCGCGCGCATGGCGTGAGGGCGGGTATGGATTTTAACGTGTGGTGCCTGGTGCCAGACATCGGCGCGGACACATCATGAAGTGTTTTGTTTTGGACATTTCCAAAGGTCTTTGATCATGTTGAGGTGGAGACCTTCAAAAGAGCACTGGAAGAAGGCACCCACGACCGGCCCCAGACCACCGTGTTACTTAGGGTGGGTACCGGGGGAGTTGGAAGTGTGTTACTTTCGATGATTGGGGGTCCCCCTTATTAAAATGCACTCACATCAAGGTGGAGCTTCTCGTATTTGCTGCTTCAGCTTCCAGGTCTATGGCCCTGGCGGCTTGCAGCGTTCCTCCAGGCGCACGAGCCATCAATGCCTTTGTCCACAAGCGGAGGCCCCCACGCTGCTGCAGAAGATTGTAGTGCTTCGACATTGAGGGTAAGATGAAGTGAGGGGAAGCCGGTGAAAGCCGAGTGTTCACCAGTCGACAGAGAGACTCAAGTGCAAGCTTGGTTTTGGGTTTGTCTCTGTGTGGAGCCCCCTCCCAACCAGAGCGTGGTTTTCTGCTTTTTTGTTTCTGATAGACTATGTGCTTGCCATGTGTCTAAGCCTTCAGCCCAGGACCTGTTGAGATGCAAGCCCCGGGAGCTGGAGGCTTGTCAGATCATCCGCTACCAGGCCGGGCTGCGTCTTGCAGAGCTCAAAGGAAAGAGGCGCTTGGACCAGTGCAGCATTCTCCTCGCAGCCAAACATCGAGGGAAGACTATGGTCCGGTTCAGCCATTTCACCTGTCCAAATGATCTGGCAAACAAAGGTATTATATGAAGACATACCACCAAATAAAAGACTTGGTGCCTCTCTTGCTCCTCTCTTTCCTCACTTTTGTATCTCCACCTCATCTTCTCGGTCCTGGGTCTCATCAATGGTGTTCTTCCGAGTTCTTCTCGGTCCAGGAGGGCGAGCTCTTCGCGGCTCATGGGGACTTCAGCACGGACGGCACGCGCTCCAGCGCGGGCTTCATCGACGGCTGCCGCCGGGCGACGCTCTTCGTGTACCTGAACGATGTGCCGCGAGGCGTGGACGGCGTGGAGCCAAGCTGAACGGAGTTGACCCAAGCGATGGGGGATTGGGGGCGACCTGACTTTGGGCGACTTTGGATGGTTCTGGGATGTGGCAAGGACTCACACCGCCTTGAAACACTTTCGCTGTGCTTGTGGGGCCCATGCGGGTCGTTGAGGCGGAGTGACGGAGTTCCCGAATGCATCTCCAGCTCTGAGTATTACTCCGCGAGAAGGCGGCTTCCTGGGCTTGGGGGTTGGAGAGGTCACGCCAGCTTGAGCGCAAGCACCCACTACCACTTCCAGTGGGTGGCAGCACCTGCTTGTAGAGGAAAATGGTCGTTTGAAGGGGCCATGCCATGCCACCTCCATGATTTCAGAGAGTGTAGCCAGCTTGCGAACTCCATCGATGCACCTTGCCAAACCGGCCTTCCACAGCGCAATGGACCCGAGCAAAGTTGCTGGCCTCCTCATCAAAGTTTCGCCACAAGCAATTCTTGAAATGTTCTGAACCTAGCCTGGTGAAAGCCTGCCATGCAAGCTTGCATCGGCTGCACGAAACCAGATCCGGCCCCTCTCCTTTCAACCTTTCAACAGGCACTGGCGCCCAGTCCAGCCGACCTCAACACCAGCCGACCACGTTCCGAAGCACTTGGAAGGCTTGGCGGTGATCCACTTCCCCGCCAGCTTGGAGAATCTCTCCGATGCCCATCGGACGAGGACACGGGTGGAGGAGAAGAGTGAGACCGGGTCAGGACCTACAAAAAACCCTTGATGTGAGAAGAAACGGCTGCAGGGGTCTTGGAAGATGCTGAACACCTGTTGTGGGGCGGGCTTATGATGGGCTATGTGTTCATCAGGAGCCATGATGCGATCACCAGTGCACCCCCCGACAACCAATAAAGCTCCTGTAGTTCTAGTCTCCATCTTTTGGTGTGGAAATCACCCTGGAGCACCGCACCTGGTGCCCCCCAAAGCGCCCGGCCGCACCGGCCGCACCGCGAGGCACGCGAGCCGCCCCGCGATCGACGAGAAGTGGCTCTTCGCCACGTGGCTGTGGAGCGGCGAGCGCTCCGCAGACGTCGAGGCGCTGCAGCGCATCGGCCGAGGCGGGGACCGTAGCCGGTTTGAAGGAAGGCGAGGCGAGGCGAGGCCGTGAGGGTAGTGATTAATTAGTGGTCAGGCTGTGAAATGATGGAAGGGAGCACAAACTGCAAAGCTGATGTATTCATACGCTGGAGAGTTTGAATTCTTCCTCGGATATTACGAGTGAGTGCCTTCATGCGCCCACAAACCCATCTCAAGACCGAGGCTACACCCATGCATGGCCTGAAAGCTATGACCAACTCAGTGCAGATGTGATTTGAGCCAAGCCGGGAGGAGGGTGTAGAGAGCCTAGGCAGGCGCGGCTCAAAATCGTCAGGTCGGATGAAATGGTGTGCCCAGGAATTTGGGCCTTTTAAGAGCCACATTTCCCACGGCGTTGACGCGACAGCAGAAAAGTAGGCCGCGGAGTTTATGCGTCAAGACGCCTTTGGGTTCCTTGCTACGTCGGTCACACGGCACACATGAGCTGCCAAGTATTCAGAAGTTCTGTTCAACTCACACCTGGCAAGCTAGATCGGTATAGAAATTTAGAAGCAGGCAAGAATTGAGAAAGCCATTCCAAAACCAGAACACATATGAACACATTGGTTTAGTCATATCACGAAAGGTAGCTTGAGCTACCTGAGTCTCCTTGCTTTAGCAAAAATGCATTACAATCAGGAGTTGGGATTGCGCATTGAATTTGGTCCTGCAAGAGTCGATTCTGTTCGGCGGGGGGGGGGGCCTCCCCCCTCCCTGGATCAAATCCCTCCTGCGCCGGTTCACGCCGTCATGGACTTCTACCAGGGTTACTTGTGATTGCCTGCTACCTTTCGTTCACCCCCTCAAGTCTTTTTTGGTGGGCGGTGCCGACCGCACCCGTCGCTTTCCATCGGCAGGTGGCCTTGCAGTTGCTGCAGATGATCCAGAGCCGAAGATTGGCGCCCGACCTCTTGAGTGGCTCGATGCAAGGTCTGGTCTTCCGCCGCAGGCATGTACATCATGCGAGCTGACCCAATAACAGCATGTACTAGTAGCAGCTAGCATGTAGCAGGTCATCAGCTCCACCACGCCGTGCATGTCCCTTCAGCTCCACCACGGCCTGTGCCTTAAGCTCCCTCTTGTCGCCTTCCCCAGATCTCAGGCTTCAACTCGGCGATGAGCTCATGCCGATTGGCCTGGACCGTGGTGCTGCAGTTGCTGAAGACCCTGCAGACGGAGGGACTCAGGTGCCGTCGCGACGGCGAATCGCAAGAATCGTCGCCAAGCAGGGAGCCAGGGAGCTTCCATGTGAGGTGGTCTTTGTCGCGTTCCTCTCGCCGATGGCAGATGTCGATTGATGGCCCTTCAGGATGTGCAGCATAGAAACGTTTGGGAGTGGATCGGAGGCAGGTGAATGAGGCCACCTGAGTATCCCGTAAGGCTGGAGAAGGTAGAGGCGACTATATATTTACACACACACACATATATATATATATATAAGTACAATTGAGCTGTGAGACCATACGTGCTAGAAATGCGGCTCTTTCCTTTTCTTTTGCGGGGCCTGACTAGCCTCATTTCCCCACCTCCAAGAAGTCCGGGACCAACCGACTTCGTCGCAGGCCCGACGTGGTCTCATTCAATGCGGCTCTGGCGGCGGTTGCCAGCAGCTGGGAGTCTCAGAGCTGGAGGTCTCATAGGAAGGGGCGGTTAAGGCACATGGGCAGTTGGTTCATCAAAGTGACGTTGAAAGGGTGTGTCAGGCGCCTAAAGCACTTGAAGTGGGAACCGCCTATAGTTCAGTGGGATCCGCCCACTCCAAGCACTGCCTTGTGTCCTCGCTGTCAAACGCGGGGCCAGCACGAAGTGGTGGCTGTGATGACTTGCCCCCACGACGTCGCCAGGTGGCGAGCTCAGGGATTGGGAACGGGCGCTGGCCCTGTTGGACACGCTCCATGCCAGCGGAAACGCTCCAGACCGGGGCACCCAGAAGGACATCGGTTTTGGAAGGATCGTTTTTTCTTCTTGGGGGGAGGGTCGGACACAGGTCCACCACTTAGACATTTCACCTCTCATTTCCACGCCCGACTCTGACCTCCGGTTTTCGTGATTCTACGTGATTCTTGCCACTCCACCACTTAGACGCAAGGATTTCCCCAAAAAGCGTGCTTCGAATTCGGCGCAACGGTGGACCGGTCGGCCAAGGATTTAATCAGCTTCAACACCGCCGTGGAAAGCTGCGGTGGTGCCAAACGCTGGGATGTGGCTCTCGGACACGTAGAGGACGACTGAGAGGGGGGGGAACTGGGGGGCGTGAGGCGTGCGTGGCGCCACGTGGCAGTGCTCCAAATGCACGGTGGCAGGGTGGACTGGGGGCGTGGTCTGACTTTTCCAAACTCGTTTTAGCACCCGACATGTTTCGTGTGGAATTTCTATAGCTGTAAGCACCCGCAATGGTGTTGGCGGTGTGGGGATGTTTGCCAAGCTGCACAACCCGCGAGGAATGCGTTGAACAGTTCCTGCATGAGGTCTCTTCTTTGTCAGGAGCTGCTGAAAGCAGGGCTGGAGCCAGACCTCAACACTGCCACAGCAGTTGCACGGGTGTGTGGACATGCTGGAGAGTGGTCGGAGCCCCAGAGGTGGAATAAACATGAACAAACTGTCGGGCAATGACGGTAGTTTGTCTTGGGCGCAGAGTCAGGAACACGGTTCCCTTTTCATTGTTTGGCTCGTGGAGTGGGAGGCTCTCATGGTTCTTGCTTGCTGTTGCTACAGTTCCCATGCACCACTTGGGGCGCAGCAAAGCCCACCAACTGCTCCATCTCAAGTTTTCAGGTCGAATAAATTTTGTTTTGCGCTGCCCCCATCAAACTCCTTCAAACTCCCATTTTCGTCGGAGACTGGCAGATCAGGGGGTCTATCTTTGCAGATCAGTTTCAGATGGCACCAGGTCTCCAAGCCTTCTTGGATCAATATAGCTCCTAGGTGAACCCCGTCGCAGGGTTTGGGCGACGGCACGAAGCCGTCTCAGCCGAGTCACTCCAGGCAAAGAGTCTTCGCCTTTTGGCAGATGACCTCGGTCGAGCCGGACGGCAAGCTCTATGGCGCGGGGAGTTCATTTTTTTCTTCGATCGAGTGGAGCGGGCCTACGCGGGTATAGGCGGGTAGGCTGATTGGAGGTGAACAGGTCCAAACGCGCACTGGATTGGGTCCACGAACCAGCCTGAGAACAAAAGCCGAACTAGAGCCAGAAACTGAGCTCAAGGTCATGCAGCGGTTGGTTTGCATCACTCGCTTAATTAGGGGGAACTGACCAGTTTGAGTTGCAAGTGTCTCGGCCATGCCTTTTGGCAAGTCCCTATCTTCCAAACCCTTTGCGAGAACTTGGAGAGCACAGCCACCGTTTCTTTATTTTGGATGTGCTTGTGTCAGCACGTGTACAACCCGGACCACGACTGCGAAGGACCTGGTCCGTTTGGCCCGCGATCCGCCAGGCACGTTGTTCTTAGCATGCGAGAAGGGCTTGCAATGGCAGCTGGCCGTGCAGCTCTTCGAAGAAATGTCAGGGCCTCGAGGTGGCCCATAGCTAGAGTTGAGCTGTTGCTGCTCGGCTCTGAGAGAAAGAAAGGGCTCCCAACGCACCCAAGACAGGGTTCAAAGACAAAGATCTACAAAGAAGGCAAGCAGTCGATGTTGAGGCACCAAGCTGTTTCGACCTGGCATTCCCAGCGGCAGCGAGCCAGAAAGCTGGTCAAAATCCAGCTCATTGCCGCAACTATCTATAATCCCGCAGCATTGAGGCCCTCTACGAAACAAACATCGTGCGCAACGGAGAACTTCCCTTCCAATGAATCAACATCTGAACCAACAGCTGGCTTCCAAACAGAACGCCTCATGTTCTTCACAGATTCCACGACCAGTTTCGCCTTCGCGGCGCTCCCAAGGCGACACTCAAATGCCTTGGACTCCTTCACATCCCCGCTGGTGGGGTTTCCGGACTGCGTTCCACGTGGAGCGGCGGGGAGATGCAGCAGATCTTCGGGTTTTTGCCGCTAGACCAGACCTTTGCCATCGCTAGTGAGTTGGAGGCCATCGCTATTAGGTTGCCGGCCATCGCTAGCAGGTTGGAGGCCATCACTAGTAACTAGGTTGGAGGCCATCGCTAGTAGGTTGGAGGCCATCACTAGTAACTAGGTTGGAGGCCATCGCTAGTAGGTTGGAGGCCGCCATTGCTTGTAGGTTGGAGGCCCTTGCTAGTAACTAGGTTGGAGGCCATCGCTAG
>CAXAMN010004225.1:48551-92795 GCA_963970005.1 Durusdinium trenchii
TGATCGCTAGCAGGTTGGAGGCCATCGCTAGTAGGTTGGAGGCCATCGCGAACGCGCTCCGCTTCCTGTCTGATGTTGCCAGGTGGCGCCACAAGCGATCCGCGCCTGTGCCACTCAGAATTCCTGGGACTTGGCCCTCTGGGTCCTGGCGGAATGCTCGGGGCACCCAGATCGACCGAGAAAACGTCGGGGCATCAACCAGCTGGGGAAAGCCATGGCAACTGTGGAGCTTCTGGGGTGCTTTGTGGCGTCCGTCTACCATGAGAAATGAGAACGCCCAAAGGTTTGGCTCGACAATTCAATGGAACAA
The DNA here is from genome assembly GCA_963970005.1 of Durusdinium trenchii. Taxonomy (NCBI): domain Eukaryota; class Dinophyceae; order Suessiales; family Symbiodiniaceae; genus Durusdinium; species Durusdinium trenchii. The sequence goes on from CAXAMN010004225.1 coordinate 48,862, forward strand.
GGGAAGACAAAGGAATTGCGAACAACACAGGCCATCATCGTCGATTCCAATGTAGACAAGTCATTGGTGTGTCCGCCACCCGACGGATATAATCCCGTTTTGGTGATCCGGCACTTGTCGTGTGGCCCCCATCCGTCGGCGAAGGCAGCCAACATGGCGATCCAGGGCCCTCGGCGTTCCTGGCCGCGGTCGATGCGGTGGAGGCCGACGGGTTGGAATGGGACTCGTTTGAGAGCAGTGGACCATGACTGGTAGATGACTTGGTGGATTGCAGACAATACGCCGAAGTAGCAAGATGTTTACAGTTGCAAGACTTCCGTCCTTCACAGGACGGGCACGGGTTTGGAACTGACAAAAAGGATTCCACGCTCCTTTTTGAGCCACGTGTCCCACCTGCCCTTTCGGATCACAAGACAGGGTTTCAAAATGAAACCGATCCGCGAATCGAAGCAGGCCAGACAATCGATCCATCTCCGACAACGGAGAACGGCTCCGTTTCGCTTCTCTGGAGCCGTTCCCCCGGAGCCGCTGGGCGCCGCCGCTGGGTGTTCGGTCGCTGGGCCCAGGCGGCGGGTGGTGCCTCGGTGGAGCTCTTCGAAGAGCTGTGCCGCCGCGCGGCGCAGAGGCCCGTTGAAACATGAGTTGGGTTTGGTCGTGCCGGTTTTCAGGCCAAATCCGAAAAAGAGGTGGTTTTCAAGCCTAGGGGGGGGGCTGAGCCCGGGAGTCTTTCCGAGGGTTCCGAGGGTTCCGAGGCTCTTTGGGTGCCATGCGGATGCGCTGCTGAGATGATCTCGGGTTGGAGGAAGGTGATAGAGAACTTGGGAGTGAAGTTTGGAGATGAGAGACACTGTCAGGGACTTGTTTGTTGATTTTGTCGTGGAGGTTCAGGAGTTTTTGAGAAAAACTAAGGTGCCTGTGGTCAACCTGATTTCGCATGGCCTATACTTTTCTCTTTTCACAGCCCTCATCGCAGCTGTTCAGTGTCCTGTCCCGTCTCAGTTCTGGCCCTATATGCATGTGCCTTTAAACAGCAAAGGACGGGAATTCGAAGGTCTTCAAATTTTGATTGGTGACTGAAGGGCCTTGAAGAATGGACATCCCAACCAGCCTTCGAAAACACGACTGCAGTTGCTCCCACATCCGCACAGTTGATGGACCAATGGGATGGATTTTCCATCGTCAAACGTCAGGGATCTCCGACAAAAGTGGACCATCCATGACGTCCGCCCCCGACGACCCGGACGCCAGCTCCATCTTCGCCTGAGCCGGGAGCGTGTTTTGCTACCTTCACTGGCTCGAAAAGGGACGCGAAAGATTGGATGGGTGTAGAGGTGCTGCGTTTCAATGGTTGAGCTCAAGCATTTCAATTTCGATGATTTGTTGAGAAGGTGAAGCTTTTAATCTCTTGGGTTTCAACTGATCCCAATGACAAGAGGTGACTTGCTGAAGCTCCTAGCTTCGCGGCGATACTGAAGGATGTCCTGAGAGTTGAAGGATGTTGAAATTTCACAACTCCAAGGCATCAGTGAGTCTTGGAAAGAGAATTGGCCACCCTGGCAATCAAAAATAGAATCTGGCCCGGCCGCAAAGCATGCCTTGTTCGGTGCATGCCCCCGCCGCGAAGCTCGCGGTTTCAACCTCAGCTTTTCGCCCATGGCCTGGGCTCAAGTTCCTCCGGTGAGTGAAGACACACCCTTTTCGAGCCATGGAGGGCGAGTTGATGGATGTGCCGGAGCTTCACCCGGCAGGCGCGGAAAGGAAGGGGGGCGTGACATTGGGGTGGGTAAACATAGAGGTGACGAACAAAGGGCGAAAGAGCATGTTGAAGATACCCCTTTGCAAAGCGAGCTCTTTGAAGGCTGTGGTGGATGGAGCCTCAGGGTGTGGTGGATGGCTAGAGACCAAAGAGCCACTGGCGTCCATCTTGGCTGCTTCTAACGGCCGCCCTTGGTGGCGTGGGTTTCGTTCAAGATGTCCCGTTTTTTCACCGGGTCTTCTCACAGTTGGGCCTGTGCAATTGAGTGGCTGAGGAGATTTTTGGGAGCTCCACCGGCAGTTGGCGAAATGTTCGGAGCCCAAGGGGCCTTTGCAGATGATGACTAGTGTCCACCAAAGTGTAAGTACAGTACATTCATATATGAGCGAGGGAGGGAGGGAGGGAGGGAGGGAGGGAGGGAGTGAGAGAGCGAGCAAGGGAGTGAGAGAGCGAGCAAGGGAGTGAGGGAGTGAGTGTGTGTCTGCGTGTGGCCAGTGGCCCTCATCATTCTGGAGAAGATCAAAACTGGATGCCGCTCAAGGTTCCAATCTGTGATGAATCAACATGAAAGTCGGAAGCATCACATTAGGTTGGTCTCATCTTGGTCATGAGCACCACAAGCGAGGCAATAGGACAGCTGCTGCTGTCAGGAGGTTCATTTTGGGGGGTAATTTGCGCCTTGCATACTGCTGCAACTGGATTTGCCAAGGTGTCATTTGTCAGAGTGTTTCACCCCTCATTTACAACCAGACAGGCAATACGCACCTTGGACCAGGGCCAAATCTTTTGTAGGAATCGTGGCGATCCAGAACCAGTTATAAATTGGCGGTAGAAGTTCACTGTCAGAAGGCATCCCTTGCACTAATGGTCTACTGAGTCCACTTCATCCCCTTGCGTAGTCACAGGGCAAAGCTTTGGAACATTTGTGCAGGTCCGCTTCCAGCACTCGTTGTGACGGACCGCGGTTGTGGAGGTTCCCCTTTCGTTTCACGCATTCCCATGGCTGCCCACAGCGGTTTTCTTCATCACAGCCACTCTTTCTTGAGGCTACCAGGCTGATATCGCGCGCTTGAGAGGCAGAAGAGTTGACCAAACGCCTGGAAAAACTCTCACAAACGCCGACACTGGTTCTTTTTCTGCGTGAGGAAGGTCGAGACTTGGCTTCTTTTTTAGTTTTGGGTGACTCGTTCGTCTCCTCACTCGTTTTGCTTCCGCCGTTGATTTTCGGGACTTTCCGGTGGTGCGGCGCACCCGGTCAACATAAGATCAATACGGTGCCTCTTATGCCGCAAAAGACACCGATGTTGGCCTCTCCACGAGCCCATGTTTGTGCCACCGGCCGCAGGGGCCGAGGAGGAGGAGTTCCTGCGGCGTGAGTCCAGCGTGCCGCCACTGACCGACCCCTCTTTGCAATCGGTGTCGCCCAGGACGGGCGACGTCGGGGACAGGTCGATGGAGACGTCCGGATGGTTGGGAGATCAAGAGGTGTAAAAGGTTTGGAGGTTTGGAAGAGTGCCAACCCGGAAGAAGAACCCTTACGCTGAGCAGGAGGTTGTTTTTGGGGTGGCCGCTGGATTGTGAGGAGGACACTCTTCAGCACACCATCCAGGTATCCCCAAGAGTACACAGGCTCCCAAGTCGAGAATGTTTCACATGGACCTGATTGTCGGCGGACGAAGTTCCAAGATGATCAAGATGTTCCAAGTGACCAGTCTTTGTCGACCAACTTTTGCCTTCCTGGCCAGTGACACCGCAATTTTATAGATGATTGGATGCATAGATGGCCTTTGACGATGTGACGATTGGTTGGTGGATCTAATGGGAACACCCCTGAGTGCACAACGGTGGAACACACATCGGGGTGAGTCTTGTTTTCATTCCCGAAGTGATCCGTGAGAAACGAATCTCAATGAATCTAGTGCCGGAAGCCGCAGGGAGGATAGCCGACGATATTTTGCTGCGTACATGTTGCCCACCGCTTGACTGTGTGTTTGGCTCAAGACTGCGCGTATTTTTGGGGCCAACGTGTCGACATCACGTTCCCCGGTGAGCTGTGGTGGAAAGGAGACGAGCCATGGCCAGCTTTGCGCCCTGCCCACAGGTTTCAAACACGCTGACAATTCAGTTTCACCCAGATAAGTGCCCAACAACCTTTGCAGAGGCTGCGGAGCTCTTTAAGGACTATGATGTGGCCCGGTTGGACGTGTCCTTCGCACCCTGTACGAAACTGGTTCTTGTGACCTTTTACGATGTGCGGGTGGCCCAGCAGGTCCTGAAGCACGTAAAACCCTTTGGTTGGCCTGCCCGGGAAGGGATGAATGACTTCCGCACGGTGAGGTTGTCGATCTCCAAGTTTGCAAGTCTTCCGCAGCACGAGAGAGGCTTTGAGAGGTTTGGTGAGATTGCAGGCCTTTCCAGCTGCGGTCGAGACATCCTTATAGAATTCTATGATATGCGTGCTGCTCTTCAGTGCAGCATGTCTATCCGATAATCCCTGACCGATGTGCCCCCAGTCGACCGGTGATACGAGCGGCGAAGGCAAAGGATGGTGGGTCAATTGCGTGCAGAGCGCCCCCTGTGGCTTCCCCATCGCTTCCCATGCGGACGGTGCAGAGCCCTCCGGGTTTGACTAGGTCCGATGCTGCCAACACAGACCGTGGAAGACCCTTTCTCTTGGACGCGGACCGGAGGGGGTGCTAGCTAGCCTGAAACAGAGTTTGCAAACATTGCTCGTGTTGCCCGTGGAGGTGCAAAACACGAAGGTGCGTTTGCAGACCTTTGATTTCTTTTGCATGTGCATGTGCCCTTTTCGATCACACACTGCAGAACAGTGTAACTGTAGGAAACTTGATGGCCTTGAGACGGACGATGCTACACTGACGAAGTCAGTCTGATGCGATCGTCCGGACCTGTAAGGGGCATGCAAGAGCTTGCGTTTCCGCATTGACCCACATGTGTCATAGGGCCATCAAAGGTGTTTGCAGGGCTGGATTGTCTGGATGTTTCATGAAGTTTCCATCTTATGGAATTGAGCTGCAAGCCTTGAATCTTATATGGCAGGCAGTTGATGCAAAGGACGACGAAAGGCTTAGGTACTGGCCTAGGTTCATTAAGAGCCTCTTATGATGTTCGTGAGAGTTGATTGAGTTCACGAAAGTAAAGATTCATCCCAAACCGTTTTGCTGTTGGGGTTCTCTCCTAGGAGAAAAGAAGCTGGCCACAGTCTCTGGCTGCGCTGGTGAAATTCCGGGCGTTGTCCTCCTGTGTCCTGTGCTTTTGTCCGCCTGTTGTCCTCTTCTAGTGTGCAGCTTGGCCGGGTCTATTTTTCATCCTCTTGTCTTCTTCTTGTCGCCCCGTTGCCCTCCTCTTGTCCTCCTGTTGTCCTCCTGTTGTCCCCTTGTTGTCCTTCTGCCGGTGTCCAGATGGGAGCATGTAGTCATGACACATCATGACACCATGACAGCGTGCGTGCGCGAAGCACCGCTCCAAAGTGCCTTGTGAAGCGCCAGCTGGCAAGCACGAAGACCGCAGTACTGCAGCATGGCCACGTGGCAGCCTGTCAGCATGCAAACATGACAGCGTGCGACAACTCCAGAAAGCAATCGCAGAAGCCGATGTCCTCTCCTTGTCCTCCTGTTCTCCTCTTCTTGCGGGGCTCCGGTAGGAAAGAAGAAGCTGGCCACAGTATCAGGCCACGCCGGTTGGGGCCTGTCCGGATGTCCTCCTAGGTCCTTTTCTCCTCTTGTGACAATTTTTTTGGCATTGTCCTCCTCATGGTCTTGTATTGCCTTCTTGTTTTCCTTCTTTAGATGTTCATTGGCCGCGGCTGCCAGCCGATCTCCGGTCGCACTCCTCCCGTCTTCTTCTTGTGTTTCTCTTGTCCTCTCTTCCTCTTCTCCTCGTGTTCTCCTCGTCTTGGCGTGCTCTCCTCATGTTGTCCTGTTCTCCGCGTTGTCCGGTCACAGCTTGTCCTTCTTTTGTCCTCTTGGTGTGTGCGTGCCGTTTTCCTTCCCTCATCTCTGCGGGTGTGGCCGCCAACCGCCACAACAACAGTTCTTGCCGACTAAGAAGTTTGGAGTCTATGCTGGCAATTTTTTTTGCGAAAGATCTGCGACAGATAGGTCTGTGGATGCAGCCAAACAAAGAAAACTTGTAGCAGCATATGCCATCACATACCTCCCGCGAAAGTTAAACATGGAGTTTGCGAAAGATTCGCGAACATAAATATTCTTTTTGGCCAAGAGTTGCGTTTCCGGAAGAATGAATTTCAATAGGTTAGGTAAATGAACCCCTCCACTGTTTCCAAAAGGATGTCATTGACTGGATGTCGTGGCTTGAGTGCCAAAGATCACATCTTCCGCCCCCCAAAGTGTAAAGCTGAAAACAGTCACCGAGGAATAGTATTTCTCCTGCGAGGCCCTTGATGGTCGGGGCACGTGGCTGAAGCAAGATATACCAGGTGAATGCAGGTCGCCGGCTGATTGCAGAGAACCGAGGAAACACATGGCACATCGCTCGCCGCTTCTCCCTCACCCTCCGCTGCAGGACCCGGCACATGGAGGACTCAGGCGCCCGGCGGAACTCCCGGCGCTCCACGATCAAAAACAGGAGACCGAAGCTCGCGAGCGGGCTGGGGTGCTGTGGGCCACATGTATGGTGAGTGTCCTTGGCTTTTTGGGACACGCTTGAAGACAGTTGGGATGAAAGCGCAGATCAAGATTTCATGTGTATTTCATTTCATTTGTTTCTTTGGTGTACAGTGTAAAGGCCCCTTGCCTGCCCCTTGCCGCAGGAGAGAGAAGTCCTTGAAGACCTTGCTTGGATGGTGACTGGGCGGCAGGAGTCCTTTTTGATTCGAGCCAGTTGCGGGATGCCTGGCGCCTCCCCATGTCTGGTGCCGCGCTGCATGTGTCCCGCCAGGCAAGGGGTGAAGCCTCCTGCCGCCACGGAGGAGGAGGTCTCGGCAACGGTGGTGGAATTGACGTGCCACGAGTGCCTGGGCGATGCCTGGGGTGAGGGCCGTGCATGGATGTCATCATCGTTTTAGATCAACAAGTGGGTTGCGTGTCAGCCTGACACTTGCGATTCTCAGCGCAACCATCCAGTGATTTGCCTTCAGGTAGATCAAATCCAGCTGAAGCCCGGCCCATCTTCCAACCCCATCCCCACTTCTGGATTTGACACCCCCGCAGTCCCACTGCCGCTCGGCGCGCGCCCAGCTGTTGGGGTGCTACGAGCTCCAAACCTCCGGTGAAGTGGACCCGCGGGAGGAGCGAATTGGTCGCGAAGCGGTGGCCACCTTTTGGGCGATCATTTGAGGGAACAGCGGCGCTTGAATGTGCTTGGCACGCAACCGGGGGGATACGTGGTGATGAGATGGGTGAGGTGATGTGATGGTTTGAACATGTCCGAGACCCTGCTGTAACTCTGCGGCTGGTGTGGAACTTGCTGCCTCAATGAAAGAGCTGTTGCAGGGTCATGGGAAGATCCTCTCCTTATTAACAATCATTGGTGTACCTGTAAACCAGCACGTGTGGGTAAAGGATCATTGACCATAATTTTTGAGAAAGGCCTTTACAAACCATCATCACCACTGTTTCTGGTAATGACCCATACCCAACGTAGACGAAATTCGATGCCGGTCTACCTGAGCCGGATCCATCCCGGCGTCGTTTCTCGGAAAACAAAGATGGGCAATGGGCTCTAAAGGCTTTTATCGCTTTTACCGCTGTGGCTTTCTCACTCGGACATTGTCATAGTAGGCCTTCAACCCCAAAAAATCACATATACACAAAGAAACGAACAACAACGCACACAAACACAAACACACACACAAACACACACACACATAGTGATATATATATATATACACACATATATATATATATATATCACATACGCACACACACATACATATATATATATATATAGTTTTGTAAGTGCCCGATGAGACTATAATTTGTGCAGAGCCTCTTGACTCAAATGCCAGTGTGTTTTGTTTGCTAGAGGTCTTTCGTGTTTGGAGCTGTCGCAACATTGATGGGTTCGACTGTGAGGGAAGAAAGGAATCATCCAGCAGGGCCTTTCCTTTGAACTTGGCGAGGTGAACCTGAACATCAATCATTTGCAAAAATCACAGATCCGGCATATCGTTCTTCCCCCCATGTCCACAGTACCATAGCTCCCTAGCACGCCTCAACAAAGACAACTCCATGCATCTGGTGGATGATGGATGAGAGCGATGGCCTCCCTCGACGACCCTCCAGGACCAAGGACTTCGCCGCGGCCGCGACGGCCCGGCCGAACGCCGCGCCGATGAAGCCCACCGTGCGGCTGGGACGGGAGCAGTGGGGGGCAGCTTTTGGGTGGGAACGGGGCAGCTCGCCGTGCTTGGACTGGCTGGGACGGGTGTGGGAACGGTGGGCAGTGCTGAAGGTTCCTTTCAGTTGACACATCTTGACACGAACTGCGTGCAAGCAGGACACAATGGGCTCGCGCCTACGTTTGAATTCGGACACAGTCTGACTGCAACGTGAATTCAGACTGGGGAGCAACCCCTTGTGCCATAGACCTATCCGAGACCTGAAGATAAAACCTCCTCAAACTTCATTTGAAATCCATTCTTGTGATAGTTTCTGTGGGTGGCAACACGGAACTCTCACCACAAAAAAGCTATCGCAATTCGGGGTGCACTTCGGAAGGTGAGTGTTTCTCAAGGTCCTTAAGTAGCTGAGTTCATTTTCAGCTGCACTGGACCAAAGCGAAGAGACCACAAAGACCACCTGAGAACCTTATGCATTGCCGAGTCAGAGATGCCGCAGAGTTCATGGTGGTTTGCTGCAGAGAAAGCTGGGCAGAGAAAACAGCACCGGCACTCCAAAATACCAATTGAACCACAGCCTGCAGTTTGCTTGGGCATTCTTTTTCCATTTGTTCTTTTTTTTCCGGTTCTCTGATGGTCTCTTCTCTGCACTTCTTGGATAGCAATCACCAACTACCCCACCGCCACGAGGGCCTGCGTCCCCTGCTGGCCCTTCAGGAACTCGGCGGAATCTGCGGATGTGGCTCCCAGGAGCGCTGCGGCTGTTTGGGAGGGGCTGAAGTGGTAGGTCGATGAGTCAGATGCGGGTCACATGTTGGAAAAGACATGTGCAATTGGAGAGGAACATGTAGACCATGTGTAGACCATGTAGACAAGGAATCCCAAAATGGCAAATTGGAGGCCCTCCTACTGTAACGCATAGTTCCATTGACCTTGGAACGAAGGGTGGTTTTTTAAGGCTGCTTTTTTATTTCTAATCATTGCACCCCCTGTGTCAACCGTGCAGGACATGGATTCTACATCCAGGGGGGAGTTTCAGAACAGTATCTCGGAAGGTCAATGATCATCAGCTCATGACGTTCCTTCGATTGCTGCGGGACCGCCATATTTCCCAAGTGAACATCCCACAAGCTCGCCGGCGTTCACTGTGCGGTGACCTGCGTTGAGCCGTGTGTGGGTGACCTGCCGCTTTTTCGGATCCATGACCAAGGTTTGGAATTTGCTGATGGCGGCCTGTGTTTTCTACGACCTTTTGGTGATACCTCTTTATGCCTTTACTCTGCCGCGGAGTGTGTTGTGGGATGTTTTGGATTGGCTCATTCAAATCTACTGGAACCTGGACTTTGCCGTCTCCTTCCTCACAGGCTTCTACGATGAAGGCCGGTCCGGTTTCGGGGGGTCCTTAAGGCTTCTGTCGGTCCTTCGCCGGATCCAGCGATCCAAGATCGACATTCTCCGGCCTTGGAATGATCAGAGGGGATGGACAAGTTCACTTGAGACCTATGGGAGAGCTCCTGACTTCCTATCCCACGCGCGCGAACACAGACGAAGGCCATTTGAGAGGCCATTCGCGCATGTGTGTGGGGGGGTGGAACAACTCAACTTCAAGTGTCTTCTCTCATCTATCCCATCCGGCCCCTCCCCAAAAGTAGGTCCCCCGCCTTGGCTCTCGTCATCGTCGTTGGTCTCGTTGGTCGTCTTGACCTCTCTTTTTGGGCTCCACTGCGTCTTGTGTCTCCCTTTTTGGTCTCGTCTTGTGTCGAGGCACCTTGGTCTTTAGCCTGCTCCGCATCGCGATGCACTACGCGAAGACCTGGATGCTCTTTGATCTCAGTTTGATCTCCATGGACTGGGCCTTTCGCGCCATGGAGTGGTCCAACGAGTCGGAACTGCAGACGCCCGGACGGAGGGGAGGCTGGGGAGGCTGAGAGTCGGACCGCGCAGAGAGTCGGACGTGGAAGGTGGAACGTGGGTTTTCGGGGGCTGGTGGAACGTGGTAGGGGAGACAGACGCTTTTGTTTTGTTTTGCTTCTTTTTCCCCAAACAGTGCGGACACACAAGGGGTTCTTACGGTAGGGGAAAGGCAGCTGATGCTTAGGTCGCTGAAGTGCGCGGCCGTGACCGGCAAATTCGCTGCTATTTACAGCACATTCATGACTCTCGAAATCCTCGAAGTGCATTTCCACTTCGCAGGCTCGCGGCGGGTGCTTCTAACGACTGTGCTCTCGTTGTGGTGCCGTGCGCATTTTCGTACATGGTGGTCATCTTTCGTGGCAGGCGCAAGGGAAACCTCGTGTTTTGGTGCTCCAAAGTCGGCTTTTCGTGACAGGTGCAAGGGATCGGAGCTGTTTTACTTTGAACATTTTCGTGGCAGGTGCAGCACTTTGGACATGGTGGTGATCGTCGAGGAGCGCAGATTTCGTGACAGGTGCGGTGAATCGTGACTTTTGGACATGTGGCTCGTTTGCCGATTTCGTGGCAACTGTAGCACTTTGTGAACCTCGACGCGCAGACTTCGTGGCAGGCACAGCACTTTGTGAACCTTGAAGTGCAGATTCGTGGCAGGCACAGCACTTGGTGAACTTCGATGTGCAGTTTTCGTGGCAGGCACAGCACTTGGTGAACCTCGAAGTGCAGTTTTCGTGGCAGGTACAGCACTTGGTGAACCTCGATGTGCAGACAGATTTCGTAGCAGGCGTAGCACTTTGTGCTCTCAGATGCTCACTTTCTCACTCCCTCACTCTCACTCTCACTCACTCACACACGCTCTCACTCACACTCACCCACATCCACACCCACACTCACTCACTCTCACCCACTCACTCACCCACTCACTCTCACTCTCTCACTCACTCTCTCACTCACGCTCTCACTCACCCTCACTCACTCTTACACTCGCACGCCCGCACGCGCGCACGCCCGCACGCACGCCCGCACGCCCGCACGCCCGCACGACCGCACGCCCGCACGACCGCACGCCCGCACGCCCGCACGCCCGCACGCCCGCACGCCCGCACGCCCGCACGCACGCAGGCACGCACGCACGCACGCACTCACTCACTCTCACTCACTCTCCCACTCACGCACAGCCACACTCCCTCACACTCACACAGCAGTCAGACCAGGCTGGTGCTCCCGGTGATGCTGACCCTGATGCTCCCCCCTCACACTCACTCTCACTCTCACACTCACACTCACACTCGCTCTCCGGCTCTCACTCACACTCACACTCGCATTCACTCACTCACCACCGTCGCCATTGTCACCACGATCCCCACCTTCATCACCACCATCACCTCTCTGGATCCGAATCTCTAAACTTTCTGCTTATAGATCTCACACACACTGTTTGGGGTCTCTTGCCGGGATAAGTTTTTTTGGGGTCAGTAGTGGAGGAAGAAGATGCGGTCTCTTTGTGCCGTTGTGAGTTTCAGGAGGCAGGTGTGGAGTGTTCGCAGCCTTGGAGAAGATCACGGTAGGGCTGGTAGACCGGCTGACCCCCCAGTGATGCTGCCGGTCTGGACCAAGTCTGGTTTCCCCACTTGGGGCCTGAGCATGAAACCGGTGGAGTTGTGTGAGGTCAAATTTCGGTGCTGGGGTTGTTCAAAAGACTTGTTAGTTTCTTTTTTGTCCGTTCCGAAGGCAGACCTTGAAAAATACCTGCCAGACATTTGCCCTAAGCTGGTTCGCGAGCGTTGTTTTGCTAAGGGGTATCCTTTCGCGACCCCGCAGGATCGTTTTTTACCGTTTTTACCGCGGATATGGTAGAAGAAAAAGGAGCGCCCCCGCGGTAAAAACGGTAAAACAATAAACTTTTTGATTTTTACCGTTTTTACCGCGGATATGGTAGAGAAAAAGGGGCGCCCCCCCGGTAAAAACGGTAAAACACAACTTTTTGATTTTTACCGTTTTTACAGCGGATATGAAATTTAAACATGGAGCGCCCCCAGTAAAAAGATTCAAAAACACATTTACCGTTTTTGCCACGGAGATGGTAGAAAAGAAAAGGACAAGTCCACCTACAAAAACGGGAAATAACACAACGTTGATTTTTAACGATATGGTAGAAGCAAAAAGAACAAGCGACTCTTCATAAAAAAGGTAAACAACAAAAGTAGTAATTTTCACTTTGGACCGTCTTTACCGCGACAATGCCTCGGGACCAGGTCGCAAGCTAGAAGACCTCTGTCAAGAAAAAGGTTTAATGTTACAGCCCGGGTATCTTCCTATAATCAGGTGGGGTTCACTCCTCCTATCATATAGGAGCGTGTGCCCTTTTCGACAAGAGGAGTTTGGTGATTGATCAAAATTTCATGACTTTTAACTTTTGCAGGGCAATGAAAGCCTACTTCACTTGGATCGAACACTTTTGATTTATACCTACCGCGGATATGGCAGAAGAAACAGCGGTGACCCTCCGTTAAAAACGGAAAAACAACATAGACCCCCCTCGGTCAAAACGGTACAAAAAGAACAAACATTGATTTTACTGTTTTGATCGCGGATATGGTATTGAAAAAGGAAGCGCCCCCCCGGTAAAAACGAATCGATTTTTGCCGTTTTTACCGCGGATATGGTAAAAGAAAAAGGACCGTACCCCCCGTGAAAACGGAAAAAACAAAACGGTATTTACCGTTTTTACCACGAATATGGAGAAACAAAAAGGGACGCCTAGAACAAAAGCGCGCCCCCGGTAAAAACGGTAAAAACAAAAATAATCGATTTTTACCGTTTTTGCCGCGGATATGCTAAAAAATGGGATGCCCCTCCGGTAAACATGGTAAAAACAGAAAGTTTTTCAATTTTTACAGTTTTTACCGCGCAGCTGCCTCGGATTAACCCCGTAACCCTGGCAACTACGCTAAACCAGCACAGAACATTTGCCAGAAATACATCGTCACTTGTTTGGGATCTGGAAATGGCTCAAGCTCCACTTCAAAAGAACTCGGATCCGGACCCACCCCTTGCGGCTGTGCTTACAGCTAAGCAGCTCAGGAACATCATGTGGTCCAGGAGCTTGCGGATGCTCCGCTTCTTGCGGCTCATGCGGATGCTGCGGATGGTGAAGCTCCGGCGGATCAACGAGGTCTTCCAAGAGTTCTTCACCTCGCAGGCCGCGCGTCTGTGCACGGACGCGCGTGTTAGACGCGACGCGACCAAGCGTGCGGTCGGATTTGGACCGTGACCGTGCGGTCGTGGCGGTCAAAGAAGGAGGGCGAGAGGATTCGTGTGAGATGGGCAGTATGGGACAATATGGGACATGTGGAGGTGAAGTACAAATAGAGTTTGCAGCTGGCAGGGGCGACAAGTTTTGTTAACCTAGAACTTGCGCTGTAGGGCATTCTACTGCATCGCACTCTTGAACACCCAAGGCTCAGTGACTCAGTAAGCCCTTGTGCCACTCTCCATGTTGTCTTGCGCAGCACCGAGCCGATTCACCGCCGAACGCTCGGAGGCCTCGACTTTGTACTACAGCCTTTTCAGCAGCCTGATTCACTTGTGTGCCTTGGGCTTCATTTTGGGGATGACCTGGCTGTCCGAAAGTTCATGGAAACCAAACTGGACCAAGCCATGAAGGCTGCTTGTCCCACAGATCCTCTGACACTCAAATCCTGGGCAGCCTTGGCAGTTTCAAGCTGGACAGGGCCTTGGACAAGTCTCTGCATTGAACACAATCACCGGTATATATATATATAGGGTAAATAGGTGGTCAGACCATGCATTTCAGGGAGCCTTGAAAGAGGTAACCTTATGCAGGCTATATGAACATATGTACTACTGTAGTTCCCTGCCTCCTTCATGTGCTTCCCACCTGCCTCCACTCAGGTGTGTTGAACCACCTCGTCGCTTGTGCATGGTTCGCCGTGAGTCACGTGCACTCTGAGAACTGGGTTACTGACCTGGGGCTTCAGGATGACAGCATGGAGCATCCTGGCCACAGATGTGTGAGACAGTGGGACATGGAACCTTCGCATCTCGTGTGAGACCCGTGATTTAGAAGCGTGTGGAGTAGTGCGATAGCGTGCGGGTCGGGCTGAGTGCGTGTCTCTTTTTTCATTTGTTTTTGGTGCTTCTTTCCTCCGAGAAAAAGGGAATGGTGGATCAATGCTGCAGAAGGGTATGTTCAAGTCAAAGTCTTGAACAGGATGGTCCGTGTTGAGATGTTGGGATAAAGCTGTATAAAGCTTCAGATGTCTTTGGATGCTCCATTCCCCGAGACCTGCACCAATTCTGATGTGCGAGTCATGTGAGTCCAGGAGGTCATGGGCAACATGTTCCAGCCATACTCCATGACATGACTGAGATATGTGGCGATAGATGACATGAAAACAACCTGACACAGAGAGCTCAATCTCTCCATGACATGGCCTCCAGCCTAAGCATAACACCTTGGAGTTCAACCCCAGCCGGTCAAAGCGACCCTTCGTTGCAGCAACTGGCCATGTCCGCAGGTATCAATACCTGACTTGCCTGAACTGGGCCTTCGCTCAACTTGGGGTTGGCTCAAGCCCCGCGAAGGCCACCAACGAGCCTTGGCAACAGGGAAAGGGGCTTCAATCTTTTCACATTTGGCAGGGCTTGTTTTGTGTTTGGAGTGTCGATTGGTGGTCCAGTGCCAGTTCAGGCCAGTTTCTCAACCATAAACGACTTAGATTTGTCATGACCGGTGCGGGGGTTGTATGCTTTTGAGCTACAGCTACGGTCTGCAAAGCCAACAGTTGACTTGCTTCCTCCCGGAGCGGCTCTACAGTCAGTAGCAAGCAAGTCACAGATAGTCACAATAGGAAACAATTCCTTTCCGCCATCTTTTATTCGCTAGCAGCCCAAGACCATCTTAAATATTATTCGCTAACAGCCCAAGACCGATTGGCGCTGCAAATTCCCTCCACGTCTGTTTTGAACCCCTTGGCACGACTGGCTTGTGGAGAATCTTCCAGGGGAGCCCCGTTGTCAAGCTCAGTGTACAAACTTCAGCTCTGAGGTGGTGGAGATGGCTTATTGCATCTTCGTGGCCTTTCGATCTTTGATCACCTCCTCCACTTTGATCTCCACCGTCAGCAATTTGATGGCTGGCCTCAGTAAGATCAAGGAGTCGGCTGCGACTAGTTGTTCTGCTTGGGCTGCTGTGGATTGGCCCTCTACCCTGCTAAAGGCAAGTAGGATGTGAACTAGATGCAGGGCAAACTGACAGTCACTACAACATATCGAGCGTGGGTAAATCTGCTAGAGCACTGAATGTGACATATACTATCATATACTGCTCCGCAAAAATGGACTTTTGGCAAGCACCTTTGCACATCTGCCTGCTGGGTGGGAGTCTCCAGCCTTTACCAAGATCCTCCTGGCTCTTGTCAAGGAGGATGAAAACACGGAGTTCCGTTTGTTGCGGTGCTACATGAGCCAAAACAACATCTCAGCGCAGTTGGCGCAGAAGATCACGCACTTCCTGCAGTATCAGTGGCCCGTCTGGCCATTGCGGCGCGCGCAGTGGGCGAGTTGAGAGGAACCAGACGGAGAGCTGGGAATGGATCAGAATTGGTTGCAAAAAACTCGGGGAGAGCTCTTGATGAGGGGTATGCCACAAAACACGGTCTGAAACGAAAGAAGGAGGACTTCCTGGAAGCACTGGCGGGTGTCGATGGGTCCGAAGGAGGTAACGCCAGAACCGCTGGAATGTTTCCGCCTTCGATGCAACAAAGCCATGGAGTGAGGTACACCTTGAGGCAGCAAGCGAGGCGGATCTCCTGGGCAAACTCCTGGGCTATTTTGGGACGGTGGTGGTAGTGGAGTAGCTGAGTAGCGCGCAGTCATGATCCAGCAAAACCACAGTTTCGCACTTTGTGGGCAAGGAAGAGATCGACGTATCAACCGTTTTCAACCTCCAAGAAAAGCCTAAACCCGAGAAATTGCAAATATCTTGGAATAGTCAACCTGAATCATGATGAAGCCACTCAACAATGTCGAGTAGCAGCCAACCCCTTGAGGTCCCCTGGATTCAGCTACTTTTGAATTTCTTCCACCTCCAGCTCTGCTGGCGTGGAGGTCTGC
This sequence comes from Durusdinium trenchii, assembly GCA_963970005.1. Lineage (NCBI taxonomy): Eukaryota > Dinophyceae > Suessiales > Symbiodiniaceae > Durusdinium > Durusdinium trenchii. The sequence goes on from CAXAMN010004225.1 coordinate 64,989, forward strand.
AGACATGGACGTGCCCTTGCTGGAGCTCCTGTCTCCTCAGCTTCTTGGACACCGACATCGATGTTCGTTTCGGAGTTGCCCAACACCATGAGAGGAACGAAGCTGTGCGGTGCCCTGGTTCCCCCAAACGAGGGAGCCAACCGAAAAATACTTGTCCCTCTTCATGAGCAGCTACAAATTAGAGGAGGTTTCAAAGCCCAGAAGAGGACTTACAACTCAGGTTGTAGTTGGGTGGTCTCCAGGTTTGGGCATGAGTCGGCTTGAGACCGCCTATTTCAATGTAAATATATTTAATATATATAATCTATATTTGTCAATTTATATTTATATTTATCATATCTGCTCCCTTTCCACCAGTGTCTGGTGCTCAATCCATTGGTCCGAATCGTTAAAATTCCTCAGGCTTCATGGTGAACTCCAGTTTGCTCGCTTCGAGAAGGAGCTTTGCAAGCTTCAGGTTGGCCGGTTCGCGTTTTACGGTTGTGAGATTTGGGATCGGATATAGTGCTGGCATGGGGGTCTGGATTGATGGGGGCATCTCTGACAAAGCTGATTTTCATTCTAATTTTTGGGGACGGTCTGTCTATAATGATGCCGTTGATGTTGGTGGTTTTGCTCGCCAAAAAATCATTTGGGAAACTGCGCCTAGGGTGGAGGCCATTGCTACTAGGGTGGAGGCCATTGCTACTAGGGTCCTTCGTGTTTCCTCCCAGGTGGTCCATGACTTGGTCTTCGAAGGGGCCGACAGACAAGTGGTTCACATCTTGCAGCGGGTGCCTGACCTGGGACCGGGCAGCGGGGACCACGAGTGCGGTGATGAGATGTGTGTGCCATCATAGACGGGAGTGCGTTTTCGCCCATCAATTCTTTGATCCGTATCGTTGGCTCTGAAGGCTCTGATTTCAAGTCTCAAAGGCCAAAAGGATTAGTGTGGTTGGCCTCGACTCAGCCTTTTCAAGTTCTCAGCTTTGCATGGTTACCATTTTTTGTGCATGCCTCCCTCCTTCAGTGAGCCATGACTATGACCTGTGGACATTGTAAGTAGGGGACATGAATAGGGCTTTCCATACTACGCCCACCTTTTGTTAAGGCACTGCTTCAGGCAGTGCCTTGTTGCAACATGGTCGAGAAGTTTGCGCTTTTGAAACTTGAGTTCCTTCATGCAATCACCAGCGAAGTCAGGGCCCCAAAACATGTACGCCCACCGCCTCTGAGCAAGAAAAAGACATTCTCACCACGCAGTCGTGGCCCCTGTTCTTCCGTTTGTGCAGATCGCATCGGCGGTGACCGTTTAGGTCTCACAAGATGCGGTGAAGAACAACGTGGTGGCGGCCGCGGATGTGATCTTCCTCGCGGGGAACCACGCAGCCTCGGCGTATCTGAAGCTCAGTGGCGACCTCACCTACTGCTACGAGGCGTGTCGAGGTTCGTTTTTCCATTGGGAAGGCATGTATAGGTGGAGAGGTTTAGGGATGTATAGGATGGGGAGGCCTAGGGAGGAAACCCACACCAGTTCTAATTCTAAGCTGGGCGTTTTTGTCAGGTTTTGAGCGGCTGGCAGCAGCTAGTTGATAGTCACTTCACTAGTCACTAGTCTTTCTCACCTTGTTCTCTGACAAATGCCGGAGCCAGGATGGAGAGGAAGAAGTTGGCAGCGGATTCTGGAGTGCCGAGGCCGCTCTGTCTTCTCTGGTTCTGGTTGGCTTTGTTTCTTCTCCCCCCTCGCTCATCTTTGCTGTCTTTGACGCTGACGCGCACCCCTTGTTGTTGTTTTGGTTTGAGGGTGTGGGCAGTGCTGTGCTGACCCTTCCCCCACCTCAAGGATGGTGAGGCGCCATGGCCATGGGGCACGATGGAAAGGCGGAAAAGATAACTTCACCTACCAGCCCTGCCGGTCGGATGCTTTCGTGACTGCGACCCAGACATGGCCGGAACCCAGACACAGATCAGACATGGTCGGGAGAGAAGTGAACGTTGGGCAGCACCCAGCAAACAAACGACAGAGCAGTAGAAGCCGTAAAAGAAAAGGTGAGCACTAAGTACGAAAACACAGTTGTCCCAAGCGTGACTAGCCAGGACGCCACTCATTGAAGGAGCTTCGGGGTGTTGCCGGAACTGTTGCAGCCCTTAGTAGTGTCCTTTGCTCCCAGTAAGGCCAGGAGCCCCTAGCCTCTATATAGTCGCTTCTTGCTACTGCCAGGAGCCCCGGAACTCGTAGCGTCCTTGACCCGAACCGTTCGTAGCGTCCGATTGGTTCGGGTCGGTCCAGGTGGCCTTGTGGACGCCCTGGGTCTACCTGGGCGACTTGGTCTCCACGGACGTCTCCCGCGTGGCGTCCCTGGACGTGCAGAGCTTCTGCCATGCCATGATGGACTCCTGGCAGACGCAGCGCTGCGCCAGCCGCCACACGGCATGCACGGGATCCAGCGCCTTTGTTTTTTCTTTCGAGGAGATATACGGGGGATGTGAGATGCGCCATTCCTGATGACAGTTTCACCTTTTTGAAGGGCTCCAGGGCAAAACGACTGTGGGACTCTATGATCAACAATTTGTTTCTTTGTGCCTGCTATTGAAAGGGTCCAGGCATAGCAGGAGAGAGTCGAACATGGAAGATTAACAAGGACGAATACCACGCTCGACGCTGGCCGTCTATACTTAAGATTCTAGCAAACTCCATTGCCATTGGTGTGGGTTCAGGTGTGCAATCCGGGCGGGATGTCAGGACATTGATAAGGAAACGATGCCAGGAAATACCAGAACTCTATTCAGTGCTGGTCTTTTGTAACCAGCATCGTTTACCCTGCTGATTTCTTTGCTGTTGTTGGTTGGCTGGTTGGCCCTACCGACCCGCCCTCCGGGCCCGACCCGTCTCCCCCGTCTTGGACGGATCGGGACGGGGGGGGGGCGTCCTGAGGATACGCCTCCAAATTTTTGGACGCTTGGCCTGGAGGAATCGGGACGAAAAGGAGGAGGAGGTTGGTTAAAGCACGTTTGGCCAGCGGCCTGCCTCGCCATCGGCCATCTGACAGGAAGGATCACAGGAGATTGCTAAGGGAAGAACTCGTGATCTACTGGGAAGGCTTTCGGGATGGTGGGAACCCATTTCAGCCCTCCTGCGCATGCCCAAGCCCTTTTTAGGATGTTCAGTAGATGCCGTCCCTGAGAAACACGACGGTTTTTTCGCTTTCGGTCCGAAAGCGGTGTTCCCGTGTCGAATTGGATTGAGTGCTGCACATCCCTGAGAGGTCCCGATCCATCCCTAAGAGTCCAGTCATGACTCAGCCATTACCCCGATGGTAGTGGTGGATTATGACTACCAGGTGGAGTAAAATTAGTCAAAACGGAAGTTCTGGGAATGGCCGGTGGTTTTGAGGAAGCCTTCTGGACTTATAAACTTGAGCCTTATGAGCCACGTCATGCCTCGTCCATGGCTTCAACTTCAGAACAACGCCCCAGCAGAAAAATGGGCCCATCATTCTCTTGACTTTGGGACGTTAACCCCTTGCTGAGTTTCCCGGCTTTGTGCACAACATGTCGTGCCATGATCATTACGTTCGCGATGCAGGTCATGGGTTGGTCTCCGAGCGCATGCCCCCCAGCATTTTTTGGTCACCCAGTGTGCTGGTCGTTTCCTCGCAGATGATCTGTGCTGGGGAGGATGTGTAGGCAGGTGTAGATATTCTAGATCACCGCACTTTGTGATCTGCTCATCCAGGCTGCCATGGCCAAGCAGAAGAAGTGGAGCGACCTCTTCGTGTTAGATCAAGAGCAGAGGCCTCATCAGCACCTTAAGGACTGCGGGCCTTGCGGTACGACCGGGTATGACCATGCACAACACCAACAGCGCACCTAGAGAGCTTGAGCAGCCCTCAAAACCCCAAATGTACCACTGGGATCCATAGGGTCTTAGGTCTCTCAACCTCGGCAGGCCCCTGGTGCGGCCATGTGACCGCCCTCGGTCCGGCGTTTCTACGGTCGTGCGTCGTGTGTCTGACGTGGAGGATGAGCAGACACGGTCAGCCTGGTCAGCTTGCTGCTGCTGGATATGAGTGGGAACGAGCGGAAGTCACGTGAGGTCAAGGCCAAAAGCACCAAACCCAGGTGTGTTGATAGATGAACATGGAAATACAGTGGTTTCAGAGTAGAATGGCACAAGCCCCAAGCCCAAAGATGTCCTTGGTTTTACATGGGGCTCCCAAAACAGACCTTCTAGGTGGGGGATTGTGCCACCCACCATGAACCTCATTATTTGAAGTTGGCTCAAAAGGCTGGTCCAGACTCCAGACGAGCGGCCGATGTTTTTCCACGGTGAACGAAGGGAGAGAGACGATGCACGCCTCTTGAGACGGATGGCCGTGCTGTTGGGCGGCATTTGACAGTAAGTAGGTTCAGAGATGACCTAAACCCACCAGCCCTTGGAACCCATCGGTCATCATAGGGGGTTGCGCCGTCCGCGAAAATGAGTGACAGGACCCGGCAAGCGTCATAGGTGTGCTCAGTGTGCTCCTCCAATCCGGAAGCAACCACATACGATGCAGGGAGACCAGGAAAACATGAATCATGTGTGACAACTGCATGAAAGTACAAGATAGCAAGGACCATCTCCATCCCCGCTTTATTAAGCTTGCTAGGCTTGCCCTTGTGGTTATTTGACGGCAATGACCCCCTTTCTAATGGAAGACATGGGTTTCAAGTGGTTTCGTTCCAAAGCTTCTTAGTCTTAGTTCCTTTCCAGCCGAGCCGCTTGGAGCCCACTTGCTGCCCAGGCATGTGCTGGAGCTCTCGGAAGGTCCAGGACTTTCATGGGATCCCTCCCAGGAGCGGGAGCTGGACTTGAACGAAGAAAGGACGGAGCATGTGGTGCTGATGGTGGTGTATTCCCGGCGATGTTCGGCTTTTTGGTCGGGTGTGGTCCTTTTGAAGGGTTCATTACCATGGGGTGCTGGGGGCCACCTTTGGTGGTTTTCGGCCTGAATCTCTGGTGTTTGGTGATTTCTTCTTGCGTTCTTTGTGGTTGCGGCTGGTGATGCTTTTGTGGTTTAGTCATCACGGCACAGGTTTGCGAGTTTGTTGGGGGGACACCTGCACTTAGCATTGTTGCGAGTGCTTTTGGTACTTTGGTTGGAAGGTTGCTTTGTGGTGTTACTTGCTGTTGCTAATTCAGTGCCGCAAACTTGCTGGAGAACACAGACAGCAGGATTCTGTTGTGGGGCCATATGGCTTCCTTTGAGAGGGTGGCCGGGCACCTTCTTTCTAGCGAATCCTAACTCAATGTTCTGAATCGAGCAGTGGCTTGGCCACCTGGGGAGAAAAAAACGAGTCAGTGGTTTTCGGGCACAGAAAGACCGGAGTTGTTCACCGGAAGACCATGGTTTTCCTTTTCACCGGTGCTTCCGGGCTTTGGCTGATGACGCGCCGGGAAGCACAGGAGCAACGGCAGGTGAGGAGCTGAGGCGACGGGCGGGTGCCGTGGGCGGTGGCGCGACCGGGCGGGTGGGTGGGTGATGGGTGGTTGGAGTGGCGCCCGTCAGGTGCGAGCCCGTCAGGGCGCATGTCAAGAAAGAACCTGAAACACCTTCAAGACGTTCGTTCTTGGTGCTCTCTGAGGCATTTGGACTTAGACTCGACGACGATTTTCGTGAATTCAGCCCTGCAGACCGGCATGCTTCCCGACATGTCTTGGGGTTCTCGGTTCGTTTTCTGTTCGTTTTAGGGCGCACGACCGCGACCTACAGCAGCGGGTCACTTTGCAGTGGGCTGGGGTAATTGACCGGGTGGGTGATGTGGCATTTCCATGCTGCTGTAACTGCCATCCTTTCGAAAGTTGGCCAATCGTCCAACGTCAAAGCCAAGCCAGGCCTTGGGTTCTTGAGGCTTTTGGCAAGGCCTTGGAATCATTGAAGGAGATCAGACCCCTGTCAATAAATCAGTCTTCGCCATCCCCCCCAATCACGAGGAGTTGTAGTTATTGTAGTTCTCGTGTGGCAGGCGCTTACGAAGAAAAAGTTCAACATGAGTAGCTGCAGATGAGTTGAATGGTCTGGTCTGGGGGATTTGGGCAGGAGGCACAAGCAAGCCAGTTCTCAGCGAATGAAAGCTGCAAGAACCACTCTCAAATCCAGCATGAAGGTTTTTTTTTTCATTTTTTTCCACATCGAAAGTCTGCCTTGAGCTTGATGGATTCGAGCCAAGCTTGCTGACAGCAAGCGCACCCAATGTTTATCAGATTGACCCCAATGCTCCAACAGGCACTGGTATAATGGGTGTATATGGGTGTGTCTCAGGCTGTGATTCAAAAGCAGCTTCCCACAGCTGCACGTGCAATTCTGGCACCCAAGTTGAACCCCAGGGTAGCCCTATGTTTGAGTCAATTTGTCGCCATACATCGCAAAGCAGTTGAACTTTTGTTCACGTGGACGTTTGATGCCCGCCTTCTCCCCCGACCCGTGGCCAGAGCAGCGGAAGAACCGCGCGAACAACACGCGCGTGCTTCAAAGAGCTTGGGTTTTGCTTAGGGTGATTTGTATATAGTCTATGGGTACATCCTCTTCCGGGAAATATCTTTCCATTCTTTCACGGTTCCTTAAGCAAATCCAAGTATATGTGCCAGTTTTCGGCTGACTTTCATTTGTACAGGGAAGTCGCCCAGGAATTGTTTCAAGAAGTGGGCGTTCGTTGCTCAACGCTTGCTCGGCAGCATTTGCCGAACATCGCCTAGGTCCGGATGCATGCCTTTCTTGAGCTACAGGCTCCATTTTTATTGGTTCACAAGACTGGAAGACCCAAATGAGACAGCCAGTACGAGCTTGGAACATGTGGCAAGCATGTACTGTATTTATATATATATATATATTGCAATGTTTCTTGAATACATTTCAGTGTTGGGTGGCACTGCAGTGCCTTTGAAAACGTGGCACTCCCAGGTCCTGGGTGATGAACATCCCCATTTTCTGCGTGTCTACAGCGTCCCCCACTTGAGCCAGAGAGACTTAGACTTACCGGTGTTTTTCTCTTTGTCCAGTGTTGTATGTTCCATTCGATCGGTGAAACACCTTAGAGTTGGTTGATCTCCAAAAGCCCGGATCCCCAATGTTCAATTATTCATGCAGCACATCTGTGGTAGGAGCCGCACAAACTTCGAACTTTCCCAATCGGACGCCCACTCGCTGTGAGAGTTGCCCTCGGCTTCCGGTGGCTGACCTGGTTTGAGGTCAGCAACAGGAGTATAGAATGGCGAGGTGGCAAGCAGATGGCATTGATGGCATATGTAAGCTGGATTTTTGGTTTGGCGGGAACCTCTGGATCTTTTTTTTTTGGTGCCGTTGCTGCAGGACAAGCTCGATAAGCTAGCTGAGTTTGTGGCTGGGCGGGTTTGGATGAGACGTTGGTACTATGTAGTTTGGTGGAGAATTGTTATCGAGGGGGGGTAGAGGACGCTACTAGGAACAAAGGGCATCGCTACTAGGAACAAGGACGCTACTAGGGTCCTGGCCTTACTACGAACGGAACAAGGACGCAACTAAGGGCTCTTTAAACTGAGCATGTCAGAACAGGTCGATCAAGGTTGTTGGAGCTTGCGACGGCCGTTGAATGAGCTGCTGAGTGGCCAGCGGCCAGCGGGCGCTGCCCAAGGCAGGCGCAGCTGGGCCGCTGGGCTGCGACTGGTCCCTGGAGCGTAACGGACAGACTCATAGAGAGATCCCCAACTGCCAGAGGATCGCTGTGGGGGAGAGAACTCGCTCCCTGAGAATTTCATCAAAAGGGCTCAGGCGAATCGGCGGACCATCCATGCGTGAAAAACTGATAGATGCTCATTTCAGATGGGGGATGGGTGAGGGAGGGGTGAGGCCGTCTCCAGTGGAGAGTCCTTCACCGAGTTGCACTCTGGAACGATCGTGCCAGTGGCGAGCCCGTGTTGTCTTCTTCCCCGCGGACGCGGTGCTGGTGCACGATGGTGCATGGTCCAGTTCTGTTGGAATGTGGCTGCCGGCAGGTGGAGGTTTGGGGAGTCAAAAGCTCTTCTGGGTCGGCCATCCCCATGCAATAAGCGAGTGCAGGGGAGGCCCTGCGGAGCAGGCCCTGCGGAGGGGAAGACGTCCGCTTTGGCGCAGATTTGGCATCGAGACCGGGGCGGGGGGGGTTCCACGGGCCTCGGCGGCGGGTGGATGCGACCATGAAGAGCAGCGCGTCCTCGGCGTCATTGGAGCGGACGGTGTCTGCGGATAAGCTGCCGCCCATCAAACGCAAACCAGGCCAGGCAGCCTTCTTAGTACACAGGGCTTTCTGAATGTGGGGAATGTATTTGATGAAGTGTCAAGGACATCTATACTATCGACTCTATCTGCAGACATCCACGGGCCACCAGTGCTTTTCTATTTTCTAGCTGAGTATGGCCGGTACATGATCGAGGGAGCAAAGCCAGATTGGTGACCTGCAAAAGGACTTCAACTCAAGCATGTGCACAGACATCCATTGTGGGGGGGGAGTGTAGGCTCATGAGCGGTTGCAGTTCCAGCCAGTTGGTTGGAGGGTCCTGCAGCCTGTGATGCTCGTTAGGCCGACAAGCCACGGCTGGAAGCTTATTTGCGCGAGAGACCATGGTCTTGACGGTTGGCTGCAGGCTTACTTTCCAGCCTCATGTGATCATGTGCTGGTTTTCACCACATCATTCGTGGCAGTCCGGAGTCGGAGGGCCCCCCCAAGACCAAGCGGATGCTTTGAGTTTCGGGAGTGGAGCAGAACAGAATTTCGCGGATTGGCTCTAGCGGATTGGCTAGCGAGTAGTTCTGCAATGATTTCACTTGTGGAGTGGAGCTTACTTGCCTTGAAGGGGCTCCTGGCATCACTACTAGGAGCAAGGACGCTACTTGGGGCTCCTGGCCGTACTACTAGGAACAATGTTTGCTACTAGGAGGATGTTCGGGGACTTGTCCTTGTAGACTTCAGCCGGTGCTCTTCAGCACCCGGTTGCCACCCAGGCTGACCGACGAGACTTCAACTCGCCCGAGGGTGCGCCCTCTAACAGGTGCACCGGCCTCCGCGAAGGCTCTGCGAAGGTCGCGGAACATCCAGTGCTGTGATGGATCCCTTTTTTCAAAACCTGATGGGTTCAAGTCCACGAAGGTCCTGGGATGTCTATTTTTTGGGGGCGCCTCGCCGGATGATAGCGCCCAAGTCAATAGCTATGGCCTACGAGCAAGGACGCTACTAGGGGCTCCTCGCATCGCTACTAGGAGCAAGGACGCTACTAGGGGCTGGCATCGCTACTAGGAGCAAGGACGCTACTTAAGGAGCAGCCAGAAGCCCTGATGTTGCGAGATCGAAATGGGCAACGGACTCCCACACAGATCGTACCATTAGTGACCTCAGCTCGGCTTGATACTCCTTTGAGTTACTGATGCGCTTGGAGAAACATGTAAGAAACACTCACTCCAAGGCTTCAACGTTTCCTCCTGGTAACGCTGTCAAGAAACATCCCAAAAACCTTACATTTTGGTCAGCGATTGTTACATGTTGCGGAGCTATAGACATTGGAAGGGCTCGTGAAGAAGCATGTTGGGTGTTGGAGACACATGGACCAAAATTCCCGCGACCCCTTCAGGTTCGCAGCACCGACCGAGCCCCCTCGACTCGTTCCGCGCGGAAGAGCTGCGCGGAACGGTGCCATGCTGGTGCCGCAGGCGTTGCAGCGACCGTCGGGAGTGGAGCTCCCGAGGGTCTCCGTGCTGCGTCCGCGGGGCGTCAGCGCGGCCTGCGGACCTTCAGCCGGGCGCAACACGCGGCGCCGTCGGGGTCAGACTGGGTCCGTTTGGGTGAGTGGCCTCTCCTCCTTCTTGGTGGCCAAGCAGCTGCACGAGCGCAGAGCTGCAAGGGCAGCTGGATCTGGAGCTGAATGGCTGGCTGGTAAGCAAGATGAACGTGAGTTCGCGTCGGAGGAGGAGTCGAGGGTTTTGCTGGGTGATTGTTGCTTCATCCGCGCGCAGAACAACCTTCCCTTTATGGAACCTGTGCAGGGTTTGCCTAGAATCGAGAAGAAATGCACATAGATAGGCCCGTGGTGAGTGTGGTTGTCATAGAGGCAAGGGTGTTGTGAGTCTGGACTTCAGTATATATATATATATACACACATATCTCCTTCTGTTGACATGTGTATATACAATGTATGTATATATGTCCAAGGAATTTGATTCAAGTGCTTTTCTCTTGGCCGCCCTTCAGTCATCTAAGAGGACTACTTGAAGACTCTGGAGCTCGAAGGCGCCTTGCCCAAGGGCTTTCAGATCGGATGCAGCTCTTTGCGTTTTGTGCCTGAGGAGGCCAAGGAGATGGGTCAGCTGCCCATGAAACTCACCGTGCTTTGCTTGGATGAGCCTAGTGATCGAGTGGCAGCTGTCTTCACTCAGAATGCATTCCCTGGTGCTCCGGTGAGATTGGGAAAGCAGCGGATGGCCAGTCAGGTGGGCGAGTTTGGGGGGAAGGTCGAAGACTCAAAGACGGATGGAGAAGAAGGGATTCAATTGAATTGTAATCCCAATTGAATAGATCCACCACATATATATATATAACCAAAAGTTATGTTGTCTTTTTTTGGCATGCCAGGGCCCAATGACGGCTTCAAGAAATCCTCGATTCATGCGCAGGAGAAGATCCAGGCCATCGTGGTGAATAACAAGATCAGCAGCCTGGGACGTTTCAGGACTGGTTTCAGTGTGACGTCTACTTCCACATCCCCTTTGTTCATCATCTGGGAGGGTGAAGACGTGGAGCCTGGCGTTGAAATACGCCTTTTTATAGGGAACGACCTGCCACGTGGGTCAATCAAGGTATTGTCTAGGTCTTGACCCACAGCCGTATTGTTTACGGAAATATGACGGAAATATGACGGCTCAGACTGTAGGGACACTATGGTCCAATCAATGCAAGTCCAAGGCAATGTCTCTCCGCCTGATGATGATGGAGGCTTGTCTGCCAGTGCGAAGGTTTGTGAAGCCTTGGCTACCAGCTTGCAGCTGCCTGGGGGTGGTTCGAGTGTTTTGCCCAGCTCTACTGGTGTGAGCCTTGACTTGGTATGACTGGGAACCAGCAGTCATGCGGCTCTTGGGCGTCGTGCTGCCATGAACCTTACTTATGGCGCCAGGCTGTTTGCCGAACAGAAACCTTATCCATGCAGTTTCAAACCAAGTCCGATTTCACCTCCCAGCGACTCCACGCGGTGAAACCGAGGATTGGTTGGCGCCTTCCCGTGGCAGAAATGGTGGAGGCTCTGCCTTCGGCCAAGGACCTCAGTGCGAGCAGCAACGCGGTGAACGCCGCCCAGGGCATCATGACCACCGACCGCTACCCGAAGCTGTGCGCCCGAAGCCTGCCCAATGGTGGAAGGCTGGTGGGCATTGCGAAGGGTGCCGGGATGATTGAGCCAAATATGGCCACCATGCTTTGCTTCTTGATGACGGATGTGGATTTGCCTCGCGAGGAGCTTCAAGATCAGCTGTCTGAGTGTGTGCTGAAGAGCTTCAACGCGATTTCAGTGGATGGTGACGAGTCCACCAGTGACACAGTTGTGCTCATCTCCAGCCAGCAGTGCTCGTCTCCGGTGGACCCATCGGACTTCAAGCTGGCGCTGCAGGAGGTCTGCATGGACCTGGCTGCGCAGATCGTGCGCAACGGCGAGGGCACCGGCCACGTGATCCGTGTGAGCGTGTCGGGCGCCAACTGCGACCAGACCGCGTCCTCGGTGGCCAAGGCCGTGGTCAACGGCCCGTTGTTTAAGTCGGCGATTGCAGGGAACGACCCCAATGTGGGGCGCCTCATCGGAAAGGTGGGGCAGACTCTAGGGTCCTTGGGCCACTTGGGCGAGCAGATGGCGCAGAACTGCATCTGCCGGATTGGGGGTGAGACCATCTTCGAGAATGGGCAGTTCTCCTTGGACACTGAGAAGGAGCGACGTTTGAGTGGTCATTTGAAGTTTGCTGCTGCGGATTGTGAGTCGCCCTATCCTGAGCACCGGAGGGTGGTGGATGTCGAGGTGATCTTGGGAGGGGGAGAAGGACCGGGCAAGGCCGTGGTGCTGGGCTCCGACTTAACCACCGAGTATGTCAAGATCAACGCCGACTATCGCTCCTGAGCTGGCGACGTTGGACAGCAGCAGGGTGGTGGAAAAGGTTGAATTTGGTGACGCGGTGCAAGTCTGGTGGCCTTCAATTATTCCCCGCATTTCCCCGAACATCGACACACCTGACAAGCATTTGAGCATGACTCGTCACACCGTGTGTGAAAACCACGTTTTTCCCTTTGATCTTGATCCCTGCCAGCAAGCCACTCTCCCACCCTCATGCTGAAACAAAAGGATTTGTGTCGTGTGTGCGGTGTCGTGTGTCCCGCCCTCGGGGGCTGTGTTTAGCTGCGACGCGCGGTGACCGTTTCAGAATGTGTCATCCGGCCTGGTTTTGCTTAGGATGCCATTTCTTTGTTTCCTTCCGGGAAATGTTTTTTTTTGTGTATTTTCCCGGTTTCTTAAGAAATCCAAGATGAAACACTTTGGGCAGGAGCCACCAGAGCTCGATGAGGTCAGAGTTTGAAGGCGACGTAGTCGCCCGGTGGGGCGTGGCGTGGGCTGCGTGGGCGGAACCTGCGGCACTGCTGAGTTTGGTGCAATGGTTTTGTTCTTGCTTGTCGCACATCCACGAACACGACATGGGATCAACAAGTGAGATTTGTTCTCGAGTGGCATATAGATCCAATGGGATTTCAATAGGTCTTTGTTTGGAGCTTTCACAGAAGTCTCCTTGGCTTTGGCTCAAGTGTCGCAGAACGTGTTTGTGCGTTTTGCCTCTGACATCATCTTGGCACTGACATAAATAAAAGTGGCAGCTCTTTGGCCATGCCCGTCCTGACCGTTCGCAATTTAGCAGGCGAAACATGTTGGGGTCCCAAGGACGTGGCCTTGGACTCTGCCGTCGCCCAGCTCAGGGAAGACATTGCGCAGGTGATCGAGCGACCCGCCTTTTCGATTCGCTTGCTCCGCGGCACGGAGATGCTCCCAGTTTCCGGGCGCATTGAGGACTTCTGCACGGAAGACAGCGAGCTGTCCTTACAGCTGGTTGGCCCATCCACCTACGTGGAGGAATGCAATGAATTCCTCAAGACCTTACCACCCGCAGTGGACACCGAAGAGCACCAGAAGTGGCTCCAGGAGGCGCAGACGTCGTTGACGAGTCGCCTTGAGTTGCTCCAAGCCTTTGATGACAGCGAGCTGAAGGCCAGCGAGCAGGTGAAGGCGCTGTGCGTGGGTCTCCTGGACCAGGAGCGCACGGACTGGTATAGCTCACCAACCGAGCGCTTCCCGGACGAGGCCTCGGCCAGGGCGATGCAGCTGCTGCGGCGTGTGGCGGAGCGGGGGGAGCCTGAAGTGGTGCGAGTGATGAAGTATTGGCTCCAGAAGATCGCCTTCAAGGATTTCACCACCGGTGAGAACACCACCTCGGTCTGGACGGTGTTTCAGGTCGCCAAAGCGGTGCCCGAGTTGGCGCCGTTTGGAGATATGCAGGTGATTCAGATTTTGGGGGAGAAAGCGGGCGACTTGATGAACCACTATTGTGAGAGCAATGATGGCGCGATCTACATGTGCTTGGAGGCTGCTGCCGGCATCAGCGAGGGGCATCCAGAAGCAGCCAGGGACATGCTGCACGCGCTCGTGGGCTTTGGTTACCATGAACTGTTTTCGTCACCCACTTTGGGCAAAGCCTGCTTGGTCTTGGGCTGCCGCTTGGATCGCGTGGCGGCAGATCCCCCCCACGTCCGGTCAGCTGAAGGAAGTGCTGGAGCAGGCTCGTGAGGAGGCAGGGGTGGAAGCGTCCGAAGACGACCCGATTGAGCCCGCGACCTGGGAATCCACATGCCTGGCTTGATCACGAGGGAAGAGGACTCGGGCGCATGTATCATGATGTTTCACCTGCCTGGCTTACCGCAGTTTGGGACACTTTGCCAATTGAACATGGCAGTGACATGAAATGGCCTCCTGCTTATATACTTGGTGTCGCTTTGATTTCTTGTCAGCGGTGTGCTATTCTCAACATACTTGGCCAAGTTTGCCTTTTTGATCATGTTTCATCCTGAGACATTTACCATCATTTACACGACCCGACGCTCAGTAGGGCTGCAGTCACGGCAGGCTTTTCCTTGATCAAGTACATTTATGCCGGTGACGCTCAGGGACGGGTGCGGTAGTGGCAGGTGGTCTAAGTAGCGCAAAGCAAGGTGGCGAACATCAGCAGGAAACCAAGACCTGTACTGGTAGGTCTTGATTGTGTGATTTCTGCATATTGACCCCACGTTGGTGGCTCCTCCCTATTCCATTCTTGTTCTGCTTGGCTTCATGTGTGGCGTTTAGAACCGGTCCCAGAGAAGCAACCACCTGTTCTGGACATCAAGCTGATTCCAAGACCATCTACAGGTGCCGGAGACTGCATCATGAAAAGAAGGCTGAACCTCCTCAATGATTACAAATAACATCAAATAACAAAGTCCACTCCAGAGGCTGGCCATTTCCTAATCTTAGAATGTCTCAGTCTACATGCTAGGCCTGATGTGGATTTCGTTGGCCTACATCCAGCAGATGTAGAGGATGTGTGTAAGAACATGTCGAACAGGTCCTTGAGCGTCGTTCTCGTGGATCATAAGCACAGCCGGGCTGACCGGCTGTGCTTCCTCTCCCTCTTCCTGAAGAAGCCCTTCGTAGCTTCTTGCTACTAGCAGTATGGCCAGGAGCGCCCCTAGTAGCGTCCTTGCTCTGTTCGTAGCGATGCCCTTTGTTCCGTTCGTAGCTTCTTGTTCCTAGCGCACGCAAGGGCTAAGGCAAGGAAGGGCAAATCTTGCCAAGGCTCACATCGAAGTGTCTCCACAACGGCTCCCCCTGCCCCTTCAGAGGCCCGAATTGCCACGCCGGACGGGAAGAAGGCGTGACCTCCCGCACTCCGCGGAGCCGTCCGCGTGGGCGCGTCCGCGTGGGTTTGGTGACTTCGTCACGGTCGGGGTTGGAAAGAGAAGCCGAGCGATTGGTCCACCCAATGAAGCTCTAAGTGGCCCAGTTGGGTGTGGGTGGAGCATGGAACTGCAAGGCTGAGATTCGGCGAGCTCACCGTAGAGGGTTTCTGGTCTGGCAGCAGAAGCAGCCAAAACAGGAACATCGATCCATCGAAGTCCCGGATCCTGGGCAACGGATCCATGGCACGCACTTGAAACAGTTCGCTCGGGTTCATGAAGGTGGTGGACATCGTCAGCGAGACTTGGCGATGGGTGTTGGGTGTGTGAGACCAATCCAACACAGTTCTTGTCATGTACAGAACTTGTGCTTGAAAACGGAGGGAGGAGCCGTCTCATTTCTCTTTTTTGCTGGGCTTAGGCTGGTTAGGTCCTAAGGTTTTTGGAGGTGCCTCCGGAACTTCTTTCATCACGAGTTCCCCATCATCGTCGACCAACTGCTTCGCCAGTTGGCTCGGGTGCGCTCTGGCGCTCTCCGCTCCGTGCCCGAGGCGGTCAAGCTGGACTTGGACTTCCTGAAGCACACCATCCAGCCGATGCCTCAGCCAAGCTAAAGAGTTTGGGTCGCCAGTTGGCAGTTGGATTGCTCAGCTGGAGCTTTGAGCAAGTTGAATGTGGTTTTCTGGGAGCTTGACATGTGGAGTCACATGGTACCCTATCCATGGGCGTTAGTGGATGCGAGTGCTGCTAGTGGTAACCCTTATGGGTTGCACATAGGGACCACAGATTCTTGAGTAGTGAGCAATGGAAAGTGAGCAGCGCCGGCAACATGGAGCACATAAAGTCCGAATGGCAGGACTGCGATTTGTCCAATAGTCTTTCTAGAATCTTTGTGCAGGAACGAGGGGTTTATTTGGAGGCCTGCTCTCAGGTACATGGACAAGAAAAGGCTCAATGAAAGGGAGGCACGGCATGTTGGGGCATTTCTCCCAACTTGGCCTGACCAGTGCCAATGGAGACCAAATGAACGGAATTGCCCGGCAGAAGCCTGGTGACCAGGCTGATGTTCGGATTTCTTCTCCCAGACCACGACGAGAGAACTCACTTCCTCATAGCTCGCATGATGATTGCATACTTGTAAGTACCAGCCCCCAACCACATTGGCTTCGATCTATGCATCCCCTGTGCCAGTAGAAACAAAGGGCATCGCTACGAACGGAGAGATCGGACGCTAAGAACGTAGCACTACTGGCAACAAGAAGCTACTAGTAGCACATGCGCTATTAGGTGGAGGCCATCGCTATTAGGTTGGAGGTCATTACTACTAGTAACCAGAAGCTACTAGGGGGTCATGCGGAGCAACCGGTTTTCTCCGATGGCACGGCCAGGAGGTCTTCGGATACACCTCCCTCTCTTTAGCATGCAGCGTGGGCCATGTGAAGGTGGTGAATATGCTCTTAGCGCCTGGGCAGACGCAGCGTCTGTGGTATCGGACGGTGGAAGGCGTCATCCTCAAGAGTCAGGGCGCCCGCCCCAGGCAATCACACGTTTGTCCCGGTTTGAGCAGCCCAAAACGCCGCTCTGTCCAAAGCGATTGGTGGCCTGGCAACAAGCGGCCAACAACAACCATTTTAGATACCGATCGAAGCCACCAATTCAACCCAGCTGTGTCTACATCCATGGACCGTTTGTTCTCTCTTTGCCGGCCCAGAGTGCGCCAGTGTTTTCTTCCAGCGTAGGGAATCGGCTAGGGTGGTTCACCCCTTTTTAGCATCAGTCGCCGACCCAGCCTGCAACACTGGTTGGCAACAGGAGTCATTGTGGATATAGGACACCATTTCGTTCAACTACCTGAACCCTGATCGGCACATGATTCGAGCGATTTGTGTTCTGTTTGACGCGAGTCATCACTTGACAAGCATTGTCAGGGTCGCATCCAGGCCTGACCAGACCCACAAATACCAGTGATGAACCATGATGAACCTCATGATGCCACTGATGAACCTTGATGACCTCATGAACTCATACCGATTCACTGGTTTTGAAAACGACCCAACGGAAAATACTCTGAAAAACGCTCAACATTCCGGAACTGGCATTTGTTTGTTCCTGGAGATGTCATTTTCAACGAACGAACTCTTGGCATTTTTTGGGGGGCCCGTGCCTCAGGAAGCACGTGCCCGGGCGCCCAATTCTTTGCGCACGAGTGTTGAGTTCGGATGGCGGGCATCCTGCCAACGTGGGTGTCTGAAGGAAGATCCACCTGAAGGTCCTTAAGGGCCTTGGATCACTGGTTTTGTGAGCTAGGAATCTCAGGGCCAACCATGTGGGCCAAGCAGCATCAAGGACATCGAAATGAGAATGGAGAAACACCGACAGCCCAGACAGCCCCACACAGGAAGAGCAAGCGCAGCTGCCAAGGAGGTGGCTTTGGGCTCGCCCAGCAACAGACGTTTTTCCCCCCCCGCATTTCTCTGGACATGTCGGCCAATGGTAAGGCCGACTTGGAATCTAGTTGCAACCTGGGCAACGCCGCGCTGCAGATGGCCTCACGCGCAGGTGTGGGGTCCAATGTGGTGGGGTAAGTCTTGGAGATGTCATGTTTCATATTGTTTCATATTCCGGGTCAGAGGCTGGGCATGGCTGGATCTATTTCTGGTGGATGGTCGTGCAGAGCCGTTTTGCCCCCGCACGCCGTTTTGCTTGCGCCCCGCAACGGCCGTGACCGACCCTTTGGGGACCGAAGCCTTGGTCTGACCGTTTTCTTGAAAGAATTCGGTACAGTTCGGTACAGACGCCAGCTTCACTGCCCACCCCGCAAATGGAGGTCCCTAGGTCCCAATATATCCCAATGGTCCCTGGTTAGTTGATGGAGTAGATGGCGAAGGCTACTAGAGCCGCTGCTCTAGCTCATGATGTCGACTTTGGTTTGGAGCGCCTGTGGTCTCCACACCGATCTGGCTAGGGCACACCTCTGTGGTTCGTGCCCTGCTGGTCCACAAGGCTGCATTGGCAACTTGATGTGAAGAGCGGGGGGGGGCCCGTGAACACGAGCCAGTCCGGCTTTGACCCAAACAACCACTAACAGCGCCACAACACACGGAAGACTACTTGTGCACCCTGAGCTACGCGACATCCAGCTCAAGACCAAACTCTTGTGCCAAACTCTTAACGGTGGACTTTTACCATACTTTTACCACGCTGCCTTTAGTTGCATTTGTTTTTGTTCACTTGCTGCCTACATCCTTGCGAGGGACAGGTGGGTCACGGTCGGTTCAGTCATCATTTCGAGTTTGCGATGGGTCCCCGTTAGCAGCTGCGACTGTCGGATGGGCAGCCGACGATCCTTTACAGGCAAAAGCTGAACAAATCTGAACCATTTGTGCGTCTGTGAGTGCAAAGAGACCCCGCCAACCCAGGTCAAAGGGGACGTGGATGGCTCAACCAGCACAGTTTGGGGTGATTTCAGGGCGCCCTGTTTTCGACCCGTTTTCGACCCACCTCCCCGCAGCCTGAGGAGGCCAAAAACGTCGAGGGCTGGACGCCTCTCATCTGGCGCGGAGCTCATCCACCGGCGTCGCGTAGGGTCGGGTCGGCCAGGGTCGGGTCGGTCGCAGCGTCGTCGCCATGGCCGCCATGGCCCATGCTCCGGTTCCCCACACGGACCGGATGCACTGAGGGCCTCCATGAACGGCCAAGAGGAAGTGGTGGCCACACTCTTGGGGGGCAAGGCCAAGGCGTGATGGAAGAAAATCCGTGACCGAATGACCAAGCGTCGGGGACATCCCTGGAACTGGCCGGGTTCGACGCGGGACTGCACCTGAGCTGGGCATGGACGGCGGATTGCACCACCATCGCGCGCAGGTGCCGGAGCGCGATGCTCAAGGACTCACCGCGTTGATGTGGGCGACGCGTGGCTTGACATAGCAGCTATGCGGGTGCCGAAGAGTTGGTGGTTGATGGTTGGTGTGGGTTTTATTCATCAACCATCTACACTCCGACTCCCTAACATGGATGGGGAAACCTCCTGTTTTGTCAAGGAAAGTAGTCCTTCCAAGAGACTATTTTCCACTTCCATGTGATGTGTTCGTCAGAGTGTACATTACATGCCACTTCTATTGATGGGGTGGGGTCCGGTGCCTTGGGGGCCTGCACGGACCGCGACTGCCAGCCCTGATTGGTGCATGGCCGCTGTTTCACTCGATCCTAGACTCAGACCACTTAATTATATACTGCAATTGAATGGTGGGTTCTGGTTCTTTCGTGACTCTACTGCACCACTGCGTTGGTGTATCGTTCTGGAGGTGAATATCCAAGGTCTACGGGGTGGTTTGTGGAGCATCAGAGACTTGTGGTACGGGTAGTAGCGGACCATTTGCAGTCCCGCTTCTTCCAGCCGTGCTCATCTGTGTATCTCGTTCCTTGCGCTTCGCCAGAAACATCCAAGGTCATGGCCATGTCCTGGTGATGAAGTCTTTGCTGGCCACCGGGCCCGGATGCCTGAATTGAAACCATGGATCCGAGAGCATGATCTTCGACTTGGAGAATGTTTGAGGCAGGTATGACTGGGTCTCCTAAGACTGGATTGAGAAGAGCTACTCGCTTCCTGACAGCCAGGGCCTTTCACAAACCCAAGAGATGGAGGGAACTGTGTGATTTGAGCCCGGTTCAATACCAATTGGCGGTCTTGCATTTTTGTTTTTTCCTTTCTGGTTGTAGCGCGAGGAGCTGATTTGAGCCCCCCTGCCATGCATGTGCCACCTCAATTTGCCTCCAACAACTGACGCAAGGCCGTCAGGGAAACTGTGGAGCTCAAGCAGCAACTTCAGGAGGGGCAGATGCAGGGCCAGAAAGGAACCCCTTCTCCCTCAGGTTTGCCCAAGCTCGTTTGTTGGGCGGTACCCCTTTTGTTGTTGGTGGCGGTGTTAATGGGTTGCCACCCACATTTCAGTCAAGCCCATGCCTGAGGCCAGATCTGGGGCTGAAGGACTTCGATGGCAGGGTTCCCCAAAATCTGCCAAGCTGTGGGAAGGATTCAGGAGACCGTCGAGCCAAGATCTGGGCATTTGATCGGAGGAATTGAAGAATAGAGGATGAAACGTTGCAAAACTTAATGTCATAATATGTCATATATAATCTGTTTGGACTAGATGCTTCCAGCACTGACCTGAACCCCCATTATCATCAAAATACCGTCCCTCCAACAAACATGGAAGTGGAGTTCACCACGATCATCCACCACCATGCTTGACCCCACCTCCCACGGAGCACATGCCAGCACCTTGCAGCACATCCCAGGCCACACGGTGATGCACCATGCACGTCAGCAGCGAGCAGCACGGAAGATGCTGCAGCAGTTCGAGGAGCAGATGCCCGGGTGTGGGGGTGAGACTTCTCCAAGAAAGGACAGGAAGAAGAGGACATGTGGAGGCGAGGAGTAGGTGCTAGACTCACTCCACCAACCGGTCCAGTCTCTCCAGTCTCGTGCCTCACTGGATTCTGTTCGCCTCGACTTCGCCCCCGACTTCGTGCCCCAAGTGCAGACCGCCCCTCCGACCGATCCCAAGAGATCATCCCCACCACGTGGGATCGATTGGCGGGCGGAGTCTGCCAGGAACTGAACCGGCAGCTGCTGCACAGCGCCAAGTCGGGCGATGTGAACTCGGCCACGGAGGCTTTGGAGGCGGGAGGTGGAGGCTGCAGCATCTGTCACCGGTTTTTGGAAAGGGAGTGAGGGGAACGGAAGATGCATACCAACAGAGGTTGAAGAACCCTATAGTCCTATAGACTGTCCTATAGACTATCCTATAGATACTCCAGGTTACGGGTCGCATTTAAAGGATTTTAAGGTCACTTAACATCTTTTGGTAGGTTGGCCAAGGGTCAGGTTCGCTTGGCCAGACAGGCGGGTGCCTTTGTCGATGCACTCGATGACTCGGGCTCCAGCCCGCTGCTGCTGGCGGCCTCGCAAAGGGACTTCACCATGGCGACTCGGGCGACTGAGGGTAAGGATTTGTATAGAAGTCCTCCAACAAATTAGGTAGAAAACGGCCTTGAAGGTGATTGACCCACGGGCATTTCAATGTATTTTGGCATCATTGTAGGTCAAAAATGGGAATCCTTGGACTCTCAACACCTTTGGTTTGCTGGCCCAGATCCCGAAAGATGATGGTGCCAGTGGTTCATCAAGCAATCGTGGCCGATTCTTTTTCCAGGTGGTCTGCAGTTTTTGAGAGGCTCAGTTGCTGAGGTTCGCTTGCTGGCACGCCATGGTGCAGACTTGAGCCTCGAGGCGAATCTGAATCGCTGCATGGAGATACAGTGTTTTCAGAGTAAATGGCACAACCCTCAAGGTGTCCTTTAGATGGGGGTCCATCTAAGCCTCCAAACTTGGATTTCGGGCGTTTACTCTCAATCCACTACATCAAGAATGGTTGGGATGAGGCTTGGAACGGCTTTCATGTGGAAGACCTACGGCAATAAACAAAAGATTAAGATGATCACTGCCACTTCTGGTTCCCTCGGAGGCCTCGACGTTCAAACCAGTCAATCCACATCCGGACGAGCCAAACCAGCTGTTGAATGAGCCGAAGACTTAGGAAGGATCGCTCCACTCCAAGAAAGGTGCTAGTAGAACGTGACTCCGGACAATGTATCAAAGTAGGGCACCAGGGGCAATGCATCAGAATTGCAATGGTAACAAGAAGCTACGCACGGTGGAGACCATCGCTACTGGGGTGGAGGCCATCGCTAGTAGTAACAAGAAGCTGCGGGTTGAATACATGAGTTTGAGGGAAATTCTCTTCCCAAAGGCTAGGCAGCGTGGAAGTTCGTGGCCAGGCCTCCCGAGGCAACTCTCCATGGTTGAGAAGCTTGGAGCCGGGACCCTGGTGAAAAAATGCCTCTCATCGGAATGGGCTGGCGACCAACACATTTTTTCTTTAAAGTGATTCATTTTTGTGCCATTCTTGTCAGGTTGGAGGCCATTGCTTCTAGGGTGGAGGCCATCACCATCAGTAGCTAGAAGCTCTAGCAGCAAGGGCATTTCGGTTCACCTCTGAGGTACCGTACCAACATCCAGGAGGCTCTGGTTGGACAAGGGATGGCAATGGGATCTTCACCGGTCGCGGTTTTGGACCACCAGCCGCACCAAGAAGTCACGAAAGGTAGCTTGAGCTACCTGAGTTCTCCTTGCTTTAGCAAAAATGTATTACAATCAGGAGTTGGGATTGTGCATTGAATTTGGTCCTGTAAGAGTTGATTCAAATCCCCCCTGCGCCGGTTCACGCCGTCGTGGACTTCTACCAGGGTTACTTGTGATTGCCTGCTACCTTTCGTTCACCCCCTCCTCTCTCAAGTGGGTCCAAAAGCAGAAAAGACCGTCCACTGCGTGGGCTACGGCTTCCGTTCTCACAGAAGCCGACCAGGAGACGTTCCTCATATCATATTGGTCGGCTCGTAGAAGAATTGACAAATGCTCGTGTGGTACCTTGACAACATAGATAGAAGTCTGCTGGAATGGAGATTTGACAGGAACATCCAGTGGCCCAACCAAGTTCGTAGAGGAACACCCTCATTTCCCTGACCTCTTTGCTTGTTGTTGCCACATTGATTTGACCTCCGCTGCAAAGTGGAGTATATTTCAAAATTGTATGAAGGTTCGTTCAGAAGCTCCTGTGGTGGGCTCCCGTGCAGGATGGTAGGCTTTGGGCCCTGGCCAGAAGTATGTAGGCAGAGAAGTGGCAAAGGCGCATAGGTGGTTGAGGTCATACACAGATTCTGGTTAGACGTGTTGCTGCATGGACCTTCCAAGTTTCCATTTCACAACCATCCAGACATTCAGCACCGGGTCATCCCTTCTCCTCCTGAACTCCGTCACTGGGTCCAAACACCTGTTTTTGGTACCCCATCCTCGCCGACTGGCGGTCGAGGTCTTGCGCGATGCTGTGAAGGCCAATCGCTTGTTGATGTCCAGTGCCAAGGAAGGTTATTGGCGAGGAGTCTTTCAGGCCAGATCACGAACATGTTTCGAGTCACGTGAGTCACGTGTTACATGGAGCATACCGAATGGCCAGACTGACATATGCGAAAGTGCCGACTGTCCCACTTGTTCCTTGGGCTTTTTCCTGCAGACTATTTCCTGTATAGCACCCGCAACTTGCACTGGTGGGCTTGAGCTTTGCAGGCCATCGAGCATGGCGCCTGGCTCGACTTGCCAGATGAGGCCACGCTTTGCTGAGCTGCGGGCGTGTCTGGCTGGCGTCACAGGTGTCAAGGGTCCAATCTTCACGAAGACGCACTGAGTCACTGAGTCAGTTCGATGATGCACTGAGGAACGAAAGGAACCAAAAGGACCGAGGGAGGGAACACTGTGAAGAACTATACAGTAATACAGCTTCGAAGAATCCATCGGTGCAGATTCGAAAGGGAATTACAATCTTTTCCGCTTTGCGCCCACTTGGCGTGCAGCCTGTAAGCATGCACCCGCTTCTGTGCCTGCGGGAGGCGCAGAAGACCTCGTTGGCCTGGGCATCTACCCATGGCAGTGCCATGGCGGCGCGGAAGCTGGTGGAGGCACAACTGGGGATGGAGGAACGTGCCTGGTTGGAGATAGAGGGACTGAGGGAGTCTTGGCGAAGATGGCATTGTCAGGCGAAAGTCATTTAGAGAGACATACGCGACCTGTATATATGCATCTACAAACCCCAGATTCTTAGACAATTGCATGGGCGACCGTCCTCATATGAGATCACCCCTAAGGGCGGTCCGACGGATGCTTGCAGATTTTTTTTCACCAAACAGTGTGGACACACTAGGGGTTCTTACGGTAAGTGAATGGGAGCTGATGCTTAGATCCCTGAAAAGCGCGGGCGTGTGCGGCTAATTTGCTGCTATTTACAGTGCATTCATGCCTCTCGAAACCCTCGAAGTGCATTTCGACTGCGCAGGCTCACAAAGTCTGGGGGCCCGCGGCGGGTGTTTCTAACGACTGCGCTCTCGTTGTGGCGCCGTGCGCATTTTCGGACCTGGTGGTCACTTTTCGTGGCAAGTGCCAGGGAAACCTTGTGTTTTGGTGCTCGAAAGTCGACTTTTCGTGACAGGTGCAAGGGATCGGAGCTGATTTACTTTGAAATGCAGTTTTCGTGGCAGGTGCAGCACTTTGGACATTGTGGTGATCGTCGAGGAGCTCAGATTTCGTGACAGGTGCTGTGAATCGTGACTTTTGGACATGTGGCTCGTTTGCAGATTTCGTGGCAGGCACAGCACTTGGTAGACCTCGAAATGCAGATTTCGTGACAGGCACACCACTGGGTGAACCTCGAAGTGCAGATTTCGTAGCAGGCGCATCATTTCGTGCTCTCAGATGTTCACTCTCTCACTCCCTCACTCTGACTCTCACTCCCTCACTCTGACTCTCACTCTCACTCTCACTCTCACTCTCACTCAGAGTGAAAGTGAGAGGTGGGAGGTGACAGGTGAGAGGCGAGAGGTGAGAGGTGCGTGCGAGTGCGAGTCACACTCACACTCACACTCTCTCTCACTCTCACTCTCTCTCACTCACTCTCTCTCTCTCTCACTCACTCACTCTCACTCACTCACTCACTCACTCAAACTCACTCACTCACTCACTCACTCACACTCACTCACTCACCCACTCGCACTCGCACTCGCACTCGCACTCGCACTCGCACTCGCACTCGCACTCGCACTCGCGCGTGTATGAGTGAGTGAGAGTGAGAGTGAGAGTGTCACTCTCACTTTCACGCTCACACTCACTGACTCTCCGACTCTCACTCACACTCACACTCACTCACTCTCACTCACTCTCACCCACCCTCACTCACTCTCACTCACCCACTCACTCTCCCTCACTCTCTCCCTCCCTCCCTCACTCAGTCACTCACTCACTCACTCACTCACTCTCTCTCACTCCCTCTCTCTCTCTCTCACTCACTCACTCACTCACTCACTCCCTCTCTCTCTCTCTCACTCACTCGCTCGCTCACTCGCTCACTCACTCACTCACTCACTCACCCACTCTCTCACTCTCACTCTCACTCTCACTCTCACTCTCACACTCACACTCACACACTCACACACTCACACACACACTCACACACACACACTCACTCACTCACTCACTCACTCACTCACTCACAATCACCTTCATCACCACCGTCACCTCTCTGGACCCCAATGCGTCTAGACTTTCTGCTTATAGACCTCACACATACTGTTTGGGGTCTCTTACCGGGATAGTTCTCAATTTTCTGTATTACTATTGCTAATATGCTCAGTCCATCACTGCTGCGTGATCCGTGGATGTTACTCAGATGCTCATTCCAACATGATTCATGTACTGAACATCTTCTTGTTACGTTCATAGCGATTGCCTCCAACCTCTACTAGCGATGGCCTACTCCAACCCAACAGCGATGGCCTCCACCCTAGTAGCTTCTTGTTACTGTACTAATCAGGATGAAGATCCGAACGGATCGGACCGTTTGTCCACTGGACCCCCTGAAAGAGCCACCCCAGGCGCGTGCTTCGGTGGGCCTCCGCGACACGTGTGGGTGGACTGCATTAGCTTGGGCCGTCCCTTGGGCAAGAGGATGACGTGGGTTGTTAGTCAGGCTGGGCCCGTAGTGGCCCAATCCCGGATTTTCTGGCTGCCGGTGGACTTGGTTGGTTCCTCTTCTCCCGCCCTTGGGGAGGTGACCTGGTAGACCAGGGCACAGGTGTTTCGTGCGTTCCAATACGGAGGCCTCTTCAGGGTTTTTCTCCTCTGGGGTGCCTATGAGTCATATGAGCGTGGAGTTTTCAGTCGCCATGTGAATCGGGTGGTCCACCTTGGGGCGCAAATTGTTCCCCATGCCATTGGGCGTTCAGTTTTAGGCCGACACGCGGGTTTTTTGGTGGCGTGCAGACACCATGGATTCACGCTGAGGCGCACAACAATTGGCCGAAGGTGGGGGGTCTAAATGGATGGTGGACAGATGCGGTGTGTAGTGTGGTCTGATGACGTTGAGCATTCATGAATCTTCAGAGCCAAGGAATGCCTGATGGTCAGAGCCAAAGAACCCTTCTTTAGGGGCCAGTGAAGGGGCATAACTGATGCAACCCCAAATGAAGGGTGAAACATGAATTGCCAAATGTTTTGAAGAGAGCGTGGCTGCACCATGAGGTGAATGGTGTTAGATGTCTTAGGTACTTGTAGAGCCTAGTGCACGTTCCCATAGTTGTCCCCCCCGCCTTTTGCGAAGTTTGTCACACGAAGGGTCAAGGCATTATAGAAACATTGGAACGTTTGTAAAGGTCGTCTTTAGTCAGAACCTCCAACTGTTCCCTATCACGGAGTCATTTCGATGAAGATGGCCCACCCCGGGCCCACCCCAAGGCGCCTCAGTGACTTTCACCCACCCACCCATCTCCTCCATGGAAAAAGGTTCCCATGCACGGCCCTTTCAGTCGTGGAGGTTGCTTCAGTCTTGCAGTACCACAAGGCAGATGTGAACACTCGGACCTTCACAGGCGCTTGGTTTGCTGCATGGCGGAGCTTCCGCCGTGTTTCAGCACCCGAAGGAGCGACCGAAGGCGCACACCCAAACATCGCGTAGGACCATCGGTTCCTGGTGGAAGTTCCATGGCCACGGAGAATCCGATTCGGTGGGACCCAGCGGAAGTCCGAACTGTCGCGGGCTCATGTCGCAGAGGGTATGCATGTTGCGCACACCATTGGTGCCATTTGATCTAAGCATTTGGATCGAAGCTCCACCGCGGACGGGTCTAAACTCGGGCGAGGCGGTCCGCGCACGGGTGGAGCGAACCCGTCCATTCGAGGGGTTGAAGCCATGGCTCCCTCGGAATTGCGCAACAAGTTGAAGCGGACGAAGATTTGCAGGTTGCTTGAATGTTGGAAGTTTGGAGGGTTTCTCTAACATCTCTAACTGTGGGCGTTGATGTAGCTACTTGTTCTCACTCGTGACCTCTAGTAAGTGCAGCCTGCACAGTGCAGCAGGCAGGGATTCTGTCGGGTGAGTCGCATGAGTGCAAACAATTGGAACCTGTCTGGCATGTCATGTCTACAGTGCTATCGGAGTAGACAAGCACTGGCACCCCAAAGATGTCTTTGAGATAAGGGTTCCATGACGAATCAAACTCATCACGAAAGCTAGCGCCAGCTAGCTGGAGTTGTTCTTGCTTTAGCAAGTGAGGGGCTGCAATCCTCGAGAGCGCCGCATCGCATGAAAACTTCATATATATCGAGGGGGTGACCCCACCCCCCCTCCCAGTTCAACTCCTCCCTGGGACGTGTGTATTTCCGCTGGCAGACTGTTCCGGGCAGCACTCGGTCGGATATCGCTCGCTTCACCCCCGCCCTGCTAGCTTTCGTCACCAACCCTCGGCCTCAACTTGGACATACTAAAGCATCTTCAACCTCCCAACTTGGATGGTGCCAGGTGCTCTGCCCCTCACCAATTCACATCAATAGCACGCCCCCCCCTCCGCGCTGCTCAGTGATCTCCCCAGGTTTTGGGTATTTGGACGGTGTGCCCTCGGAGCCTCGGCGGACCGCGGCGATCCACGCGGCGCCTCTTTGGGGGCCGATTCGTCCGTTGAGGCGGCTATCCTTTGGAGGGGTACAAGTATCATTGTCATGTAATTTGGTGCTTTTTTTGTTGTTTCCCTTTAAGTGGGTTCTGGTCTTCTGGCTTCTGATTCTGTGGCTTCTTGGCTTTATTCAGCGGCCGAACTTCTTTTCCCGCCAGCCACGGATAGTTTTTTGGGGGCTGAGTCCACCAGCCGCCGAATGCTTTGGCGGATGGC
>CAXAMN010004225.1:98213-134776 GCA_963970005.1 Durusdinium trenchii
TATTTAATTATTTAATTGGATTTAAAAGAATTAAAAAATTAAATACCAAGGAAAACAAAAAGAAAGGGAATAGAAGACTATTAAAACAAGTAAATAATTAAATTTAATTATTTAATTGGATTTCCTTTTCTTTTCCAATTAAATAATTAAATTTTTAATTGGACTTCCTTTTCTTTTCTAATTAATTAATTAAATGAATAGAATTGGAATACAATTGCTTTTTAAATAGTGATCCTGCTGACACAGTAACGAAATAATACCTAAAGGACCCTCTATCATATACTTATACAATCTCACCGCGCTGGTGGGTGGGGGGCCGCCAGTGGCTGAGGAGATGATTGCAACTTCGCCCACTCCAAAGACGATCTGCAAGAGCAACCAAACTTGGCCGCATGGCTCAAATGTTTGACAACTTAGGTAAGGTAAGGACTCACGTGCAGGCGTAGCTGGGACCCCACCCCCAAAAAAGAGACACATTGATGGAACTCTTAAGGCTTAAAATCCCAAAGGCCATTCTTGGAGTCCCCCACACATAAGCTACAACATGCTACAACTTGGGATTTGAGAAAGCTCTGCTCCCTGCTCTTTTTTCTTGCTCCTTTAGGTTCGTAGCTGCATCTCACCCACACCAGAAAACCTTGCCACCGGGGTCGGAAAAGTAGAAGCACGCCCACTTGGATGGACGCGCCATCCTAGGCGTTCTAGCGTTCTATTCCACCGATGACACTGCCAGATTCCCTTGTGGCCATGTAGAAGGTGTTGAGCTGGAACCGATCATTTACTTTGACAAGTCTGGTCACTATTTGAAAAGAATCAAGACATCTAAAAGCCAAGCTGCTTACACGCCACTTCACTAGATCTTTGGAGTATAGGCGTGTGAATCCTGCTCGTGCTTTTGCGCCTGCGTCCAGGTTGCAACCGAGCTTTGCTTTCAATTCATGTCCAGGGGCACCTGCCGGAGAGGCGCCGACTGCACCTTCGCGCATGGGGTCAGTGAGCTACGCGCGATCGACGAGGACGTGCAATGCCGCACAATGAAGTTCAACATGAAGCCGGATGTGGGAGCAATGCCCGACACTTTGGACAGATGGGCGTTGTGTTTCATGATATTCTTTGTTGGCTGTGTCAGGATATCCAAGAGAGAGAGGGGGAGTGGGAAGGAGAGAGGAGAGAGAGAGACACAGAGAGAGAGAGAGAGAGACAGAGAGAGCGAGAGAGAGAGAGAGAGAGCGCGAGCGCATCCCCCTAGTCATTTCATATTTCGGTGGTTTCCTTCAAGATCCATTCTGCTTTGGATGGTTTCCCTCCAGGCAAATAGCTCGAAAGGCCTATATAAGTTCACTTGAACGTACCAACTTCGGATGAGGGCTGCACATGCCATCAACTGGCAGCTGGTGCAGCCAACATGTGCTGGAGTAGGGGGGAAGCAGCCCATCGAAGATCCTTCATCAAGCACCTACATACGCACAGATGAGCCACGTGGAGCGCTTCGATCTCTCATCGCGTGTTCGGGTGAAATGGTTTCACTTTTCCCTGGCCTCCAACCTGTATAGAAGCGATGGCCTCCAACCTAGCTCGCGATGGCCACCGCCCGTCACTAATCCATTGGGCGCCTCCCGCCACTCGTTTTGACGTTGAGGATCTGAACCACCTCCCAGCGCTTTTGTCTACTCAGAGTGGGCACGCGGCTCGTGCACACAAGAGCGGCTACGGTGACGGCATCCGCCCACCTCCGGGGCTGCCGCCCCCTCGAGCTCCGATGCCACGCTGGCATGGAAAGTCTGTTTTTCAGGGTGTGGCCGGGCAGGTGCGACGATGTCGGCATGTCCGACGAAGGTCCCGAAGGTCTGGCGGTATGCTATGGTCTATGGTATGAGTTTTCTCTAAAGGGTGATGTTCTTTTGGGTCTATTTGGGGTTTGGTCACGTCCTTGCTGGATGACCACGTACCAAGCTACCCCTCTACTAGAGGAGGTGCATGTCACTCGCGTTTCATGCACACGCGTCGGGAACATTCCCGACCGACTGTCACCCGGCTCAGTTCCGCATGCGGAGATGTTCACTTCCGCGTTCGTTGGGAGGGTGAACCAGGAGATTTGACACCACCAGGGCTATCCAGGGCTGATTCTTTGTCCGGGGGTGTTTGATAGGCTTCCGCATCCGTTGAAATCGAAGTGATTGGGGTGTTACTTGGTTTCAGACGGCGAATCTTGTGGGGCCTGTTTCAAAGACCATTCCCAAACCCAGTGATCACACCCAATCCAGCGATCATCCTTGAGTCAGCAACTTGGAGCCTCGGAGGTTGCAATCTGATGTGCCAGCAGCTGTCTCAAACCAAAGAACATCTGACTGACAGCAGTCCACAGCAGTCGACCAAACCTCAATGGCATTGGTTGAAAACAGCTTCATGAGGTGCTTTGTAAGCTTGCCCCTCAGCGGCTTCTGGTGTTGCTGAGGTCGCCGAATGGGGTCCCAGATTGCAAGGCGTCGGTGCCAATGGCTTTCTGGTTCTAGACTTTTGGACGGCTTGGCAAGCACTGAGAGCATACATGGAGCGGAAGGTTTTGTAGATACATATTTGCCTTCGACCTGCCTAGCTGCCTGAGTTTGAAGAGGTCAAAGTGCTCCTCTGGGGGGCGCTTAGGCCACAGAGGCAGCTTCGAAGGTTTTGGCAGTGCTTCTCACTGGAAGTGATGTTGGCATTTCCTTTGCTCATTCTTCCAGTGCATTGAAATCCCGAGTTGCCTGTTAGTCAGGACTCACCTATATATGAGCCACGGTCAGAAACATGTGACAACTTTAGTAAAGACGGGTAGGTTGGTGCACAAAACACACACGATCAGGTCCAGGAGTCCAACTCTTCACCGAGTCGATGCCTGTTTCTGAAGAAGAACAATAGGTTTAGACCGTGGCTCACATATGTACTGTAAATATATATATATGTGTGTGTGTGTCTATACCATCTGCGCTGAGGGTTTGTTGTCGACTTGCGCCTTCAGTCCTTGAGCCCGGATCTGTTCTGTATTTCGAATTCGAGCATGCTTGACATGCCACAGACGGGGGGGCCACCCGCTGCTATCCATTTCGCTTGCTGCGATCTAATCTGACGTGATAGTACCGTTGTGAGCAACCTGGAGCCATGAGTGAATCAGCCAAACCCTGGCGCTCCAGAAGTCCAGCGTTGGCTCATGGCTCCATGTCAAGCTCACTTGCTGCCTGAAGGGCCGCTCACGCTCAGCAGCCGAGCCAGGCATTGTTTGAATCTGAGGTCCGAGGATCGAGTCTCATGGGACCACTCGGTGTCGAGCCGCTTAGTTGTGAACATCTTGGCCGTGTGTGTAGCGGGAGTTTATAGGTGCACGGTTGAGGGTTTGAGGACTCTGCCGTAGGATTGAAATTCAATGGTTGTCAAACGCATCTATCAATCGTTATGATAGAAGTTCGTTGTTTGTTTGCTGTGGACACAGCCTACGTTCAATCCTGCGAGTCCTTTTTTGAATAAGGCCATGGTCTATTTTTGGCAGAGCGAAGTGGAAACCACACTCTGGTCACGGTTTCACTTGCTTGCAATGGTGCAGCAATGTGCTGCGACTGTGAGAGCTGATGGTTGAGCCACAGCGAGGCCATCCTTGCCTCAAAAGGCTCACATTCTTCACTTCTGGTCCGCAGATCGTTGCAGGAGAAGACCGTGATGGTTTACAAGCACAAAAATTAAATGACCGTACAGTCTTTCGTGATAGCCCGAATCTGGAGTGCAGCTGCCCCCCCCCCTTTGTGGGGGGCCCAAAGGGGCTCCAGAATGCCAAGCTTGGCAGTCACTTTGTGCGGGGATTTTGTGGCGACTCATTACTACTAATGAAAAGGGCAGTACTACTAGTAGCGAGAAGCTACTAGTTACTAGTAGCTAAGGGCATTGCTACTTACTAGTGCTGAGAACTTTGATGTATTTTTTGAGTGCTGGGATGTGTTGATGACGTGGACATGCCCGAAAAATCATCACTGGACCTTTGTAGCCTTTGCATTCGCAACCCCCCCACAAGCAAGTGGATGGAGTGATCCTGCAGATCATCCCGTCCTTGGACTCTTTCATGATCCTAAACAACCAATGGGTCCAGTTTGTGAGCTCGCTCCTCGTGGACTCCGCGACGGATTCGGCCCTTGCGGAAGGCCGAGGGGCCTGCGCTTGGGTGGGGGCGCTCGCGTGTGTTGGTTTTCAAGCTTCGCACCCACCGACAGCGGATATAAAGCGCTGGCCCATGGTGTTCTGAAGAGTTTAAGAAGGTGTGTTTCGCGGAGCATGGACGAGCTGGGACGGAACAGCGGCCCGGTGTCGTCCCAGCATCCGAAAGAAGTCTGCTTTAAGTCGGTGTCGGACGGTGGTGTGGGAAGAGGAGCGAAGCGGACTTCCAAGTGCCCCGGCGCACTGGTGATTTCAGAGTGGAGGACGCCACAAAAGACCAAAGACAGAGAAACAACAGACACCTACCATTGAAGGCCCCGGGTGATTTTTGGATGTTTAATCTCCTGGGTATAGTACTTGTGACATGACATGTGCTGACCTACGGCCACATCATGGCTTAATGTCTCCACATTCTGAACATTTCTCGAGATCTTGGTGATCTCGGTGCTGAAATCTCACCCGCGGCTTAACGGAGGGAGAGTGGCAACCCTTGGTTTCGCACGCGGCTCCTCGAGCAAGATGATTGGCAAAAAGGGGTTCGACGTGTTGCTCTGTGCTCCGTGCTTCGTGCTCCAAGCCAATGAAGTGCCAAACCAAGCAGCAAAGGCTTTTTACAAAAAAGGGCCCACCACCACCAGCGGGTGCCTCAAGGAGCTGAAATGGCTTGCACAAGAGGCACAAGAGGCACAGATAGCTCGACCCATTTTCATAGGGCTACGGGCATTCTGAAAACGAACGTTGGCTTGCTCAACCAGAGATCCCGTAAGTTGTACTGCAATTTTGAAAACACATATGTACTATGATGGAATGAAGCCACTATTCATGATACTCTTTGCCCGCGCAGAGACGTGTTGCATGTTTCTTTGTTGGCGACAGTAACAATACCGTTTTTTTTTTTTTTTTAAAGTTTTTTCTCAACAGTTCGAACATTCTCCAAAAAACATGTCTTTTTTTCCGGTATCCACTGAGGTTTTTTTTTCGTCGGTTAAACGGGGGTTTTTGGCGACGTACCGGCTAAGAATGTCGTTTTTCTTTTTTTTTGCGTCGGTTCACCGGTCTTTTTTGCACGGGTTGCGTCAAAAATATCTCTGCAGAAACCAATTGTTGCACTTGCAGGCGAGCGCGAATCAATCGATTGGCGCGACAGCTCGAGGAGCGTATTTGGGCCGTGCGCCAGCATTGCCACAACACTGTGGACCACGGACAGTGAGACGCTGAGCCTTGGTCGCGGAGCAATATAATGTCCCACGTACGTAGTAGCGGTAGGGCTGCGTGTGGGGTGTGTGAAAAAATGCGGGAGGGGCGCGGTCGCGGGGCCGTGTCCCACACACAGAGCGTTAAACAGCTTTGAGCGTCGCGTGCGCTAAACAAGAGGGAGGGGGAGTGGCGGCAGGTGATATAGAGTAGATTAATGGTAGTGCTGCGGGTGGGATGCCTTCAAAACAGCGGGAGGGGGTGCAGGGGGGAGGGCGCAGCTCCTCCCCCTGCAGGGCGTCACAAAGCCTGGAGTATGCAACAGTGGTATGCCTGGTATGCGCTTGCTTTCAACGCAGGAGGAGAGACGAGGAGGAGGAGGAGGAGGAGGAGTCCACTAGTTTCTCCCTTCTTGCCTGTCGCAAAAAAACCTTCCCACCGATGCAAAAAACCTTCTTACTGTCGCAGTAAACTCAGTACACCATCACTGCCGTTCTACCGTCGCAAAAAACCCCTGTGGCCGAAGCAATAATGCTTCGATGGAAAAATGGTAGTTGTCAGAAACGACTGATTTTTGCTTAACGGTGTGATTTGTGTATGTGCCACAGATTTTGATCCGAGTAGCCATCACCGGCTATCACACATCTATATTTAGGGGATGACTTCTGTATTTATCAACCCGTCCATCCATCAGCCATCCCATTGGGCGCAGTGGAAAACGGCAAGGGCCGACCTTCAAGTTTTTTTTGCGGCCTTCTTGATGACGATAACTGGATTAATGCCCAGCTGCCAAGTGTCTTCACTTGCCTTTTTCATTATATCATGAACGACTTCGAATTCCGGTGGAATTGTAAGATGCGACGCAGGATATGTACAAAGAAATGAAAAAGCTTGCTTCAGGGTTGCAATAAGTTCATCCTTGGTCAATGGCAGAGATGATTCGATATGTAATAAATACATTGATGTCACCACGACAAATGAGGAATTGATAAGAACATCTGCCTGTTCATGCCCAGGTTGTGACCTCTGAATCTGAAGACCTACATGGAGTGGAAAGCGCTTAATATTATTCTGAGGTTTCGGAGACAGAGTTTGATGAACACCCACGACCAGTTTTACCCGCAAAATGCCCGCAAAAACCCGCAAAGGCCCACAAATCCCAGAAAGTAGGTCAAATGGGTTTTTGAGAAACCTCTAAATTCATTGAATTACAACTCTTTGTCATGAGTAGGATTGCCTGCCCGACTTGGACAATCTTTGGTCATAAGCGGTTCCGGAGAAAATGGGTGCCTAGTCATGTTTTCCTACGAGCATGATGTCAGACATGAGTTCATTTGTTAGCAAAATGCAATTATGGTTCCTTTTGCATACTCGTGTATCATTACCGTATCTTGTAGTTTTGCTCCGCTCGAGCCTGCTGATAATTCTTGGAGCACTAGGCCAATGTCTGATCGATCAGGGGTTAGTGAAAGCTGCTCTTTCTTAGAGGGGTATATCGACTGCTCAAGCGATGGCAAGCCCAGCTGCACTTGATTTCGCCACAAGTTTTTTTGCAAGCATAAGAGATCATACCTTTGAACTCCCGTGAAACCGACCAATCATCATCGTCATCATCATCATCATCATCATCCATCAGTCATCCAGAGGCCACGGGGAGGGCAGTGTGTGACCATGCACGACCACTCTTTGTTTGAATCGCATATGCTCGACCACTTTTCAACCGATCGTCGCAATAAAGCAGTACAAACCACATCGACCAACATATTTTGGGATTTTGAAGGTCTAGGGTGGCAAAAAACCAAGGTTGCCGACGCAAAAAACACGAGGCCCTGTTGTTTGCCCCAATGAAGGCAGGTGATGAGGCCCGCCCCTCTGCGTGCTCGTTTTTACTTCAACTTTCCTTCCTCAACCCTCCCTATTCCACAAACGCATTAGAATGGACTAGAAGGCTGATCAGGAAATCCAGTGGTGCAACCTATGCTCGGGCTGCTGTGGGGCTAGTGTGCTCGGAAAGTCGCACCACTCCTCTCAGTCCTCCTCCCAAAAGCGGGAAAACCGCTTCCGCTTGCCCGGAAGGCGACACTCTGGCCCATTTGGCCGCGAAGAGTTGGGCCTCCCGGGGTGTTCCGGTCGCGTGACAGGGCGGACTTCGGATCGGTCGGAGCGAAGGGCTCAAGCCTTAAGGAGCTTCGGCTGACAAGTCGTCGGGGGTGTTCGGGTTCGTGTTAGCCTGGTGTGAGCCAAAAGTTCTGTGTGCCGCGGGTGGTGGGGAATATTGTGACACATTTTCCACGCAGCGTTTGGACACGAGACCGGAGAAAAGAACACATGTCGGAGTCAAGAACGTACCAACGCACCTGTCAGCTCAAAATGAGCAGGAACATATGCTTTTTTGCACACTGCACCTGACATCTTGCGGTCAAGACCACCAAGATTTGTTTGGGTTTGAGCCGTGTTTCACTTCTGGGTGATCTGCAAATACACCCAAACAGCTTTTGAAGATGTTTGTGCTTTTTTAGGTGTGTTTTCGGTAGCTTTCGATGTTTAATTGCTGCACGCCCGCCAAAAAACGCACACTGCCCTTCTTTCACGACTTTCACCGGGCATGCGCGATCCAGATCCTCCTACCATAGTCCTGCGAGCTCCGAGGTGATCACTGCTTCACCTTGGCGTTCTTGAGCGTGGCGGGCCTCGACCTGGACCTGCAGGACCGCGTGGATCCTGCGAAGATCTGACCTCGGCGGATGCGCAACGCACGGCCACTGCCACCGAAGCTTCCGCTCGCCGAGTCGGATCCAAACACCGAGGTGTTTGGGTTTTCGGGATGAACGTGTGTTCAGACGGACTTTAGGATGGTGAGGTGGGCGGTATGTTCAGTTAATTATATATGTGACACGTGTCTTGAGATTCCTGAGGACTTCGCCGGGCACAGCCCTTTGCAGGCTGGAGTCCTGGCACGGTGATCCTGCCTGCGGATTCCTTCACCCTCAGCGTTTGACCAGCAAACATGAAGTCCCCCATCTAGTTATATCAGTATGTATGTCTATTGTTCATTATCGTTTAACTCTTTCGGGTTTCATATTTCGCATGTGCGCATCATTGCACATCCATGAACATCCGCTTCCTCGACCGTGACCTCTCACCCTTCCTGACCCTCACCGTCGCCCCGCCGCTTGTAGGCGACGGTGATTGCTGGACGGTCCGAAGCGGCCCGGTGCCTCCTGCAGCTGAGGCGGGCCTTGCCGCGCCCGACCACCCGAGCGAGGGACCGATGGTGCGGAAAAGTCCGGCCGGACGTGCGGTGCGGCCGGCTAGCAGTCAGAGGTCCATATATCGCAAAAATCAGTTACTTTTTTGGGCGATCAAAAAGGAATGTCATCCTCTTCATGCAGAACGGTCCTGGCCATGGGCCATGGGTTTGTCAGACAAGCGTCCGCAAAGTCTCAGTGGAGGAATTCCATATATACAGAACACAGTATATAGAATAGGAGAGGGTGTGTATATAATTTAGTTCATCATGTTCCTATTTTCCTTGGCTGTTCTTCTTGCCTGACATGGATACCACCGCCACCGCTCTCTGCGGCCTGAGGGCGTCGCCGGACCTGCGGGACGAAGGCGAGCGCGGTTTTGGTGCGTGGCCAGCGGGTCTGACAGGCGACGGTTTGGTTGGACACGGGTTTTTGTTGCAAGCATGTTGGGGATGGGATTGGATGATTGCTTGGGCGAAGCGTGTGGAATGAGATGGTCTATGACAGGGAGGAGGCGTGAGGCACACGCACACACTTCAAACTTGGGTTTTCAGTTACACTCAGTTGCCACGATGGGAAGTAAGGTGAGGGAACGGAAAGGCGCATAAGTCCGCAGAACGGTATGGTTGAACAAAGTTTCGACAGGTGTGCGGTGGCGAGCCTCTGTACAATTCAGCGCGTGAGAAAGTGGAAAGGTTTGTGGGAAGTATCATGAACCACCATGAAAGCAAAAGAGAGATTGGAACGGCTTGGTCAAAAGTTCAGGTTGCAGGTACGTCGAAAGAGCGTCCTCTTTCGATATCCTAGTCTGAACCTGGAGCTTCGTTGGCTCACGCCAGGAACAGACCCGTGAGCCCCCTGCCTTGGATAGAAAATCCGGGTGGTGGTGGAAAAGTAAAACAGGTGGAAACCCTTAGAACCAGGGTGTGACACACACAGCACGCCGTAATCGGCGCACAGAACGAGCTGTGGAAAACGCGGGTCTTTTCTCAAAAGCCGCCTGCGCGCATGCAGGTTATGCCCTTTTTGGGCGTAGAGGTTGACCAAGGCTCGTGGCATGCAATGCAATTCCTGCTGTCTGTGGAGTGGTGTAGAGCATGTGGAAGCTGATCAAACGGCTGCGGATTAAAATTTGTAAAAGTTGGGAAAAAACGCACAATGCACAAACCTGATATCATGACGTGGGAATACCGAAGGAGTTCAGAGATTCTGGTGGGAAGTCCATCGTTTATAGCCCGGCGGCTCGAAAATCAGGAAATTCAGGGATAAAATGGAAACCGTGGAATCAGTTATGAAAGTGGAAAAACAGTGAATTCCGGCATGGCGTCGGCGCCCCACTGAAGGGGATCACACCCAGTACCCGAGTGGGAAGACTGAGCGAGTCACACTTCGAACTTGGGTTTTCAGTTACACTCAGTTGCCACGATGGGAAGTAAGGTGAGGGAACGGAAAGGCGCATAAGTCCGCAGAACGGTATGGTTGAATAAAGTTTCGACAGGTGTGCGGTGGCGAGCCTCTGTACAATTCAGCGCGTGAGAAAGTGGAAAGGTTTGTGGGAAGTATCATGAACCACCATGAAAGCAAAAGAGAGATTGGAACGGCTTGGTCAAAAGTTCAGGTTGCAGGTACGTCGAAAGAGCGTCCTCTTTCGATATCCTAGTCTGAACCTGGAGCTTCGTTGGCTCACGCCAGGAACAGACCCGTGAGCCCCCTGCCTTGGATAGAAAATCCGGGTGGTGGTGGAAAAGTAAAACAGGTGGAAACCCTTAGAACCAGGGTGTGACACACACACACATATATATATATATAATCATCCTGGAGTAGATAGAATCTACTTTCGTAGGGGGTGTTTTTCTTTTTGAAAAAACTCAGGGTTTTTGACATCCCTTTCATTTTATGAAGACTGACCCTATAGATAGAATATAGTGATAAGATTCTTATCAACTCCTCCCATTCTGGTATTTGCTCCTTTGTTATTCTCATGTTGTGTTCCTATGTGTATTATCTAAGCTTTCCTTTCCTTTTTTCTTTTCTTTAGAACGAACAGAGAATAGAACGACCAGAGAAGGAAAAGGACAACAAAGGAAAAGGAAGAGAAGCCCCTACAACCATATTCTATCTATGGGGTTTGGAAGGGCCGGTTTTGAGGAGTGAATTGTTTTTTGAAAATTCATCCATTCTATCTACTCCAGGATGATTATATTTATACAAATATAGCATAAGAATAGTAAATGGATAGATAGATACATGGATAGATAGATAGACAGATGGATAGATAGATCACAAGGCTTCCAACGCAACATGCTACCTTGGTGCTTGAGGGAGAGCCAATGCCCGGCAGGCCGTGTCCAGCCCCACAATGTGATGTAGATTTTCAACGTGGAAGGTTTTTGCTTTCGTTTTGCTATATGGCTGGTTCCCGTCTGTTCCACAAGAAGAGATGAACGAAGATGATCGCAACTATGCTGGGCTAGGACTTTTACCTCTATACTAGTGTACTACTACTACTACTACTACTACCACTCCTCCTCCTGCTGCTGCAGCTGCTGCTGCTGATACTGCTATTGCTACTGCTGCTACTACTACTACTCCTACTGCCACTACCACTACCACTACCACTACTCCTACTCCTACTCCCACTCCTACTCCTACCCTACCACTACTACTACTCCTACTACTCCTACTACTCCTACTTCTACTTCTACTTCTACTCTTACTTATACTCCTACTTCTACTCTTACTTCTACTCCTACTCCTACTCCTACTCCACGACGACGACTACTACTACGACTACTACGACGACGACTACTACTACGACTACTACTACGACTACGACTTCGACTACGACTACGACTACAACTACGACTATGACGACGACGACTACTACTGCTACTGCTACTGCTACTCCTACTACTCCTACTACTCCTACTACTACTACTACCACTACCACTACCACTGCTACTGCTACTGCTCCTTCTCCTGTGGCTGCTGCTGCTGCTGCTGCTCTGTAAGCCATTTGGGGGAGCCTTAAGTATTTCTTTTGCAGAGCACTCATCCTGCCTTCCCCACCTGATCTCCAGGAGGCCGTTCGATTGTTGCACTGGCAGCCGTGCATGGTCAGCATGCCAGGGACTGAGGGCATTGCATGGTGCCAGTACAGCAGCAGGCAGTGGCGCAATAAGACCCCTTGATGTTCATGAGGCGTCAAGGACACCATAAGGCAGAGCCAAAGTTTGGGTGATTGGAGGGCGATTGACGCACACACACACACAGGCGCATATGGGATCCAAACATTGAACGAAGGTATCCGCCCGTCGCCAGTTAGTTCGGTCGACCGGAGCCGCTGTCCAGGCGCTCTTGGACAGCCTTCTGGTGGTGAAGGAGCCAGGTGGGTGGAGGGCGGAAACTAGGGGCGGAGCGGAGCTCGGTGATAGGTGAAGGAGCCACACCGCAGTCGTCCTCGTTTGGCTGAAGGAGTGATGTTTTATGTTATTTTTCTTCCTGGAGCCTTCTTAGGGTCTTAGGGGTGTCTCGGACTGGGGGCTCTCTTGAGGTTCACGCCGGCCCTAACAGGGAATCACGATCAGTTGTTGGAGTCTTTCAGGCTCCAGTGCATCAACCATATAGTCTCGGAAGTTGTTGGCGTTGCCTAGTCGGCCGGATCATTCCCACCAGTTTTGTTCAGTGTCAGCTAGTGCAGATGGGGGGGTCATGCGATGATTCTGGATGAGAAATTGCTCTACAAGACTGGGGAGGTACGTTTTCGTGTGATTGCTATCATTATACGTATTCCCACAAAAAGTCAGGCAAAACAATAATTCGCACAGCTTGCTAAGGCAATTTGCCATCGTTGATGGACACGTGCAAGTACCCCAACTCAGTTCCCTGCTTAAAAGTACTCACCCACACGGAAGCTACAAGGATTCCTGGTGTAACCAGCGGAGACCTTCCAAGAATCGGAGGGATTCGAAGCGAGGAATTCTCAATTCTCCCAAGCGCAACTCTCGTCGCCAGTTGTAGCTCCGAAGGCGTGGATTCTCAGACCGGCTCAGTGTAGACTCACCGCAGCGGTTTCGGTCGCAGACGGCCGAAAAGGATCGAAAAGGATCCTTAGGACAGTCTACGCCATTGGGAAGGATGTCGTCGTTCCTCCAAGCCAGGTTTTTACTTGGGGTTCTTGCGGTAGCTGTTGAGCTCACCAGCGTGTGACCTGTGCCGCACAAAAAGTTCCTCTCGAGATCTTCGAAGCGCATTCCGACTCTGCAAGACTCGCAGAACGGTTGTCCCGAGCGGGTGCTGTCCTCCACTGGCGGTCTCGTGGTGGTGTCGTGCGCCACGGTTTTGGGGATCACTGTCCTTGGTTTTTTCAGGCACCGGAGATCAGAGCGGTTGTGCTTCGATGTGTGGATTTCGTGGCAGGCGCTGCACTTTGGACTTGGTGGTGGTATGTGGTCTTTGGTGACCCTGATCTTCGGACACCTCTCGTGTTCGGAATTTGGGAGAAGTATCGCCGAAAAGGTTCGTTTTGGTCAAAAGGCCTTCGGAAGTGCCATGCTTTAGTTGCGAAATCGGAAGGGCTGCGCCACCGTCATGTGAATCATGATGTGCAGATTTTGCCATGCTTCGTATGCGTGCTCTCACAGGTGTACATTCATTCACACATATCCGTGCTTTCATGTGTGTGCTCTCATTTGTGTTCTCTCATATGTGT
The DNA here is from genome assembly GCA_963970005.1 of Durusdinium trenchii. NCBI lineage: Eukaryota > Dinophyceae > Suessiales > Symbiodiniaceae > Durusdinium > Durusdinium trenchii. Next base: position 111,546 of record CAXAMN010004225.1, read on the forward strand.
CCTTTCATATGCGTGCTGTCACGTGTGTCCTCTTGTGCGTGTGTGCTTTTATATCAGTCGGCAAGCTCACTGCAGAGATTCTGGTTTTGGAGACGTGCTCGGTTTCACTGCGGTGGTTGACACCTAGCTGAGCCCAGCTGTGTTTAAGCATTGTTTTCACCATGGTCGCACCACAACCCCCCCTTGCAGCTCTCCAAAATCTTCACGGCTCAGTGACGCAGTGGCGCAATGATAGGTCATGCCCCACAGAAAGAGAAAGAGAGCCTAGATTGGACAAGCAAACATGCCCCAATAGTTGCGTGAATTTCATGAATTGGAAGTTTACGGATCTCCGTTCCCAGAAACTGATTGACGGCCCAAGGGGGAGACGAACAGTTCTTGGCGCTGAGGGCCGGAAGACCGTCATCCCAGGACGAGCAGAGGCCCGTCATCCGGAGAGTCCTGACATTTCCGGCACGTTGTTTTGGGAATCGTCCTACGCATGTGACTTTTGAGTTCCTACCAAAACATGGTGCCCCTTGAAACAGCACTCTTCGGGACTTTGATTGGATCCAATTGCCACCCTCGTGAGGCCAACGTGGAAGCCTTCAAGGTGCGGGTAGCCTAGGAAACATTTTGAACTGTAGAGGGTGGCACCTTGTCTCCCGAGGGAAGGATCCTTGGCATCACCACCAATGCCTGGCATGCCTAGCATGCGTTAGTTTAGAAATTCTAGCTGCGCTCGGCCTCAAATTGAGAAAAGCGGGCCAGCTTTCGTGGCAACCAAATTATGCACATGTCAGGGTTTTGAAGGCCAAGACGCAGCAGTTGAGGAATTGAGGAGGGGAGCAGCAGAGTGACGCAGACCTCTCCCCCCCGTCACTTTGAGTATACTCATTCGAGCATACTCGAGCCACATCAAGAGATCCTTTCTGGCCAGGGTGTTTTTTGGACTTTTACGACTGCACAAGGGGGGCATGGTTGGGGCTTCCGAAGTCTTTGAGACAACTGCGGCTTTTCACCACCAGGCTTGGGGTTGAGTCGATTGTCAAATCGAGATATTTGGCACGCCTACCAGCAAGGGGTATTCGCGCCATGATCTACAGAATCGACAACCAGAAATTTTGTGTCAAGCCCAGTCGTCAGAGAATCCAATCGCGTGTGAGGCACCACCAGTTGTAGCGCACCACCGCGGAAAACCGGCGCACCACCAACTCGGCCGAGGCAGGAAGGAAGAGCCTGAAAGAGGCCGGGGAAACCGGTGCACCACGCGGAGCTGTCCAGTCCACTCCATGGCGTTGCCTGGCCAAGAAAGATGCTAAGTCGATGGCTAAGAGTGAATGCATGTTCCGTGCCCCCAAATCTCGTGGTTTCTCGTGTTTTGCTTTCCAGATTGGTTCAACCATGTTGAACCTCCTTGATGTCCTACATGACAGTTTCATGGCTAGGTGAAAGGTGCTTACAGGGGAGCCTTGAGCTGAAGTTGCATCCATCATGCTGGCGAAAGATTCTCTCAAGACCACATCCATACATCTCGCAACATGCCTAAGCCGAAAGAGGCCAAGGCATCGACATCCAAAGATCGTGCTCCCCTTTGGGTTATTGGGGGGGCTTTGACTCCTATGCCTATATCCATTGTTTTTTTGGCACTCCCTATATCCTTAGATCCTTTGTTAATTTGATTTATCATATGTTTGACCAGCTGTAGCTGTGGAAATCTCATTTGCACAGGGGAGCCTGGACACCTTCAAGGCACGGCCGTGAAAAAACTGTTTTCTCTGCGCGCTCGGGACGTGGGGGCAGAGAGAAGACATGGACATAGAGCGTGGGGAAGAATTATGGACACCTGAAGACAGGGGTCATGGATGCTTGACTTTATGGGGAGGGATGATGGAGGTATATGAAAGTGTGGTGCCCTTTAAAAGAACTGTTAGTGCTTGGAGTGGGTAATCCACCATTGGGAGGGCTTGCTTGCCCTCCGGCAGCCACAGATGGCGGCCATTGCCGTGTCTCACCCTCCTGGGGGATCCAATTCCTCACTCGAACTCAAGGGGGGTAGGGTACGGGTTCGGAAGGAGTGCTGCTGGCGGAACCCGCCTGGTCACTCGATTCGGAAGACGACCTTGTTCCGTTGCCAAAAAGCGCTGGTATGACTGATGCCGCCAGGTGCGCCGGAGTATGAAGACAGAGGCTCCTGGGGTGTTATGACCGGGCTTGACCCTGCGGAGGTTGGACAGAGCTGTGCGATGTGACATTTGCGTGCGCACTCGACGGTGCTTTGAGGTGGCTGGTTTCTGCACATGTGTGCATGCTTATCATTTTTTTGGTTATATCATTGTTACATAACATGCTGCCACGTTGGCAGCACCTCCCGAGAGTTGGGGAGGGCTGGGCCCTGTGTGGAGCACCCTGTGCTAGACCCTGCTTTCAATGGAGAAACTTGGAGAAACTATGAAACTATGACAGCCGCCTTCGGATGCTGGAACCCAACCAAGAAGCGGAGAGTCGTCAGAGCACGGTTTTTCCGAGAAGATCAATACTGAGACTGGCCAGGAACCTGGTTGCAGATCACCAGTAGGGAAGGGAACAAATCATCAACATTAACGTAGTGCCCAGTTTTCCCGTTCTCTTGCGGGTCAGGTGCTCAGGTACTGCATGCCATGCGAGCTTCCCACAAGTGATGCAAACATATACTTGTACATCCAGACTCAGCAACTGTAACCCGTGACATCACAGCTCCATGATGCTCAGCTGCTATGATCTGTTAAGATCTGTTAAGATGCATTTCTTTGGTCCAGCATTTGGCTGCCTTTGGTCCATCTCATTGAAGCCTTCTCCAACAGCAGGGTGACATCCAGCTAGGCGCCCCAGCCTCAACCTGCCCTGACGGCCGTGGCGGAGGACGGGCGGTTAGGCGGACTGTTCAGAGCAAAACCCGTGGAAATAAACTTGTGTATCAGGATGGAGACGTTGGGAAAGCCAAGAAAAACAGTATATAGTTATTAGCAGTTACAGTATTAGGATTTACCCCGAGACCCAGAATAGCAGGGACATACTGGAGCGTTCGATCAGCGTACGTTCGATCAGCAAATCTTTGTCTTGCCAGCTTCTAGGTCAGAAAGGCTATTTGATGTTGCAAATGTGGCTGGACAAGAGAGTGGGGACCCACCATGAATCAGACGCGTGACAGCATCGCCTATCTGGGATGGTCCAGGCATGAGTTGGACTTTCAAAACGTCCCACGGTCGGTGAACAACACTTCGTTATCGAAAACAGCAGGTCATCTTTGGCCCCACCCCAAAACACTTTTCAACTGCCATGACTTCAATAGAACCGTTTGCTTTAGGAAGAACTCGGTCAAGCATTTTGTTAAGATCGTCGCGGAAGGGCTGGGTGGTTCTCCCACGTTCTCCCCATGTTTGGATGTAACAGCGAGCTGAGCCTGGCCCAGGATGCCAGCCCTCACGGTGAAGATCGGCGCCGCTCGGACGTAATACGGTTGAGTTGAAGTAGAAAGGACAGGTTTGAGAAAACCCGTGAGGAATACAAAGGGTACAGGGACTTCTGAGGCCTTTGTTTTTTAGAAGAGGATGCCGAGATGTTTAGAGGATGTGCTGGCCTGGTAGTTCCTACCTACCGGAGTGCACTGGTCTTCCACCACTCACCTGGAAGACACAGCAATTTTTTCCCCGAACTTGGGCGTCCATGTTAGTATGATGTCGTGAAAAGTGCTGGGATGTCCTGGGTTTCTAGGAGAAGCTCGTGACTATAGCAAGAACAAGAGCCCTCCAATTTCCTTGTGCCCAAGGTGCTTCCACATCTTGCATTTGCTGCAGGATTCCTTCCGGCAACCGAAGAAAACAGAGAAGTCGGCTTACAGCCTCTTGCATTTGTCAGCTGCACACTGTCAAAGCCAACTCTTCTAGCTCAAGAAGCCTGCTTCACTGTGCCTACCAAACTGCCGGGAGGGATACAAACCTTCAGGGACCCTCAAATTATGGCACAAAACATGGGCACCTCACCCCACACTTTCCAGTCAACACTACAGTCACCACTCGCCAAACGCAGGCAGGGCCAGCAAACCGCCCGTTGAATCAGCTGTCGGGAAGGCTGTGAAACCTTTCTTCAATGGCCCCGCCCAGTTTTGTGGCCATGCCCGACTGTAGTGCTGACTGAGTGTCGACCGTAGCGTTGACTCTCCTTTGATGCTTGATGCTATCATGGCTGTGCTGCTGTCGGATGTCATTCTACATAAATACAGTGACAAAAGCTCCTGACTGGTCACAATAAATCCAACACTTGTGTGAGGATGTAGTAGCTTAAACCCTTGCGTTCCCTGCGGATCAAGCCTTTTAAGGCCGCTGGATCGTTCCACGTTTCTTTTCTGCCTCCCATGGGGCCACCCGGGCAAAACTCATGGCTCCTTGTTTTTTCAAGGTGCAACTCTATCCGTGCAGCCCTCACCCGCTCATGGATCCATCCCATTCCAATTGTCCACGCTCGAGCGCTCGCCCGACCGATCGGCGCCCCGGTTCGAGGGAAGGAGCCGAAGCTCAACGAGAAGCGCCAGGAGAGTTCGCCCCGTTCGGTGCACGCAGCGAGGACGCCAAACACTGTGGACACACTTAGGGGTTCCTGCTCCTACGGTAGTGGTTAAGCAGCTGTGCTGAGATCCCTGGGGCGCGCAGGCGTGACTGGCGAATTCGCTGCTATTTACAGTACATTCATGCCTCTCGAAATCGTCAATGTGCACTTCGACTGCGCAGGCTCGCTGAATCTGGGTGTCCGCGGCGGGTGCTTCTGGGAGGCATGACGGAATCGGGTGCGAGCTCGGTAGGCCGCGTGGGATAGTGCAGGGGTTTTCGGCGGGGGTGGTGCCGGTGTCGGGGTTGGGGATAGGATATGCCTCAGGGAGGTGTGAGGGACTGCTGCGGGCGGTGGGGGGTGTAAGGTGGTATGGGGAATGTGGATGGGTGCGGGGGTGCGGAACACCTGCAACAGTGTCGGGAGCGGGGGAAGATGGGTTGTTGGGCACTGGTCACTTTTCGTGGCAGGTGCAAGGGAAACCTCGTGTTTTTGTGGTCCAAAGTCGACTTTTCGTGACAAGTTCAACAAATCCGAGCGGTTCTACTTCCAAGTGCAGATTTCGTGGTAGGTGCAGCACTTTGGACATGGTGGTGATCTTCGAGGCGCTCTGATTTCGTGACAGGTGCAGTGAATCGTGACTTTTCGACATGTGGCTCGTTTGCAGATTTCGTGGCAGGTGCGGCACTTTGTGAACCTCGAAGTGCAGATTTCGTAGCAGGTGCAGCACTTTATTGTGAACCTCGAAGTGCAGATTTCGCAGCAGGTGCGGCACTTTGTGAACCTCGAAGTGCAGATTTCTTGGCAGGTGCAGCACTTTGTGAACCTCAAAGTGCAGATCTCGTAGCAGGTACAGCGCTTTATTGTGAACCTCGAAGGTGCAGATTTCGTGGCATGCGCGGCGCTTTGTGAACCTCGAAGTGCAGATGTCGTGGCAGGCGCAGCACTTTGTGAATCTCGATGTGCAGATTTCGTGGCAGGTGCAGTTTTTGTTAACTTCAACACGCATTTCGTGGCAGGCACAGCACTTTTGGAACCTCGAAGTGCAGATTAAGTGGCAGGTGCAGCACTTGGTGAACCTCGATGTGCAGATTTCCTGGCAGGCACAGCACTTTGTGAACTTCGATGTGCAGATTTCGTAACAGGTACAGCGTTTTGTAAACCTTGAAGTGCAGATTTCGTGGCGGGCGCAGCACTTTGTAAACCTCGAAGTGCAGATTTCGTGGCAGAAGAAGCACATTGTGAACCTTCACATTCACACTCATGCTTGCACCCTCGCTCTCACCCTCACTCTCACCCACACTCGCACTCACACTCACTCACTCACTCGCCCACTCTCACTCACACTCCCTCTCACTCTCACTCTCACTCTCACTCTCACCCACACTCACTCTCACCCACACTCACTCCCACTCTCACTCACACCCGCACTCACACTCACACTCACTCACTCACTCTCCCACTCTCACACACTCACACTCCCTCTCACTCTCGCACTCTCACTCCCACTCTCACTCTCACTCTCACTCTCACTCACCCTCACCCTCAGCCTCACCCTCACTCTCACTCTCAGTCTCACTCTCACTCGCACTCTCACTGTCACTCTCACTCTCTCACTCTCACTCTCACTTTCACTCTCACTCTCACTCACACCCACACCCACACCCACACTCTCACCACCGCCACCATCACCACGATCCCCACCCTCATCACCACCATCACCTCTCTGGACCCCAATGCGTCTAGATCTCTAGACTTCACTGTTTGGGGTCTCTTGCCGGGATAGTTATGGACTGGAGTGAATGACGGGGAATGCTCTATAGATATTCCATGATGTTTTGATTGTTTTTGCACACGCGTCGGACAGCAGAGTGTAACATAGTGTAACGTATTTCTTGAGATTACTGTAGCTGCATGTTTGCATCGAACAACTTTTTCGTTTCCCATCGTGTTCATTTTCCCGCCTCAGCAGTGCATTTTTCAAAAACGCAAGGGTCCTTCCCCGAAGCAACGCTAGCAACATGTGCGTTGGAACCAACTTTCCATCGCAAGGAGAGCAAAGAGAGCAAGGAGACGACCTTGAAGATTCCACAGGTGCCATGGCTGTCCTCGGATGGAACCCGTGAATGAAAACTCTTGCCTCAGATCCACGAACGTGCCCCTGAACTGACAGCAGCAGCCAGCTGATGAAAAACCATGGTTCCAAGTCCATGTATAGATGTATCAGTACCCTTCCCAACACACTGCTGCCTCAAGCCACCGCTGGTTTGACCACACGAACAACACAGGAACCAAAGAAAGTAGAAGAGAAGAAGATCGAAGAGACGGAGGCGAGGAGAGAACTCCGAGCCGAGAACTCCAGTGCTTTGGAAAATGCCGGCTCGGCCAATTTCAACTCAGACGCACGGACGACCGTTTTGTTCGTTCGTGGTTCTGCGCAGCATGCCCATTTCTCCTGCAGCTCGCCGAACGCACGAAACGACCCAGGTTGAGTGCCTGCATGCACATCAGATGCAGTTGTCCTTCGCCCCTCTTGGCCGGCCACATGAACCTCGGAAGCCGACACTTGAGTGGCTGGCTGCCAGGCCGGAGCTCGCGGGCCCAAGGGATGTGAAGAGATTCCTTCGGAGCAGCAACAGGAGGAGACGCAGAGAGACTTTTGATACAGGGGGGTCGGTTTTCGCGGTGGAGAACGTTGCCGGAGACGTCGCGTCGGAGTTGTTGTTTGTGCATTTGTGCATGTATACGGTTCAGGGTGCGTTAGAGACGCGCTTGCTAAGACTCAGCTAGTTTCACTCGACCCTTGGGCAAAGACACCCTTGGGCAGCGGGCCAAAGCCAGACCAGACGTCACTTCTTCAGTGCCTTTTGCTGAACCCAAGCAGCACTGATGTTTGCTTCTCTCGCGAAAGCGCGTGAGCAGGGGGGGACGCTGGCGTACCTTGTATTCTGATCTATCTTGAAGCTCGTTGCGCCGTGGTGTCTTCTGACCACGTGGGTGGAACGCCGGATGCAGTGGGCGTACCTTGCTTCGGACATCCCAGAGCCACACCGGTCCAGGGTGCATCAGCCGAATGATGAAAACGCCTTTACCCACTTACATCTGAACACGCCTTTACCCTAAGAATCCGGGTGGCTTTGGTTCGGGCCCCGATGTCTGCGTTTCGGTGTCGGGTCCGGACGACGGATGACCGAGTGACCGAGCCCAGGGGCGATCGGCCCGAGAATCGGGTCCGAAGTCGACGGGCTCCGGTGAGGACGAGAAGGCACGGCAAGAAAGGGAAAGGCTCCGGAGCCAAAAGCAGGAGGAAGAGATGCCAGACTTGCAACTGTGCCTCGACAGGTGATAAACCGCCTGCAGCTGAGATAGAAGGCGGAGAAGGAGGCTTACCTTACCTTTAATCCATTTTAGTCCCAACAGAGGTCCCACCTCAAGAACTTCTAAAGCATTAAAGGTTGGCGCCCTTCGAAGGTGGGCCAGGTTTCTTCCGACTGATCTCCAAGAAGGTCAAAGAACACCGTTTGGCCTCTCCTGTCGCGTGTTCAGTCTTCGGGGGGGTTCGGTTCGTTGGTTCGCTTCGCCCGTCGAACCGACCCGTCGCTTCAGCGACCGAGGTACTGGCAGGCCGAGGCCTTGTACAAGAAGCTGCCGAAGAAGTTCGATCTGAGCAGCTGGGCGGCGGAGAAGTGATTGGAGAAGTGGTTTGGAGGAAAGGATTCCCAGTGAAACGATTCCCAGTGGTTGGCTTCTAGTTACTAGAAAGCTTTAGTACTAAGAAGCTTCAGAGACATACTAAAAAGCTTCGAGTTACTACGGAGGAGTGGTTGGAGGGGATTTGGGGATGTGTCGGGTTTTGTGTCAACAGCCCAAGGCATCTAATTATGAGGCTGAGGATGCCCTCGTTATGTATTATGTTATACCGTAGGAATTTTAGTAACACTTAGTGACCAGTGCTAGGAGTAAACTCAAAGTCTCCTCTGAATTCAGAAACGCTATCCACTTGTTATCGTGATAGCCTGGCGTGAGAATGATTGAGAACTCACCGTTTCTACCAGGACCCCCTTGGGGAGTGTCTATCTATAGCCCCTTAGCAGTTAAGGGGTGTCTATTAACCACCCCTTAGGGTCGTACTCAATCCATGTTTGGGGGATTCGATGGGGGCACACCCCTACGAACGGTTGACCGCGTGGGCCTGTGTTCCTGCCCAGGTGTGCCAAAGGCGCGGGCACTTGTGAGACATTCTACACACCCGTGGCTTGGGGATACTCGCTTCGAGGTGTTGGGGGGTTTGTTTCTATCTATTTGGGGGTCACTATATACAGACCCCCAAACAGATAGAAAAGTTAAATCACCACTAAACATGTATTGGAAACCGTTTCTATCTATTTGTGGATCACTGGATCACTAGAATGTTTTTTTGGTACCTCTCAGTGTGCAACCTGTGTCGTCCTGCGGTGCCAGGGCGGATTGTTGTTGTGAAATTGTATGGGAGCAACGGATCAAAAAACCATCAACATCCATAAAAACCATAATATGAACTACAGAGTGCTACAGCGTCAGCACGGTTGTCATGATTGGTTATACTTTAGTTATTTTTTTTGGAACCAACAATGCTGTAGCTCCACAACCGCGCAAGCTTCCAATCATTTTTTATTCACCTCCATTTCGGTGGTGAATCCTCAAGGCGTTGGAATGTGCAACACCAAGGGATCCGATATCCACTCTCTGCATGTGCTTGAGGACCTCCCAGGACATTAATTCGAAGCGAAAGGTCTAATGCCGCAGAGGTCTAGCGGGCACTGTGGACAGGGTGGCACTGTGGACAGGGTGTCTCAATTTCTAGGGTGCCTCAAGCCAGCAACCGATCAACTGAGTGGCCTTGATGAAGCAGTTGCCAAACTGATGGTGCAATGTTGCCTCAAGACTTGGCCCGTCCCGCGGCCAAAGGCTTGTTGGTCCACCCACCTGGAACTCCATTTGCTTGAAGCTTCCGGCTTGTTTGCAGGTCCTGGGGGAGCTCGACAACGAGGGCCGCACACCTCTGGCGCTGGCCGTGCAGGCTGGACACCACCGAGTGGCCTCAGTGCTCTTGGAGCGCAAAGCGATGATTGACCCAGTGGACAAGGAAGGCGTGCGGGGGCCGTGGAGAGGTGGGAAGGAAGAACCGGAGCTGTGAGGTTTTTGAGACGAAAGCCACCCGTGGCGAGTCTTCTGGAAGGACACTCCTTTTGAAGAAGTCCTTTTTGGTGGGGATCTGTGGGAGAGGAGATGGTTTCTGGATCCTTTGACCTTGATGGACCTTGATGGACCTTGATGTGTGTCCATTGTTGTTCCTGTGGATCATTGGTCACGTGTGTTGGTCGCTCTGGCGGCTCTGGTTTACTCGATGGTGGCAAGGAAGCTTCAAGTTTCGCGGGGGGTCTGTCCTATTACCTGTAAGTCAGCAAGCAAGCAAATGACTATTTTAGAGGAAGGCCTGCAACCTAATTAAACATCATCATCCACTGAGGCTCTGGTAATAGGATAGGCCCAATGCGATAATCCATCGTCAGAAGGGCTCAGTGGAGGGATTCACTCGACACTTTGTCGACTGCAATCTTTGTCTCTCAGGAACTCATTCTGCACGTCCACGCTTTATTTCCAGAGAGTCTAGCAGAATGAGTGCAGTTCGCAAGTCTTTTCAGCTGTTTGGTTGGGTGCCTCCCAAACCAGCACCGGTGCATTGGAGGCAACACGGTGCTGATGTTAGCTGCCAGCAGCCCCTCCCGGAACGCCCTGATGATCGTGGAGCCGGGGAGCCCTGATGACCTCGACCTCGAACGCCGAAAGCGCGCCGAAAGCGCACGCGTGCGTTCCACGCGCGGAGTTCGGGGGGGCCGAAGGGTCGGCCTTTCAGAGGGAACCAGAAGCTGAAGGGGTCGGGACGTCCTGGGCGGGATGGATCGGATGCCATCCCTGCCAGTCTCCATCCGTTTTTTGGGGGGGTGGTGGGAAGGTCGTGGGGCTGGTCGTGTGAGTAATGGATCTGGAAAGAACACCGGGGAGGTATGCGCACGTGGAATGACTTTGTAGCACTGGGCACCCACAAACAACTACCCACCGTTGAGGCTTAGACAATTGAGGCGTCAGCTTTTTTGCCGATTTGTTTGGGTGGGAGCAGTCTGAGCACAATTCTGGTAGCATGAGTTGAAAACACAGATGACAGATGCAGATGACAGATGACAGATGCAGACTACATAATGCTGCTGCAAACGAGTAACCAAGGGTGTTCTTCGTCACAGTGCTCAACCCTGATCGGCAGTTCCTGTCAGGTTGCTCCTGAGCCTCAATGCAGATGTCCAGGTGCCAAACGGCGATGGCGCTGGTTCGGGGTGGGCAAGAGTGGGATGCCAAACATCTCCAACGACATGCCGGACCACTGCTTTGGGTGATCGCATGTCAGAGTCAGAAATGGCAATTTGTGGAGATGTTGCCTAGCGGCTCTTTTCAGATTTTCAGGGCAACATATACTGTTAGTGACCCATGCCATTTGGAGGCCATCGCTAGTAGGGTGGAGGCCATCGCTAGAAGGTTGGAGGCCATCGCTCGACTAGAAGGTTGGAGGCCATCGCTAGACTAGAAGGTTGGAGGCCATCACTTGTAGGGTGGAGGCCATCGCTAGTTGGTTGGAGGCCATCGCTAGTAGGTAGCCTGTTGATTTTTTTGAAGTCGTGAACTCCGTAGATGGGTGTCGGTGGAGAGTTTGGCTCCGCGGCTAGGCGGCTAGGCACCCCGAGGATGTCCGTGTTTCAAACAAGGGACGACGCATGGGTTCGCCGCAGAACCAAGGGTCGGGCAAGATGGCAAGATGCTTGTTATCATTTCCAATGAGCAAGACAAGAGACCATAGATGCCATAGATACACCATGTATGATTCACCTAACTTTGGGCATCCTTTTTGATCCAACATGGTGCATCGTTTTCTCCTGTACGTTCCGGGCGCGTTCGGTGGCTCGTATCACCGATAGCAGCCCGTTGACGACTGTTGTGGCAAAGAAGAGGCGAGCAACTTCGAGAAGCTTCGAGCAGTGGATGTGGCCAAGGCAGAGGGGTCCAATTTTTGATAATTTTTGGAGGGGCTGAAGGCGCCCGCATTTGTGTCTGCATGCAGGCATGCATGCCTGGAAGTCCTAAGGATCTGTTTTAATGTGTTTTAATGTATCTTAATTTGCTAAAATCGTGATTGGCAGTTGAATGTCGAGAGTGCTTTCGTTAGGGACTTCTTGTTTTGAGTACGTAGGTTCCTGTTTTGAGTAAGGTTTTAGTGGGATATTTTTTTTTTGTGGTTATATAGGTGGCTTTGGTGGCTTTTTGGCTTCTGTGGGTTTTGTGGCTTCTGGCTTCTGTGGCTTTTGTGGCTTCTGGCTTCTGTGGCTTTTGTGGCTTCTGGCTTTTGTGGGTTTTGGCTTCTGTGTGGCTTTTGGGTTGTGTGGCTTTTGGCTTTTGTGCCGGTTTTGATGACTTTACTAGTCAAAATCTCTCATTTTGACCCATTACTACTTTTGATAACTAATTTGTTGATATATAGATGTCGGCAATGTCGGATCATATTTATATTGAAATCTCAACGGGTTTTCTAGTAAAATTTGACCACCTTTTGGAAAAAAAATATATTGAACTATCTCTTTTGATGGGGGAGGCGCTGCACAACACACTGTGTCCATTGCGGGGGGGGCGCCGCGCCCTTCCCCGCTCTTTTTAATTTCAACGCCCCCTCCCGCTCTTTATGGGATTAACCTTTTTTCGTTTGCCTCTCTCTCTCTCTCTCTTTTTCTTAGAGAGCGGCCCTCACTTTGAGAATGGTGCTCAGCTCTGTCTAGGGCAAACCAGTCCATACCAAAAAAAAACACTTGACCCAGGAGCAGCAGCAGCAAAACAATGGAAGACATTTCTACCGTGATGCCTCTTCTATCGAAGTCTCTACGTTTTATGAGTTATCTATTAAACTCTCTATGACATTCTCTGCTTTTAATTACTTTTCTAGTCAAAGAATATCTACTTTTGATGCAATTGTCCAGTCAAAATCTTTACTGTTGATTCTTTCCTCTTAGAACCCTACTTTTGATAACTTTTCTCCTGAAACATGGTTGATGAATTGTCTACTGAATTCTCTGCTCTTGATGACTTTACTAGTCAAAATCTAACGTTTTGACCGATTGCAATCGCTACTTTTGATAACTTTTCTGGAAAAATCGCTATTTGTGTATGACTTATATTGACATCTCTCTTTTGATGAGCTTTCTATTGCATTCTTCGCTTTTGATGACTCTTCTAGACAAAATTTATACTTGTAATGCTTTTCCTAATGCTTTTCCTATTTTGAACCACACAGACCACAAAAAAAATTAAGAACTGCAATCAAAAAGAACAAATCCCAATTAAAGTCCCGACCCGTTTGAGTAAGCCGGAGATTGACGCGAAGAATGTTGTGTCAAAAGTAGAAGACTCTGTATGCACCAAGCCCGATTCAAACAAGCTGAGGCGACACATCATGACAGTCATTTTGCAGTTCCCCAGAGATGGATTGTGCCAATGGTGTCTGACGCACTGAAACACGTGGAAACTGCCAACTAGGCCCCAGGAAGTTGCGCGGGGGGGAAGACCGATCTATCACCGGACCGGGCTTCACGTCCGCTCCGGAGCTGATCACAGGGGACCAGTCACGGCTGGTGGTTGAGACCTGTTGATACATCGCGGTGGCTGCGGTTCCTTCACCCAGAGTCTCGCAACTGAGTAGTCATCAGTTGCCTTGCAGAGCAGAGAACTCCTTCCAGAGGCGGGTTTTCTGGGACTCCTTCTTGAAACTCAGCGTGTCCACTGTTTCCTGATGTTGCTCTGGGGGGGGCCTCAACAAATTCAACAAACTCCCTAAGCCTATGAGTAGCAAGAAGCTACTAGGAACAGGTGCGTCGCTACTAGTAACAAGTAACAAGGGCATTACTAATTACTACTACACATTACTACTAGTAACAAGGAGCTACTAGGAACAAAGGCCATCGCTACGAACGGAGCAAGGAAACGCCGCACGGGGGCGCTCCTGGCCTTCCTACGAAACGTCACAAGCTTCGCTACATGAAGCTACTAGTTTCCTTCTTGCTACGTTCGTAGCGTCCTTCTCTTACGTTCGTAGTAAGGCACGTAAGTTACGTTCGTAGCGATGCACGTAAGTACCGTTCGGTGGCGTCCTTCTCTTCCGTTTGACACCCGGAAGAAGAGGCACCCGGTCCGCGTAACGCGCCGTGTCTTCCACGGAGCTGCGAGGCGCCCAAGGTGCGGCAGCTGCTCCGGATGCAGATGGACCGGCTTGAGGTGCCGATGGACCGGGATTCCGGGAAAGGGTATGGGAGTGGTAGGAGTTATGGTGGGGAGGTTTTTGAACCTGCAAAATTCATGGGAAGTGCTGAATTATGCTGGATTGTTGTTGTTGTTGTTTGTTGTTGTTGTTGTTGTTGTTGTTTTTAAACTTTTTACTCCCGAAGCTGGCCTGGTTCTGGGCCCCTTTTAGAGTTCCACACAGTTTGCGGAGGGTGCTTTCACCCAGATTGCGAGGTCTAGACTTCTAGACGTTAGCTGTGAGGAGGACCCAATGCTCAATATGCGACTTCCGCCCTGCAAAATACTTCGTTGGTCCTGATTCCTCACATAAAATTCATATCACTTCATATTCAATTCATGGTGCATGGTAATGGTCCATCCAAGTCGGTAGAGCACAATTTATGGCCATTGCCAGCTGGCTGATTCTCAGCTGCACCCAAGCCTGAGCCTGCCTGATCCTGCGTGAGCTCAGCGCCGGACCCTCGAGCTCGTGCAGGTGGGACAAAAGTTGAAATCTTCCCAGAGCCTTCCTGCTTTGAAGGCAGCGCTGAGTCAGAGGGAGGGAGCCGCTGTTCATCGGGGCGATGGTTGGAGAGGGTGTGTCAGTCCTGCACAGGTCTCACAGAGCTTCTGGAGGTTTGAATGTGCCTCCCAATGGAGATCAGACCTGCTTCGATGCCTTGCTTCCCACCATGTGTTCGTTTGGGTCACTGGCCTTGGTGACCTTAGCACCAGACGCATCAGCGTGGTGCTGAGAGTCGAGCACAGCAGTCGGGCAGGAGGCTTTGGGAGGCTTTTGGGTACTGTGGTGGTTGAATGCCTGAGGAGAAAGATCCTTTTGGCGCTTGCGGTCACATGAATTGACAGAGGTTGTTGCAGGTAATTGGTCATGGTCAAGGTATGAATGCTTGACTCCACAAAAGTGGAAGTTGAGTTTAGAAGCTAGTCGGCGCTCACGAACTTACGGTGCAGATGCTTGCTTTTGTGGCATATGCGATGCCAGCACCAGTAGCGGACCCCATCCGTTCAACTGGAAGCTGAGGACTAGCTCCCACCCTGCTCTAGGATGGCAAGCAAGAGGCGTCCATCGACTTGCTTCGGCCACGGGCTTGGGAGGAATCCAACGCTGGTGTAGACAGACTCTTGACGAGTATGAAGAGGCTTCACAATCCATGTTTTGACCTCAAGAGTCTAGTCTACAGAGGAATGGGCTGACTGGACCTCTGGATTCTCAATGATTTGGACAGATTGTGTGGTGGATAACGCAAAGAGGAGTTGGCCAGGTTTAATGCCAGTTCCTCCCCTTTTTGGCCGATTGGCACTGCATCCTATTGTGCAATGGTCACTGCACCACCCTGAGGGCTTTCCTGTCCTGGTCTACCTGCCTTCCCAACGAGGCAAACCTCTAGTCAAAAAGGAATCCGTTCTCTCTTAAAGGCCACAAGTCTACCACCACACCCTAGTCATGTGGCAAGCGCATTGGCAAGCGCATCAGGTTTTACACCACAGGTGTTTTCTTCAAACACCTTCAATCTACTCTCCCTGAGATCATCACGGAAGTGGATGGCATGTCCGTCACTTGCATTTTCACATGTCCCGAATACCAAAAAAAGGTGGTGCCCTGACCCTGCTTCAGCATGCAGTCAGTGGAGTGCTCCAAGCAACCCCTGACTAAGCCGCCGACCCCCCCACCCCGGAGGTGGAAGGGTACGCTTGGAGTCCTTACCGGACCTTCCGTGCCTTGGACGGGTGGCCGTCCGTTTCCCTCGGATTGGTCCGATTTGGTGGGCATGGCCGGGCCGCTGTCTGTGTACATTCAACTACATCCTGACAAGCAAGACATGAACATAGCTCGACCACGCCACGCCATGCTTCTCCGGAAGTGCATTCATGCATCACTTGTGTATCACCTGTTTGGGTAGCCTTTGGCTTAAGATTGGTCGGCCGTCGTGAGGCTAAAGACTGGCCTCTAAGCGGTTTGCTTGCCATGGCGCTCTTGAACATGTTCAGCCGCGAGGAATATCCCAATGGCGACTCGTATGAGGGTGAGTTCAAACGAGGAGCTCGGCATGGGCCTGGGACCTACTATTGTGTTGATGGCGGCTTCTACCAGGGTGAGTTCTACGAGGGCATGATGCAGGGGACGGGGACCTTCTACTATGCCAAGAAGGAGTCCTATGATGGCCAGTGGCTGAAGAGCATGCGGCATGGATATGGGAAATTCACTTATCATGATGGCGCAGTGTATGAAGGGCGATGGGAGGCCGACTTGAGGCATGGACAAGGTCTCATGAAGTATCCGGATGGTTCAGCTTACAATGGCAACTGGTCCGAGGATCAGCGGCATGGCCAGGGTCAGATGAGCTTCGGAGATGGTGCGCAGTACAGTGGTGGCTGGCAGCACGATGCCAGATCTGGATATGGATCTTATCGATTACCCAATGGCAGCTGCTATGATGGAGACTTCAAAGCCGACATCCCCGAAGGATCTGGAAAGCTGCACGATGCGGACGAAGAGAGCGACTACGTCGGAGAGTTTCATCATGGTTTGAGGGCTGGGACTGGAAGTTGCACTTACAAGGATGGGGACAAGTTCTCAGGCGAGTGGCGGGACGGCGTGCGAGTGCAAGGACTCATGTTCCGAGCCTCTGGAGACGTTGAGAAGGTGGGATATTTGAACGACAAAGTCGTGAGACGCGAGAAGCTCTCGAAGGCAGAGATGGAAAAGATGAGACAGAAAGATGGTCCAAAGGAGGAAGCTCCTAGTTCTGGCAGTCTCAATGTTTTGCATGTGGATCAGGTCGCATCTCTTGGTACATCCGGCCCCGCAGAGGCCACAGTGCCATAGGCTGAGACATGCATTTTGGGAGGGCACACGTTGCCAAGCTCTTGCACAGCTTCGTGTTGTGTTTCACCCTTCACTGGTGGTCTCTTTCAAAGTTCCTCAAGGAACTTCGGGCTAGGGCGACCGGGCTGAAAAAATGTGCATGTGTCCATGTGCGTACAGTAGAGCAGCTGATAGTAGACAAACATTCCTCACCAAAATGCCAGGCTTATTTTTCTGGCTTGGTTATAGGCTATAGAACTCTGTTGCAACAGCAACAAGACTAAGCTAGGCAAAGTTTGGCTTCTTACTGTCAAAGAACATAATCCAGATCTTGCAGCACACGGCAGCTGATTTGCACCCAAAGCTGTGTTCACATAAGAGATCAGCATGTGCCCTTGCGACGCAGCCCATGCGCGGAGAGATGGCTCGACAATCTGGACTATTGATGCTATTTCAGAATGGTTTCAGAATGGTTTTTTTTCTTTTATATATATATATATATATACATCCTCAAAAATGAAGTGCCTCCCAATTTCGCGATGATTGCAAACTGCATTACTGTAGGAGCGTTGCATTTTTATATATGGCCAGTGGGCATGCTCCAATCGGAAAGGGGACTCGGGGCTCTGAGGGGCCGAAGGGGACCCAAAGTGGCGGCTAAGGACTGATGAGCTGGAGGACGGGATTTTTGGTTGGAGCAGATGCTGACTCCCATCCAAAACACATCAAAAAAACGGTGAGATGGAAGAGAGATGGACAAGGCACAGAAGACAGACCAAAGGATCTGAGAAGCTCTCCCACACAGTATAAAAAATAGAGCCCTTGGAGCCCAGACAGCCCAGACTCTGCAGTGGGTGGAAGGAGATTGAACTTCTCAGTTCCCCTGAAGATTAACATGGAATCCCAAAACCACTGGTTGGTAGAGGAAAACCATCTTCCACAGGACTGTCAGGATCCATGTTAGTTTTCGGGAGTATAAGAGCGATGGCTTCCAACCTCAGGGGGAGAGAAAGAGTACGGATGGCTTTGAGCGAGGCGTCCGGCTCACGTGGGGTGCGGCACCCGATTGCGGCACCCGATTGCGGCACCCGATCGCGTCACGTGGCACCTGCAGGAGGCGATCCTCTCCTTGGTGAGCCAGCGACGAGCCCCAGCTCCTCAACATGTGGAGGTGGTTGCCCGGAACCTTGGATGGGGACAACGTGCATGGGGAGATGGAACGGGTCTGGGGATAGTGGACTGGGGGGGTGAAGGTGTTGGTCTCTTGTTCGTTTTCGAAGTTCAAGAACCAGCGGTCCTCGAATTTTTGGTTGTTCGAGGATCTTCTGGAAGTGGAAAAAACACCAGTTTGTAGAGGAAAATGGTCATCCAAGGCTAAGGGGCCATTCATTTTCCACTCCCAAGATGATTTGGCGGGTGTACCATGTTGCCAGTAGCTTAAGTAGCTACTATATATATATATATATAGATCTTCAGGCTATGCGCCTGTTGATCCATTTCGCATGGCTTTCCTTCAGTTTCAC
This sequence comes from Durusdinium trenchii, assembly GCA_963970005.1. Lineage (NCBI taxonomy): Eukaryota > Dinophyceae > Suessiales > Symbiodiniaceae > Durusdinium > Durusdinium trenchii. The sequence continues at coordinate 129,813 of CAXAMN010004225.1, forward strand.
GGCGCTCAGGTGCACCCAATCACCCAGCGTAGCCTAGGCCTCCCCGGATTGCCGGGCGCTGGTCGTGGTGCTTTCGCGGTGCCAAACATGGGGAAAGCTGCCTTTGAAAGAGCAAACGAGCTGAAAAGCAAACTTATCGTACACCAAAGATGGAAGGTGGACAAGGGACCTCCCATGATTTTTCTAATGGGTCCACTTCATGCGCCTTCAAATGCTGATGTAGTCACTGCGACCCGATTGGAGAGACTCAGTCTCGGAGTCCCCTCCGGTGAAGGGGGTGTCCCAAACAGCTCGACTGTTGCGAGATGCCTTGACCCACCCTGGAGGTCCTCGCAGCAAATGCGGTTGGAAGAACTTGGCTCAAAATTCGCAGCACGGTTAGGGTGGTCTTGCACCCCACGCCATAAGGTTTAGAGTCTAGAGTACTTTTGCCAACTCGAGGATGTTGGCAAGAGGTCCTCGGGTTCAGATTCTGCCACAAGCATCAAAAATGCATCCAATGGCAATGGGAGATCGTTTTGCAAGGTGTTCTGTATGTTTTCGAGTTGTGTCTTGTCAGGTTTGAGATTTTCGGGTTGGCCCTCGGCGGCAGGCTATGCATATGTGGACTACGAAGATGAGAGGACTGCGGACCTTTTTGCAGATGCAGCTTCAACGGGTTTCAGCACATTTTTCTGTAAACCGTTATTTTGGGTTGAGAGGTCGCGTCAGGCTGCTTTTGCATTCGCCAGATGATCCTAGCCGCCATCGCCTTTCTTATTTGTCCATGCACTTCCCAGATCCGCAGATGTTCCGAGGCCAAATGTGATGCCAAAAAGGATCCATTCAGAGGCGCTGAGGGGTCAGAGAGACGAGATGGGCGAGCGGTGGGTGAAGGCTGGAAAAGGCCAAGAGCCCTCAAAATGTCTTGGACTGGATGGACGAACGAAGGGTTTCTCATTGCCTTGCCAAATGTCCCATGTTGGATCAACTCGAGAGATGCTTTATATAAGCAAACATGTTGGATCAGGGAGGATCTTCCATGAAGCGGCAACTCAGAGGTGCAAGACCCGACCGGTTCCAACAATGTTCCAACACCCGGTGTAACAGATCCCGCTTGTCTTGGGATTTCCTTCGGCGGATCCCGCTCTCGCGAACGCCCTGAGTTGTCCGACAGAGTTGGCTGTGGATCGCTCAAAGACATGACAGACGCAGATGGTGGCAGCCATTTCTTTGGAGCACCCGGAGAGTAGCTTGTGTAGACCCCATCACAAAGGATGCCGAGTTGGTGCACATGGACATCGATTAGGTTTTCACTTTCGGGCCCAGAACGTGCCCAGACTATCGCTGGACAGAGCTGCACAGAGAGAGAGAGAGAGAGAGAGCGAGAGAGGGACACACGACTCCACACCAGGATGTCCAATCGACGACACCAGGAGCTTCATGAAAAGACTGAGAGGTGTTCGGGATGGTTTCAAATATACTTTTTCGAAGCCATGAAAAAATACTTTAGCTTAGAGCTGCCTCCGCATCCACTTTTTTTGCAGGCCTCTTCTTTTCTCGCCAGGGACGGTGCGCGTCTTGAAGGAGGTCGTCTCTCGCCCGGCGAAGCCGGAGGAGAACGACGAAAGCGCGGAAAGCGCAAGCCTGGAGCGAACCCGGCAGTCCTTGCGCGGCAGCAGGGGCGTCCCAGATTCGGCGTCTACGGGTCCTACAGTGTTACAGCCGCCCACCCACCCCCAAAAAGTCTTTTGACTTCCAAGTAAGGTTGTGTGGCATGTGGGTGAGGCTGAATAATTCTACGATAGTCCATTATGATATATTACGATATTATTCTGTGATATTCTTGTGCATATCCACCCGGAAAGTGGCAATGACTTGTCCTCTTCGGCATGGCCGGTTTGATGGTACAGGATGCGACCGAGCCGGCACAGTGCAGGTGCAGTGATGTTTTTCTACCGGGGCGGCCAGAAAACCACTCGTGAGTATGCTTTTCAGGACCCTTTCAGGATTTGAGGCCCGTATGTTTGGTATATGAGACAAAGATGTTTGCAAGACCAAAGGCGACACAGGCGATAGAAAGCGCCAACGGTCAAAGGCGACAGATGGCCCTTTCTATCAGGCGACCCATCCCTTGGACAGCCCAGGTGTGGTTTTCGCTGAGTGATTCCACGGGGTCGATAGCCCTGAAACTGCCTCATCAGATGGAGGGTGGGGTATATGGTCTATCTCTCCATGTGGTGGTGCCAGGTCAGAAGGGTAGGCGGCATATGCCCGTGTGGCACCGCAATGGTCCTGGCGCATGTTTGGGGCCGTTTCATGTCAACGTGACCCGACCTCTTCATTTGTAGCTGGACCCTCGTTCATGCAAGACAGCTCCTCACCCTCCATTTTCGAACTTCGTTCCGGCCCAGTTTGGGGCCGTTTCGCCCAGGGACATGGCATTCGGTGGTCCTTTGCAGGGTGAAAACGGGTGGTCATGGCATTGGGGACATTCCGGCACGCCTGGACCACTTGTGCCCTACATCAACCACACGGCTGTGAGGATCCAGGTGTGCGAGACTCAATGGAGATGTTTCCATGACTGGAGCGAAATCAACTGAAGTATTTAGCTATGGAGGGGCATGTTCCTGGGCATGTGTCGCTACGTCTTTGACTTAAAGCAGGTTCACCGGCTCTTACAGCCCCTAAGGGCACACCCATCAGTTGTAGACATCGACTTCTCCAGCGTTGCTGGTGATCAGTTCCTCAAGGAGCCAGGGTGTGGAGCTTGAGGCCGGTGGAAGATCCTTGCACGAAGTGCAAGGCTGTGCATTTTGCCGAAGGCAGTGCCCAGAAAAGACGGCCACGGACGAGCCAGCCTCGTGATCCAAGACGATCCGAACGGGGTTTGAAGAATTTTGCCCAGGTGACTCTTTTCTCAAGTGGCCCCTTCAACGAACACCCTCAAAAAAAGACAGGCCATACGTCACATGTCGTGTTGCCCGGGCTCTTCTCTCACCTTTTCCGGGCGATGCCCCGAAAGATCGCCTAGAATTCAACCAATCCGCGGGTAGGCAGGCGGCTGGTTGAGGCTGATGGTGGTGAAAATTGGTGGACCCCCTAAAAAGTTTTGACAACAATTATGACATCATGGAAGGAACACCATCCTGAAGTGTCGAGGGGGAACATCCTGAGGCGTAGAGGGGGGGGCGAGAGTCTTTGGAAGTTTGATGTACCACTTTCACGCTGCAAGCGGTGCAATTTATATATTGATTGCATTTGCAGTCATCCTGAAACCCGGTAGAACCTGATGACGATGGAGCCCTCATTGGGCACCCCCAAGCCACACACTTTTGGGCCCAAATTCGGCGAAACCCAACTTCTGGAGATGTCGTGCGTCATAACACTTCAGCTCGCCACGGCCTGCGCTCCCGCAAACGGCTGGAAAGCGACCAGTTAGAGCCTACTGTAGCAGTTTATCACATGTCTTGGGAGGTGTGTGGTTGAGTCTAGTCTAGCAGTCTAGCTATTGGCTGCAAACGCCTCCCCAAGAATGCGTGGTGACCCTGATTGGATGTACCATGACAGATGTGTCTGCGGCATCACACCCTGCCCCCCTCAAATAAAACCAGAAAGAACATTCGGCGGCTACGCAGTTGCATCTTTTTTTCCATTGGCAAGCTATGAGCTATGCTATGCCTGACTTGACTTATTGAAATCGCATATCTTTTGGAGTTTCCAGGCCGATGTCTTCCCCTCTTCTTTTCTCGCTACCCAAGCGATCTCACTGCAAGAGTTCTTAACAAATCCGGGTCCTGAAGTCCAAGCATTGGGGAAATAAGGTTTGGAAGTGGATGTTTGATGTTTGTTCTTGCTAGTGAACGTCAACATGCTGCTAGCAACGGCAGACTCAAGCTTTGCTCGCTTTTTTTTCGGGATTTGAAGGTAAGCAACTCTGATATAACAACATCAAACTTCGTATGGTACGCTTTTCCTTAGTGCACACAGGAGTTGCAACTCCCAACCGTGGTTGTGTGATCAGGGGGCCACCCTCTTCGCACTTGAAGCACAATTATCTGGACAAAAGCTCTGCTTCACACTTGGCACAATGGTGAAGCGCAAGAAGGCTTGGCAGTTGGGAGGTCTGTCCCATTACTTGCAGGACATCTGAACAAAACACCCCCCTGCAGTGTTCCATGCAGAGTTCTTGGGTGATGATCAAGCTGCGTAAGTGCCCTCACTAAGGCAATGAGATCTGCCTGATGAACAATGGTACGGTGGTTTGAGTTGCTTTCGGTATGAGAAAAAACCAAGACAAACAAGAGCCCTTTTCTAGATTCCAACAAAGTGCAACTGCTAGTTTGACAGATGTTGTATGTACCTTGAGATGCTCCCAGAAATGGCATGACCTCAAACCAGGTGGATATGGGGGATGACCCGAACTGCTAAAACCTGCTACAAGTACCAACTGCTGAGAGCTGAGGTGAAATCCAGGCTAGAGGAGAAAGGCGCGGAAGGAATTTTATTCGATGCCGCCCGAGCTTGCACGAGGCAGAGGTGAAGGTTGCGAAGGTTTTGCAGGCGATGACAAACTAATTAATATGGACCCTGAAAACCACTGGTTTGTAGAGGGAAACAGTGTTTGAGGGTGCCATTCTCGGGGTCCATGTTAGTTTTCCCGGAGTATAGTGAAAAAAGGGGTGCCAAAGAAAAGTCATGCATTAGGAGTTGCGGAAGCAGGTGGAACAGCCCGCAGCATTTGGCCTTGGGAGGTGGTTCTTGAAGCGTGAAGAATAGGATGGCCTTCCGCAAAACCAACATCGCAAAAACCTGGGAGAGGATGATGCCCTCACGCTCCGAGCAGCGCTCCCTACCCTTTTGGTAAGTTTCTAGGTTCTTGTGAAGGAGAGCATGTAGCCCGCACAAGTCAACTTGGTGACGTTGGCCACCCCGTTCAGCCGGTGAGGAGCTGATGTGACGGAAGCTCCTGCAAGTAAGTCTTC
>CAXAMN010004225.1:134786-150750 GCA_963970005.1 Durusdinium trenchii
CCGTGTCACAGGTTCACCAGCTGTCATGGAGCAACTTTCACCCAAGCGAGCGATTTCATGCTTTGTGCCTCATGTTTTGAATGACCTCCGCTACCGGGCACATTAAGAACGTATCACTGACCTCCAGAACACTTAGGCTGTTGGTAAAGCAGGAGCGTCTGATGACCCAGCACCTGGTTGCAATTTGAGAATAAGAGTGATATTTCTTGCGGTGGGAGGAGCAGCCGATTTAACGGAAGCTCCTGCAAGTAAGTCCTCCGAAGCCTGAATCTAAGTCAGAATGTCATGCTTTGTGCCGGTTGCTAGGGCTTCATGTCTTGGATGACCTCCCCTGTTGCTGACCTCAACGCTCAGGCCGTTGGCAAGGCGAAAAAGCAAAAAGGAGGATGATGTGGATGCGTCTCGATCGAGGTGTTGTTCATTCACTTTATTTGTTGCCAAGAGTCTGCTGTAGCTCATGAGAGGCAGCACGTGATGAGAGGCGGCGTCCCCAAATTTGCTGGGTGGGCTCTTGCGATTCATGAATGTTCAATGAGCATTGGGGGGCCAAAGCGGCCTTTACAATCGATAGGACCCGATAGGGACCAAACATGGTTCGGATTGCGTGAAGGTACATAGATGACCACCAAATTTGATATACGTGTCTGATATTTCATCATATTTCATGACAAATACTTCTTAAGCCATCTATTCGCATGGATTTCGGGGACATGTCCTTCCTAAACGCGTGTTTTTTTTCCTCCACCCATCCTTCAGGAGCTCAGGCAGCTTCCAGCTCAAAGACAGCTGAGAAGGTGCGAGATTGTTGTGGCAGGTTTGTTCTTCATGCCAAAGTTGATTGTCACTAAAAGCGAACCTGCTTCATTTCACAAGGAAAGGATCCAAAAAACACTTACTGTAGACTTAGTTATATATTCGAAGTGACAACATCAAGTTGCCCAATTTCGCAGGTTCTGGAGATGCATCATCATTGGCTCTCTTCAACAATAGGCCCTATTCACACGAATCTCAACCATTCCCAGCAATGCTCTTTCGGATTTTTGTGACCCTCGGCCAACCGGCCGCGTCACCCCAACCGAAAAGAAAAAGAGACTGCCTCCGCGCATCCGCATAGGTTGTCAGTGAAGGCGCCCACTGCGGGAATTTGGGGCATTTTGGGACCTCCAGGAGCAAAAGGCATCGCTACTAGGAGCAAGGACGCTACTAGGGGCTCCTGGCATCGCTACTAGGAGCAAGGACGCTACTAGGAGCTTTTTCATAGAGTCATTTTCTGTTGCCTCGTCTGCAGGGAGTGGGGGTGACATGTCAGTAACATCGAAGGACATGAAGTGGAGTCGGCAAGCACTACGCCCGGCGGGTCTTCACGTCCATCCCAAACCTGTGGCTGCAGAAGGCCTTGCTTAAACTATTTGATAGACGTTTGACCCTGGTTTGTTCTCAGGCGCGCATTATAAATCGAACAATGACCGAATTTGGGTTTCATGGGATCGTGTTTCATGCGATTTGCTCAAACAATCACATTAAAGGGTGTGTCAAGGGTGTTTTGAAGAAAGCCGGTGTGTTGTTATTTGTCACCCCCTCTACCTTAGGCCATTCCCCATGTCCAGGATTCGAGTCCAAGAATCGTCATGCATCATCACAATTCTTTTCCGGCACATTTTGTTCCATCTTGTTCTGGAGCTTTCACCAACTCAACTCTTATGCCGAGGGTCGCTCGGATCAACTTGTTACTTCAGCACGGGGATCCTCCCTATTTTGGGGAGGGCCACATGTCCAACGCCCAAACGCCTCCCACAGACTTCACTGTCTTTGTGGACGGCGTGCCGTACGTCGGGACCCCTCAGAGAGGACGGTGCCGATCAGGGAGGGACCTTTGTGCCTCCAGCAAATCCTGTGAAGATGTCTTTTTTGCCCGCTCCTACTTAATTAAGGGCAACTAGTTGGCTACTAGGAACTTGTTATATAGCTTCTAGCAACTGGACGCAGGATAGCTCATGCTTCTTCAAGGAAGTTGCCCCCGCCTGAGGGCGGGGGTCTGAGGGCCGTCTGAGGGCCGTCTTTCGGGCCCAAGGGCTTCTGCCTTCAGGCAGCGCCTTTTTCAGAGTTTCATCGAAGTGCTCCTCTCCGTTAGCCACCCAGCTGCGTCCACCACACCGCACCCCAGCGCCGTAACACGGTGCTCTTCACACGGCTGAGGACTGGTCCATCGAGCGGGTCACCGAGTTCTTCTCAAAGTGTGGCCGGGGGGCGCAACTCGGGGGCGCCCGAGTTCTTCATGGTTTTGGCGGTCCAAGTGGTCCAAGATCTCTGGATCGCAGATGAGGCAATCAGCCACATAAGGATGACCAAAGAATCATTAAAGGAACAAATCAAATCTGCTTGGAAATTGGAAAGGACTTCAAGCAGTGTTATTGGGTTCCCGTTCCCTGCACGGTGGCCGACAGCGTTTTTGCCGTCGGTGTTTGCAAGTCGTCGCTGGTCTTCAAGCCTGCCCCTACATGCCCCCACCACTCCAAAGGTGTTTCCTTGGCTTCTGCGGTTTCCCTCAGCCAGCCAATGCTGCTGACCCTCCAAAAGCAGCCGTGGCGGCCCTCTGGGGTTGTATATGCCAGGGGGGTGATCCACCAAAACTAAAAATTGTCATGCCGTGACGAGTCCCACTACAAAGTTGCTTCATGTCTTCTCATAGTTGTGCACAGCCAATTCAATCATGAGCAGCAAGATTTAGGCAGGTACTCGCCGCCGTCATGTGGGAATGCCCAGCATCACTGCAGTAGTGCCCCATAACAATGCAGATGAAACCCCTTTTACTGCTGAAGAATTGGATTGGTCACTTAGAACCTGGCCCGGACGAACTACAAATGGAATTGCTGAAATGGCTAAATCATGACAACCGTAAGATTTTGTTGACAATGATAAATACATGGTGGGGCCAGAGGGTTGCCCCGGATGCGTTATTTAAGGCTAGAGTGGTACCTATTTTCAAAACGGGAGAAACATACAACGCCGCAAACTACCGGCCAATTTCCTTATTAAGCAGCATCTACAAGTTGTACTGTACATGATCATGATCCGACAGCGAATGCAGAAAGCTCTGGAAAGTAGTTTATGTCCCACACAATTTGGGTTCCGCCCCCAAAAGTCCACTTCACACGCTATTTATGTTATTCGCAGAATTCAAGACTTTGCAGAAATAAAGGGAACAAAATTGAGCATGGCTATGCTTGATTGGGAAAAAGCTTTCGATAAAATCCAACATGATAAACTCATAATAGCATTGGAGAGAATGGGCTTTAGCCACCACTACTGCGAAGTAAGAAGGGATTGTTATTCCAAACCCACCTTTTATATAAAAGATTTGTTTGGCACGTCTGACTATGAGATAAACATCGGGGATTCGGCAAGGTTGCCCCGTATCCCCGTATTTGTTCATCTTAGTAATGAATTGTATTGATCATGACATCAGGACGTCCCTCAGTAATAGAGTTCTGAACAATCGCATTCCTGGTTTGGCATTTGATATGGTATACTATGCTGACGACACCATACGGACCATACTCTTCTCAACGGACAACCGAGCCCTGAATGAACGTTTGAAGTTGACGGAAACAATCTCTGCAAAAGACGGCTTCAAACTAAGCAAGGAAAAGTGTGTGGCGATACGAATGAACAACGAAGGCCAAGTCCATTTTGATAACCGCGAACCGCTCCCCAAAAAGTTCAAGGCGTCATATCCAGGAAATGAAATCAACCGTGAAGTTAACATAAAACATGAAGTATTGAACAAAATGCAAGAGGTTAGAAGTATGGCGCCGTACTGGAAAGCATCATTTGCCAGTCAGAAGTGGAAATTCATCATATTTGATGCAGTGATACGATCCAAATTATTCTACGGACTTGAGCAGTACTTTTGACCTCTGCTTTATTGAAGAAAATTGATGCGTTCCAGCTGCGTGGCCTGAGAAAAAATTCTCGGGCTAGCGCCTACTTTCATCGATAGAGCCAACACTAACAGAGCTGTGATACAGAGAGCATCTCACATTGCCTTTCCGAATGATGATCGTTGTCTCAAACTTTTTAGTGTTTATTACAACAACAAAAGAGCAAGTCTTTTAGGGCATATTATCCGTGCACCGGACTCAGATCCTTTACGGCAGGTATCGCTCCAACCGAATTCTGCTTTTAGGATGCAATAAATATGGCAAGAAAGGCAGGGAAAACTCGCCGCCATCAACCCATCACAGGCCTCCAAAGACTGCCACATGTTCTTGGTCGTAGCGGTGGCCGAAGCTGGCCATAAATAGTAAAGCAAATTGTGAACCATCAAAAGCTACTCTTAAAAAACATAAAAGAAACAACTAAACGCAGTATATATATATAATATATATATATATATGTGTGTGTGTACTCTGAATGGGCTTTCTGAAGCAAACCGATCCGCCAGGCCCTGTGCGGGAGGTCCGCGCGCCCACCTGGCAGGACTCGGGGCGCCTGCGTGGGGGGGCGCCCGGGTGGGACCGGAGAGCGGGAGAGTGGTTGGGCTGGTGGAAGATCCAGGAGGTGCTGCGCATGTAGAAGAAATACATATAGAAGTATACTCGAAGTATATATCTCAAGTAGTTATATTGAGTTATGTATCATATCGTCATATATCTTCTATTATGTGACGGCAAGGTTTGGGGATGTTGTTGAAAACAATTCTTTTGCCAAACTACTATCAGGGTTGAGAGGCGTTCCTCGTAACTTCCAGCGTTCCAGCCGTCGAAGCCCACATTTCATCACATTTTTTGTTTGAGACAAGTCACTCCTATACTACAAGTGCCCGGATGCAACAATTTTTTGAACATGCGCTCTGACTAGTAGTGTTCCAATATGCCGGCTCCTCGGGTTGAAGGGCCCCCCGTGCCACGTTTGTACAGTTGACGTTCGGGCATGTGGACAGACCTGGAGCATGTCTTCAACACACACGGCGGGAGAGGCATCTATTACGCCTGGGCGGGTTCATTCGGACAGTAGTAGCTCTCGAACTTGGATCCACCCCACCGCCATGCTGCCTGAGCCCGGACACGCGGGGCTCAGGCGGCTACGCGCATGTGGCCTTTGAGGGAGCTGCTGGGAAGGAGAAAGCCTTGAAGCTGGATAAGGCCAAGGTCGGAAAGAAGGCGAAATCTCTGAAGCTGGCAGGGTTGGATCCGTGGATCCATCGGGGCCTTGCGCAAAGGGTGCAGATGAAGATCAGGTACCAGCACCGAACCCAACAGGTCTCCGAAATGGAGGGTTGTTAGGCCCTAACAGGTTTCAATTGGTGACCTGTTGGAGGTGCTGATAGAGAAGTTCGGTTTCATCTTGGGTTGGGACTTGTCTCACAGTGCTCATGCCACGGCTTCTCCGTGGCACTCTGTGGTGAGGCTCATTTATAAAGGGGACTGGCGACCAATGTTGAAGAACGGAGCTTCGTCGTCGTGTGAAGCAAGTGGCCGAAGTGGCCGTGGATGTAACACGAGAGCCGCCTCCCAACTTGTTTTTTTGTAATCGCAAACTGGAGGGGTGCCCTGAAAGAGGTGGTTTCCAATATCATCAAATATCTTAATGTACCTAGAGCAGGCTCAAGTCCAAACGCAATCTTTTTGCAATCTTTCGTCATCCTCAAAAGTCTAACCCGTTTTGCACCCTTCGGCGCTCGCCTCGCCGCTCGCCTCACCACGCGCGGATTCAGGGGCGCTACCTGAAGATCGAACCGGCCAAGAAGCCCAACGAAGGCACTCGATTTGATCAGTTCGTCTGGGGTGGATAGTTTTCATGGCAATTGAAGGGGTAGCGACCTCTGTGCCCGCAAGAAGTTGACCCCTCCTCACAACAAAGATGAAACTTCCTCACAAAGCACGAAGTGGCTTGGAGCCCACTCTGATAGCAAGGTGTTGGCTTTCTTGGGCTCCAGCGGGTGGATGATTTTCTCGAAATGGGTTCGGATGGGGATGGTGTCCAGCGATTCGGACGAAGCGTGAGTGAACTGAACGTCACTGGAATGTCTTTTTTTTGCGGTGATTGATTGGCCTGTGACATCCATGTGGCTCAAGAACAGGGTCCCTCTAAACTCTCAAACCGACTGTAGCCCCTTTGACCCAACTGAAGGCCTCACCAAGCTGACAGTTTATGCGATTTGGCCTCTGCTTCGCATGCATTCGCCTGCGCCGCCTGTGCCGAAAACCGTGTCGATGCGCCACTCGATGAGGCAAAGCGGCAGCCGGAGACATCGAAGGGAAGCGCCACTCGGGCACTGAAGCGCCTCATGTGGCGGGGAAGTTGAGGAAGTTGGGGAAATTGGGAATATGGGCGGCTCAGGGCACAGGGAATGCAAAGGGGTCCCCATTCTTTTTCCGAGGGTTTTGGGCTGGTGGCAGTGCAACTTGTTTTTTTGCTGGGGTGATGGCTTTTGGGCGGTAGAGGGTTTATGAGGGTTCCGTTCCTTTGCAGTGGAAATGCAGATGAGGGACGTATTGGTGGTTAGGCACTTCAAAGCTGTAAAGCTTCAGGATGTCGAACCTGATGCAGGCAGAGAACCACCTCGTTTTGGACCGGGAGAGATTAACCTCGTTTTGGAACGCGCTGCATCCATATTCTTGTCTCCTGCGTTGGTTCTTTTGTTTTTTTGGGGGGCATGTGTTCCAAATTTGAGTCTAATCATGTGTTCCAAAATGAGTCGTTTGCCATCCGGAGAAGCACACTCTTTTCGGGGTCGCAGGCCTTTGAAATGGTTGAACAGGTATGTTGATTTTGATGGCGTTGCACAAGCTTTAGGAGTAGGTAGATAGCACCTTGTTTGTTTGCTTCTTCAATTCTCCCACGCAACCGCCACAGACCATGCAAACGATGGCCGAGTGTTAGTCGCTTTGCCGGAAGACATCCACAAGAAATCACATAGAAGGCGATGCTGCTTGCCAGACTTGTTACCCTTTCCAATGCATTATAATTGTATTCTACATTTTTGTAATCTAGGCAAATTCTCAAAGTAACTTAGGACCTGACTTCAGTACTTCAGGCCATTGGCAGCTAATAAGGCTTCCAGTGCCGGAGGCACCAGGCACCGCGCAAAGGTTCATAGGGTTCACGTAAATCCAGTTTTGCATGGCTAAGGACGTTTGTTTGTGAAGAACCTTCCCTATGATGCTGCTGAAGATGATATTGCCAAGCTGTTCTCCAAGTGCGGAAAGGCCCGCACGTGATCGCCATAGGGGCAGATGTCAAAAGAGAGTGGGGGCGTGTGGAGCCTTCAGAGGAACTGTGAGAAGGAGAATTGCATTATACTGTATAGCATTTTACCCTGCCATTCCATCTACCCTTTTGAGGAGTTTTTGTACCACATGGTTGTGCATGATTTCTACATCAACGACTCTTCACCAGCGAAAGGTGCTGGAGATTCGCATCCCCCACACCTCTGGGAGGAGCAAGGCATGGTGTGGGAGTTGTTCGGCGAGACTGCGCAACAGTTTGGGATGATCTCATGGTTTGTTTTTTTTTCCAAACTCTGCCCGTCGTCTCCGATCAGAGTTTGGAAGATCCTTTTCCTTCTCTCAGCAGAGGCAGTGGAAGATGGGATTTTTCACATTTTGGGATTAGAGATAGCCCTTGGGTCGTGAAATGGGTACGATGTGTGTCCTCTCGCGCGGGGCGTTCGGAAGGCAACATGTGCTAACTTGAGATGTGGAGTTTTTAGCCAAGGAGCCACACAAAAGAAGGAACAGAGCGGCAAACCGTGACAGTTTGGAACTGCTTTCTGGTTTGGCCAAGCATCTAATGGATGGCATTGCTTTGAACACCTTACACTGACATGGTTTGAAAGGACCTTGAGCAGCACACTGATTTAGGGAGTTTCCTGCAGTGGTTGTAAGATCTATAGGTACTATAGGTCCCAACATCGTTTACGAGTGCAAGGCCAATTTGTGTTTTTTTTGAAAAACGATGGTTCTTCTTCGCCCGAAGCTATGGTAGTGGACCCTTTCCAATCCTTTCCCAGAACACGCCCCTTTGAGCCCGGCCGAAGTTTTTGCAGGGCTTCGCCTACGTGGAGTTCGCAAAGGCTCAGGCTAAGTGGATTGGATCTCTTCAGTTCGCAGACCTTTGCTGGTGCCACCTGAGGGGGGGGGTACAAGATGTCGCAAGAGACGTCTTCATTTGAGCAAGACGTGATTGGTTGATACTGGTTGCCCTAATTTACAGGGATGGCTGCCTTTTTCTTTAATCTCCCACGAAGAGAAGGCTCTTCGGGTTCAGAGACCCCGAAGAGAGATTTTTTTGACAATGCTTTGCAAAGAGAGTGTTCGATCGCACGATCACAGCCAATGCCTCCCGAAGCAACCTGAGAATTTTATGTGTCACTCCCGTTGGGCCCTGGATCCAGGGCCTACGAACGGCGATGGAACTGGATCCAGCTCCCTCGTGCCAAGCTGAGGGGTCGGAAGAGTAGAGGGTGGTCAACCAATGCTCCTGGAGTAGACTCGTAGATTGTTCTGCTCTCAACGTTTGAAGCACTCTAGGAAACTGGACGCCGCTTGTCAAACACAATTTGGCCAAATCTAGCTCCACCTTTCATGATTGCGCCCCCAACCCTGTCGTTCAAACTGACGGGGTCCGGAACTTGGGGGCATTCCCTGCTGAAATGGCTGGCAGGCTCCAGGGTCGCAAGCTTTTACTGGATGCTGATGTGGGTTCTGGGCCCGCTGAACCTGGAGGGCTGAATGTGGGCCTGGGAATTGGAGAACGACACAGGAATCTAGGATCATCAAAAGCTGCATGCTTTGTCATGGAAATTGCTAGCTGCTAATTCTATGCGTCTCGGGCTTCTAATTCCCACAGATCACGGTTCCCAAAGGCAAAAGGGCCTGAGAAGCCATAGATTTGTCAATCTCAACGTCCTTCATTCATGGCCTCCGTGACCGGCTCCTTGAAAAAGGAGACCGTTTGATGGCAACATCAGCTACATCGGACAACCATGAGGTTTACAACATTGTTTTGAATGCATTGCTGGTAGGTTGGAGGCCATGGCTTCTAGGTTGGAGGCCATCACTAGCAGGGTGGAGGCCATTGCTATTAGGTTCTTGCTTCAGTAGCAGGGAATGGTTTTCCGACTTGGATGGTGTCCAGGGCATGGATGTGGTGGGGGGGTTCCGAGCATGTTAGAGAACCACCCTGGCGAGTATATTCACAAGCAGCTGATTGGTGGTGTGGCTTGTCCACGAGTATAATATATAGCCATATGTATTATATATAGATACTAAATACATACAAACACGGATATACATATATATATATATAATAGTATGTATTGAATCACTGAATCCAAGTAATTATCATTGGAGCTATCCGGCTGGCTGTGACGCCAACTATTTCAGAATCAGATTCACAACCACAACCACAGATTGTTAGGATTTCAGTGCAGCAGGTCTTGGATTAAAGCCTTTTGAGTGGGTGGGGGTTTATTTGTGGCGGCTCCGCGCCCAAGCTGTTCTTGTTGCAGGTGAGGACTCGGAACCAGCATTGCAAATTCAGGATGGACCAACGATCACACGTGGACACGCTTTTCATGGCATGTTACATCGGAAGTATTTTTAGCATTTTTTTTCGTTGATGGAAGTTTATGCACCACAAGTACCACAACAGTGACTATTTAGTTATAGTGAGCTATAGTGAGCTCTAGTCTAAATAGATCGAACAAGCATGTCCCGTTTCCATCTCCTTAGGGAGTTCAATACCAGTCTTAGCTTTAACCTACTCTTTCTGTTGCTTACCGCATGTTGAAGTGCCTTGCAGAGTCTTTTTAGATCCTTCGCCGCCCTAGTGATTGCTGGGCGATGGCTTAGGCCGAAAGCTGGCTTTCATCACCGCCCCGATGCCTGGGCACACAGCCTGGCTGGGAATGGTCTCACCCTTATGAGGAGGGGATTTTGAGGAGACGACTTCCTCCATGCTTTATGAATGTTAGTTCAGGAATCAGACATCTGGGGCTTCTCAAAGAAAAAAAGGGTGGCATGGTGGAGTTTAGAGGATGTTCAAGGTTCTTGTTTCTTGAGATGTTTTCTTCTTGTAGGATTTGGTATGCCTGGTATGCCTGGTTTGTGGTATTGCACCCACTGACACAAACCATCGGGTCTGTTTGGAACCCAGTGAATGGGATGAGCCTTTCATTCCCGGCGGCCAACAGTAATACAGTACTTCATATATAGACTCTTGATTAATAACCCCCTCATTGGGATTAACACCTCTTATCACCTCTTCGTATGGGGGGTTTTATTGATCAATCGTCTGCATTATTCTGGTCAAGGTCCCTCCCCACAATGTTTTTCTGGAATATGCTACAAGCCGACACGTATGGGAAAGGGAATGATACTTGGGCATGCTCCGTTTTGATCCGTTGAACTCGACGTTCTCTGTCGCCGCTGACCGACGACCGACCCAGAGAGGCACCGGTTGATGTCCACTCGCCATGCTGCGAGTGGTGTCCTTCACCAGTGATCCCATCCTGGAAGTGGAGATCTCAAACGAGATCCTGGAGACTTTGTCCACCGAAACCTTAGCTTCCTTCATCAAGAGACGGGTGTCTCAGCGACGGAGGGTGTCCATCTTCCGTCAACGTCTGCTGTGTGGAGAGCACATCATCGCGGATGGCGAGATGTGGGAGGAACTTGGAAGACCCTGTGAGATTCAGATCATGTTTGCACACTATGTGAATGACTACGCTGACGACCTGTTCACCGCGTCGATGGCCGGCGACGAGGCCACCGCGCGGCAGGTGCTACGACAGCTGCAGGATCCCAACGTCCTGGATTCCGAGCAGCAGTCGCCCCTGTGGAAAGCTTCCGCGGCGGGTCATGCCGGTTTGGTACAGCTGCTGTGCCAGGCAGATGCGGATTTAGAGAGCCGTGATCAACATAGCAAGACGCCCTTGACGGTCGCTGCGGAGGCGAACCACTTGGAAGTGGCGAGATGTTTGGTGGATGCGAGGGCGGACGTTGCCTGGGCTTGCTTAAGGAGGAGATAGGAGGAGTGATGAGTGGGTTCGACTTTGGTGCCTTTCTGTCGGGAACCCCCTTACTCATGAAGCTACTAGTAGTTCGAAGCTACTAGGTGGAGGCATGCGGAGGCCATCGCAAGTAGGTTGGAGGCTACTCATAGGGATGTTTCGTCAATTGTTCTGCCATTGTGCCGATCCCCGCAAATCAGATGCAACTTCTAAGGTTGATGCCTTAGACGAAGACTTCCTCACACCCCTGCTTTGGGCCACGGAGAGTGGGCATTTACAGGTGATGAGGCTGCTGATTGAAGCCAAAGCTTCCAAGGATGCCACAAACAAGAGGCAGGAGACACCGCTCTTTATGGTTGCCACCAATGGCTATGCGACAGGTGTTCGGGTGCTGACGGATGCCGGGGCTGACATGGAGAAGGCTGATGAGAGCGGCTACACCCCGCTCCACAGCGCCGCAGAGAATGGACATCTAGAAGCGGTTCACGTGCTGATTGATGCAGGAGCCAGGGTTGATCTTAACCTAATAGCGATGGCCTCCACCTAGTAGCGATGATAGCAATGACCTCCGACCTAGTAGGGATGGCCTCCAACCTAGTAGCGATGGCCTCCCAGGCTTGATCCCCCAAAAAAAGAGATTCCAACCTTTGCAGAACCATGGCGGAACATGACATCGGGGGCAGAAGTTCAACCTCAAGGAGACATGACCTGTGACGTCGTTGGACGTAGCGATGTTGACACCGTTGGACGGACATACTCTTTGCATCGAACAGACCCGAAGTCCGCCCCGCAATCCGCACCCCCAAGGTCCCATCTTGACTCCTTTTACCACTCCGAGGCGCTTGCATCAACAGTAGCGCCCAAAGCGGGGCGAGCCCGCTCTACGTGGCTGCCTCGCGTGGGCACCTGAGATTGGTCAGCCTGCTGGTGGAATGCCGGGCAGATAAAGACCAAGCGGCCGAAGGCATCACGCCACTCTTTGCAGCGGCCTTTGCCGGGCGTTTCGACGTGGCGCGGTTCCTGGTGCAACAGGGAGCGGACAGGAACCAGCGGCCGGGGCGTCATGTGAACCTCCAGAGTCTCTGGCACGAGGTGTAGAGGTGTCATGGGCCAATGAGTCGGACGGCTCAGCCTCCGTGTGTTAGTTCGTCGAGACGAGGGCGCGTACTCGAGCGAGTGTGAGTCGCCTCAAACACGCGAGGCCAAAAGGTTTCTCTGCAAGCAGCGTCTCCAAGCGTTCTCCAAACTCCTGGAATAGTCATGGAAGTGAAATGCCATGGCTTTTTGGATGACTATTTTCCTCTGCAAACAGGTGGGTCATGATGAGTCCAGGAAGTGGCCAGGCCTTCGCTTGTCATGATGTGAAATGGAACGTCGGCGGTTCTCCTGTCCTCGGTTCTTTGTTTTGCTTGGCCCTTTTCCAACACAGCCAGGGAGAGATTCTACCCGTTGACGTGGGGTGTCTTTCCTAGAGGGCTTTCAGAAAGTGGCTGCTTTGGACCGTTGTGACCGATATTGGAGGGGTGGTCCACTACAGTGGCCATCAGATGGAGGTGGATCTCCAGATGGAGGTGGTTTATGTAGACCTCCAGTGCCATCTGATATATACGGATCATCTACTGTAATTGCTTCTGGGTGATGAGCCGCGCGAGCGCGCCGTGATGAGCCGCCTAGATCACCAGGAAAGCTCCTGTAGGCCAAAAACCGTCTTTGTTGGAGTAGCGCTATCATGCGATCAGCATCTATCAACATCTATCAACCATCCTCGGTGCACTGGAGTGTCCCAAAGGGTTTCGGTCCAGTTATTTTTCTTTAGCCAGTGGGTGACCAGATGGTGCCATTGCAGCCATGGTCGGGCAGGTTTCTTCAATTCTCGTGCTGTTCCAATTTCCGCAAAACACCACTGCATCACATGTTTCTTTACTGGCCGCTGCTGACCATCCATAGGCTTAGGCATTGCCACTACTGAGTCCAAACGGATCTCAGCTGTTGTTGTTGTTGTTGTTGTTCTGAAGCCGTAGAGTTGGGTCTGGTGACGGGCTGCCAGTTCTAGTGAGCACACCTCAGAACTTGACAGAACTGGCTCAAATCTGAACCATCTTCTTTTTCCGGCGACCTTTCCTACACAAAACATTTAAGTTTTTTGAGGCCAGATTCCAGGAGTGTGGAAGAGAGGCCTTGCCCTCCGAGTCTGTATCCTGTTGCCCCAGCTCGCTTGAAAAAAGCACTTCACGTGAGCCCGCTCCAGTGAAAATGCCCAAGGCCTTTCAGTCGAATTTCGGCCCCAAGAAGAAGGCGCGGCAACGCACAGGGGCATCACGGGCGCAATGGGGCTACGGCGTGAGGGTGATTGGGTCAATGCCGTGCAGCGGCGCAGCGCAATTCGCCACGTCTTTCAACACCTTTCAGAGATGGACCAAACGAAGCCGGTGGAATAGCCCTAATCAACTGGGCCGGATGAAATCAGCCAAGGCCAGTCGTGTTCTTAAGACCTCCCAAAGGGTGGATGGATCAGCAGCTTAGCATAGCACCAGGCATAGCACCAGGCCACCTGGGGCCGAGCTTGTGACAACACGGCGATTCCTGGAGCCTGTTCGGGTTCCGGTTCCTGGGGTAGATGTCGGGCAGGAAACGTCACATCGAAAGCAATTCAGTCACTGTTTCCTCTATAACATACTAATAACTTATAATTAAATATTACTAATATATTTAGGTATGTAACTGTATGTACTGTTGCTCGGGCCCCAGCATGTCCCGGCCTCACCAGCGAAAGAACCTGGAAGAGGTACAGCATCATCAAGACCAAGACCCGTGGATTCTCAAAGTCTTTGATTAGATCCCTCGACCGAGTCGATGAACTTCGCAAGGGCCAGGGCAAAGGTGGCAGAGGTGGCAGAGGTGGCAGAGGTCGAGGAAAGCTGGGAGCCTCAAGGAGAGGCGTGTGACGGCCGATGTCGGGTGCATTTCAGCGGCTTCCGAGGGCGTAGCAGTGACTGCATAGAGCATCATTTTCAAAACCCTCAGTGCAGCTTGACCTGGTGGGCAGGTCCACGTCATGTCACCGTCACGTCCCTAAAGCATCCTAAAGCTGGTTTATCAGTTGATCATCCAGGCGACATGAGGGAGAAGACTTCCCTAGCCAGTCACTGGAGAACCACGGATCAACCTGCAAAACCTTTTTCGGGGGGATGGTCCATCCCAATCAAGCAGGTGGACTGGTGGAAGCCGGCAGCCGGGGCAGAAGACGGAGACTCCAAAGACTGGTGAAACATGCCACTAACGATGACGATGTAACAAGGGCATCGCTACCAGTAGCTTCTATTAGCCTCTTGTTATTACTAGTAGTAATGTGCTTGTTAGTCAAGTAGCGATGCACTTGTTACTAGCACGAAGCTACTAGTGGATGAAGCCTGCTTAGTTGAGAAGACGTCCTTCTCCGCCGGATCGCCCGGTCAGAAAATGCAAACAACGTGCGCGTGCCTTCGGTTGCGCCTTCTGGGAGGTTTGGGATCATAGAAGCACAAAAAAGAAACTTTTCAGTACCAGCACCCTCCAACAGGTCTCCTCTGGTGGCTTTTGGAGACTTCAAAGTCGCAGGTGGTAACCTGTTGGAAGGTCCTGGTACAGGTTCTTATACTTTTGGTATCCTTCTCCAACTTTGAACATGGAGGACGTGCCTATTCTTCATAAGGACCTTAGGACCTTCTCACCATCCACAGGGCAACCTCTTCGACTGCACGTATTCCTCTGGCTTCAGTATATGGCTTTGGTGCAAAGAACCCTGCTGACATAGCCTACCATGTAGCTCAGGCACAGTTGGAAGCGAATGGAATCAGGGGTCAACGTGGTTTGGTTCCCTTGCCACCTCATGCCACCTCATCATGCCGGTCCAGCGCAACCAGCGCAACCTCGCTGAGGCCGTCGCTCTTCTGAGGCGACACGCTCTGATTTCCAGGTCCGCTTTCTGGTCAAATTGGTGTGCAAAATCGGTGCGCAGCTGCTGGCTGAATGGTGTTTTTATTTATTTATATTCCTTTGTGTGAAGCGCAACGGGCACACACTTGCAAATACACAAGTTGCATGTGTCAAGCAATTGTTGATTTGTGCCTCGGGCGGATGTCCTTTTCATGAGATCGGACTGGCTAAGGGGAGTGCACCATGCGATGGCATAACTACCGTGATTTGGTAGCCTTTCATAACACGATCAGTTGATATGGATACTTTACCCGCCCTACTTGACAAGCAGCACAAGAGTTCCAATCCTCATTGGACTCATTGGTCATCTCGACATCATCAAAGGAGGTTCCAACCTCCTTCCTTCCCCTCTCATGAGTTAAACCGTCCGCATTGGCTGCAGTTCAACCGCCAGGACCCCTTGGACCCCTAACATGGCCCAAGAGCAGCGGCACCGAGTCTGGAAGCACCGGAAACGCCATGTCGTTGGCGGAACAAGAGGGCAGTGCAACGAGTCAGCCATGTGGACTAAGCACGTCCTCTTGACATATAAAAACCAAATCTGAAGAACCAACTGATCATTTGACATGTTTATACCTGTTTGGTCTTAGTACATTGTCACACTTGCTCACTTGCTGTGGTTCTACAGGAAGGTAGGCTAGCACAGGTCAGCAGATCAGGCACCCAGCAGATCAGGCGCATGATCCATTTCAAGGAGCCAGGGTCAGCGGGCGAAGCTCTGTGAGATTCCTCGCCGAACAGCAAAGCTCTGCGTAATTCAATGCAATTAGAGCTGGCCATGCTATGGTGAGCTCCTGTGCATGCCTCAGATCTCCAGTCTGGTTTTGACATTGGCAATTCAATTACTGTTGTGATTCACCAAGTTCTGCCCACACACCGCCCAAGCTGCATAGCTACGAGCACAGCTACCAGACATGGGGGCACGCACCGGGGCAACCGGCTCTTAAGGGCTCCAGCTATTCACACGCACTC
>CAXAMN010004225.1:150760-191412 GCA_963970005.1 Durusdinium trenchii
ACGCACCGGGGCAACCGGCTCTTAAGGGCTCCAGCTATTCACACGCAACTGTAATTCTTCGTCAAGGCCAATAGCAGGGAGCTCATGCTAGGACAAGTTCCCAGACCACACCCTAACAGACTTGTGGGAGTGGGTTCTCGGCGGGTTCGCTTGTCAGCTTAAGTTTGTCTCGACTCGACCCAATGGTGGTCTTCGGGTTTTGTCTGGACTTGAAGCTCTACGCTTCTAGTAGGTGCAAGGGCCGGAACATGAACTCAAACCACTCTGCTTAAGAACCCGTGGCTTTTGAGGACGTCCCCTTGTCTGTTTGCGGCCATACACAAAGAGTGATTGATAAGTTATAACGTTCACTTCTCCACCGAGACCGTGAGACCTCACATGCCCCTCCAAGGGCCTCGCGATGCGTTGACCGTGCGCGAGAACCTTTTCGAGGCGAGAACGGGTACTGAAGGACGTTTTTTGTTGGTCTCACCGGTGAGGCCCGACACCTGGACTATCCACATGAGACCTGGCGCCGGCACCGGCACTCCAGATCCATAGGCTAGCCTAAAAATAGCCATCTCCAGACTGACTGGTGCAATAGGGGCCAAGTGAACTTCTCTCCCCCTGGTTGCCGTGCTCCCAGTATGTGAAACGAAAGCCAGTGGAAAAAAGTGCCGAAAGCCCCTGTGCCAACCCACCTTTCTGGCATGCTTTGCTTCTGGTGGTTTTGGTATTGATCAACCTGACGAAGACGCGAAGCGCATCACCCCGAGACGCTGGAAGGCCAGAACGCCCACGAGCCAGTTCTCTCATGCAAGGCAGGAGCCAAGGGAGGGGCCGCCCTGCGGCCTGAGGTTTTGTGGCTGCGGGCTGGCTTGTTCGGAGATCCGTATCTAGTCCTCCATCCCTTGTACTCTACGAATCAAGCCTGGATGGATTTCATTCACTTTCGGGGAACCTCAAGGCGAGACCATTGTGTCGCCTTTTAAAGGCGCTGCAACTCCACGCCGGCGCGTGGGCGGACTCCAGGCGCGTGATGCGACTGGTGTAGTTCATCGCCTCTTGAGTCGTTGTTGTGCCATAGTCGTCGCTCGAGTCTCAGTCTCAGCAATGACATCATGGCGCGAAAAAGAGGTGACCCAGCATGCACGGAGACGTGTCGGCGATGATACAACACTTGCACCCGAAATGGCCGTTGTTTGTGTAGACGCTTGATGTACCGGCGGTGTGTGATGGCCATCAAGCCCCAGAGGGTCACATGGCAGGCCCCATTGCTGCATCACTTCGTGCCGGAGCCTTGAAGAAGTGCGGCCGAAGAAACACCCGTGACTTTTCTCAGAAAACCAAGAAGCTACGGCCGGAGCGATCGGACGCTACGAACGTGGCTCCTGGCCTTACTACGAACGGAGTGATCGGACGCTACTAGAAGTGGTTGTAGGTCATGGCACCATCCAGGAGACCAACAGCTTGACCTGGAAGGTTCAAGGGGAACGTGGGCTCCAGGCTTTTGACCCGAAACCTTCACCGGGTCGAAGCCGCGAGCAGTGTGAACTGGAGGTCCAGAAAGAGAAACTTCGAGAGCTGGAGAAGCGCCTCAGGTTGGGGCGTTCTTTTGTTCTTCCTCCGGGTTTTTAGTGTGAGGAATGCCTAATCTGGAGGAGCAAGGGCATCCATAGGCCATAGGCATCCAAGGATGACGGATGACCCAAAGGATGGGTCAAGGGTAAACGGGTGCAAACGGTTTTGGGATGTTTTTTACTTGTTTTCTCTCTCCGGAACTTGAAACATCACCCAGGAACTGAGTAAAACATCTGAGTTTTGTCCAACAACGCATTCCAGGTGCCCCCGCGTGGAGCCTTTGGAGGACGTCTACGATCGAGGCAGGGAGATGGTGCTGGGCAGGCCTGGGAGGGGGATTAGTTCTTTGGCTTTAATGATGATGTTCTGTATGTATATATATATATTATATATATATGTGTGTGTGTGCCACATTTTTTGGCCAGCTGCACTATTTAATATAGTTATGTCATAAGATATGTTTTCTCTTTGCATGAGGGATGAGGAGCTGAGCAAATTCCAGTGAATCCGATTTGGACGTCCGGACGCCGTGTGACGCATGGTGCCCTGCAGCCATGTGGCTCGTTGTGCTGCAGAAATTCATGGGGAAAGATCTTAACCCATTTCAGACGGACACGTTGGATTTCTTGCACATTGGGAATGTGGCAGTCTTCTTCCTGGTGATCTCAATTTGCAGGAAGATGTGCTGGCTGTTCTGACCTACATGGGTGCATGTTGCTGTTTTGATCGTCGCAAAGCACTCATTGTTCGATACTGAACGATTACAGTATGATTTGTATGACTTCGACGGATTTCCTTTATGCGACATGGGTGACCGGTGATCGCGAAAAGGCTTCCCCTTCTCCCATCCTCTCCCCCTCGTCCGCAGCTTCTTCATCCCTGCACCGGTTGCATGCTTTTTCTCGTGCTACGGGATCATTCAGCTCAACATCGAGGTGCAAGCAGGATGCTGATGAACACAAGTTCAATTTATCCGTGGGGTGGATGGTTTGGGGCTTGTTCCAAGTCAATATAGAGGCTGGTAGTGAGGCTGGTGACTTTCTTTTTGGTAGCGGCTGTGCCGTGGCACAGGCAACAGCCACCCAAGTCTAGCAAAAAAAACCAAGCAAGTGACTGGTAGGCCCCACCAATGCCGCAAACACTAACTCCTATACCTACTCCACGCGACACTCCTTGATGGCGGATGGCCTCTTGATCCATGTGGGCAGCCCGGTGGGCGGGCAACAGGGCACTGGTGCGTTTGCTGCCCTTGCTGGGTTTGGTGCAGTGCTGGGAGATCAAAATTCCCGACTTCGTGGACTGTGCCTGGACAGCTTGGGCGGAAGTGGCTGAATTGGCTAAAATGCCGCCTTGAACACGGATTCTTTATGATTCTTTATAGTTTTTTGTTCGTTTTGCGCTTCCTGCTGTGTGGGCGGCAAATATGTAGGAATCGGCACATTGGCGGAGGAGTGGGGTGGGTTTAGTTGGATTGTATCGATTGAAGGCACCAGGTTGGTGGACATGGAATGAATGGGCAATCTGAAAGATGCTTTGCGAGTCCTTCTTCTGGAGATGCCTTAACTCGCTCTCTACCCAAAGGAGCCCTGTTCTTCGTAGATTTGAAGGCGCCAAGATGCCAATGCTGCATTCGAGTGTCTATATCATAATATATCAACATATATCAACGTTGATGGACATATCCTTCCAATCTTGAAACATGTCGGAGCCGGCTCGTCCATTCAACGGAGATCCGTTGACCCGTTTTGGTTCCCAAAGATTTCCCAGAAGACCCATCCGACCTATCCGCTACAAACGGAGCAAGGATGCTACTAGTGGTTTCTGGCACTACTACTGGGAACAAGAAGCTGCTAGGAACAAAGGGCATCGCTACGAACTACGGAGAAAGAAGCTACTAGGTGGAGGCCATTTCCATTAGGGTGGAGGCCATTATGACTAGGAACAAGAAGCTACGAACGTAACAAAGAGCATCGCACCTAGGAGCAAAAAGCTACGGGCATCGCTCCTGGCATCGCTACTAGGAACCAACGGATTTCTTTGACATGTTGACCTTTTTCCCGCTGCCTACGCTGCCGTTTCAGGCACCGGCCCGACACAGAGTGACTGGCAGCCCTTGCGGTGGCTGTTTTCTCAACTGGGTCGCCCTGATCGGTTCCCAACCTTCCAGGAGGCACGTCCTGTCGGTCCGGTCCGGTGGACCCGGGTGACCTGGGTGGGGTGCGGCGTGGCGGCTTGGCCGACGCTGGTGACGGTGACACTGGTCATGGGGCACCTTCCAGGATAATGGGGTTTTGTTTTGGGTTGAGAAATTCAACTAACCGAGTCAGTTGTTGGGCCAGTCTGGCTTTGAAGTACGTAGGCTTTTGGGATCTTTTGGTGCATTCTCATCCCAGGATCACTCCTAAACTCTGGGCTGCTGAAGTATGCGAATGACCTATCACAAGCATTCACTAACAAGGTGCCGATGTGACCGATCACGCGATTCATCATTTCTCCAGCATGAGGGCCTGGATATGGGTATAGATGGGTGTGTGATGGGTATACATTCATATTGTGTATGTTGTAGATAAGATGGGCACGAGAGCAAAAGCGAAGAGAAGCTAGAGCACATGAGCTGGGCGAAGTATCATGAAACTTTACGTGAGGACCTCGAAATTGGTGCGCTGTAGGAGCAACAGTTAGAGGAACTCTAGAGATTAATTGTGGGCCATTTCGTTCGAGGGGATTGAGAGGGTGGGGATTGATTTGAACACATTTGATCAGGCTTAGGGGACGCGCGTGTGAGGAGGGGATAGCCATGTGTTTTTTTTTGGGGGGGTCATGTGGTGCAAGTCCCAACGACCGTTTTTCCAAAGGTTGCTTTCTTACAAAGGAACATCGAAATCCAAGCCGTTGAGCCAGATCCACACTCATCCCCAGTCAGGACCTGCAAAGACCTAATGTGTCTGGGAGATTTTTTTGAGTTGTAAACACCTGGAGGATCTTCTTGATGAAGCCCATCGACTGTATCAGACACATGGCAGCACTTGGGCCGAAGAGGTCTGTAGGGACAGTCTGAAAATGGCTCTCTCCTTGGAAGGCATGGGTGTTTGTGTCAATCTGGGGATCCGACCGTTTTTTATTAGAGTCACTACATCCCAGGCAAGATGCTGACACGTCAAAGGGACACAGGTTTGGCCGATCATTTCTCCCCATGTGACAAGTGCGGCACCCTTTACCCATCAGAGAAGTGGCTGTGGGTCAGAACTAGGATACGTTGGTTGACCTACCGACGAGACTTGCGCTACGAGACTTGCGCTCCGCGTCTGCGCTTCTCTCGGCCCTTCGTCATATGACGGGTACCAGAGAGTGTGGACAGTATACATCAAAACATGCACTATACAAAAGAACCAGCTAGCAATCTATCTAAGTGAAACCGCATATCCGCGCAACACAAAGGCAAAGTAGCTGGACGAGACAAAATCATGAACAGGGATTTTCATGAATGGCACCTGTTTGGGAACGGTCGGCGGGACCAATTGAGCGAGATCTGCCCCCTTATTCCAAAGATCGCGCAGTTTCTTACGAAAGTGGTAACACTGCGAGTACTCCAAATTGACCGTAGGTTCAACCTGCAACGACATTTGACAGTGATCCATTGGCACCAACCCCAGCGGGTGGTATGGCTGCTTGGTACCCAAGTTCTGTGCATAGAGTTGAAGTGTCTTTTGAACTGCCTGCGAATTACAAATCTTTGTGCACAAAGGGAATCCACCTGTGTAGGTTCTTTATTGGAGGCTGTTTTATGGAATTTCGGGTACAAAGGCGTGGCACTAAATCCTTGAAGATACTGTATGATATATCCTTGGTTGACCTACCTGGGAGGTCAAGCTACATGGTGTTGGAGCTTCAGTTTTTGACCCATCCCCATATGATTGCTGATCTTCAAGTGCTGGAGTTGGCGCCCGCTCACGCACACCCGAGCCCGCAGTTTCTCCGCAGGAAGTGGTACGTGAGCCTGCCCGTGGGGACGGAGGACTATCCCGGCGGGGCGGCCGCCTTCTATCACTCCTGCCACTTTGGGGAGCCCACAGAGTACTGCCCCTTGCGGTAAGCGCCCGCGTTGTGGAGTGGCGTGTGGCAGAAGCAGAGGGGGCTGGACGGGTGATCGCTGGAAGGGGCATTGCGGCATTGTTCTCCAGAGATGTGCACAAGAGGGATTGTGCTTAGCAATGATCCTGATATAGATAGATAGATGGATAGATAGATAGATAGATTTGTTTAATTCATTTTTTTCCTGATTCATCCTGTGCACCCCTTCACAGCTAAAGTCACGACAGGAACAACTCCACACGACTTATCTCTTGGGGTTCGCAGAATCCACTGCCCTTTTCTGCCACCCGAGGCCTCTATGGCCACTTAGCGGCGCTGACTTATTTGGCGAAACACTTGGCCGACGTGCAATACCGGGTGACCTTGGCACGCCAGGCGATGCGGCTACTGCACTGGAGCCTTGTCTTCCTTGATTTGGAACTGAAAAGATCATATTACATGGTGTCTTCCTGGGTACATAATTGGTTCGACATTGGGGGCACCAAAACCATGAACATCCTGTAGGTGATGTTTCGCAATGGTCAGGGGAACGCTCGTTGGGAGTGGTACGAAGATAGATGTACTAGCCATGACCATTGGCAAGTGTAGTGGGATGTTCAGAGAGGGGCAGTTCTTGCACATTTCCCCGGGCATCCTGCCAGAGCGTACTCAATGTTTGGCACACCAAGACACGGCATACATCGTAAGGCTACTCCCATTCCCACTATATAGGAGGTCGGTAGAACAGGTTCATATTTTGTGGTAAGCTGCTTCTACCAACCATTCTCCTCCTCCATTAGTAGCGATGGGGCCACGAAACAAATCCAATTCATCATTGGTCACTGGTACGTCTTTCTCCCTGCAGCCAGTCATGGAAGGAACCTTTGCCTGGACTTCTTAGAGTCCTCTACATGGGCGCGAGGGTGGTGGGGACGAACACCCCCACCGTGCCTTTTGGCGCTTCGGTCTGGGTGGCGGAGGGTCTCGAGAGATTTAGGGCTGTCTCTTCGGGCAGGAGCCTTCCTTGCCAGGACCAGACCCTCTCCAAGCCATGGATGGACTTTTTACCTTCCCAGAAGTTGGAGGGTTTGTCAGTCGGACAATTTGGCTCAGATTGCTTTGAGTCCATCCTTTTGAACTACAAGTGGGTTAAACCAAGACCTTCGGCCCTGGTTTAGGCTGGCACGAGTGGATTTTTTTGATGGCCCAAGCGTTTTGGCAAAAACCATGCTCCACTTGGTAGAGGAAGATTACCTACCAACTGGTTTGGGGGGTCATGTTGGCGTGCTTTCTGCCAAGAAACCCTGTGGTTGGTCCACCCAGACCAACCAGCTCCCTCACACCGGCATTGCCCAGCTCTTCCACACTTAACTCCAAGCACCCACCAACTTGGCTTGGTCTTTTGGAGACGAGTGCCCAAGAATTCTCGGACCACAACACGTGCTCACCATCTTTGTTACAACTCCCAGCTCAAGTAGCCGACGTGTTGCTTGGCCAGGCTGCCTGGGGTTTCACTATACTCAGCCTTTGGGACATTGTCGAGAACTTCGCTTATCCACAGGCCAGCGGCATACCCCTGTTTGCACAAGAGGAAGTCCCGTTGTCAGAACGCTTCACAACCTGGACCTAAAATATGCAGTCAGCAGCTTACATGAAAGACATCAAAGAATCCCTTCACTGCTCCTACTCACGACCAGTGATGACATGTCCAGCATCCCATGCAAACACCTCGGAGCTGTCGGAACCCTGGGTTTGTCGCGCATGAGGTCCTCCAAGCTTCGTCGTGTTCCTCCATGTTCCATGCTCCGAACGCTCGCGGCCAGCTCCCCACCCATCTCCCAGCTCGCTCCCCGCGCGCTGGCGCGCTCCCCATCAGACTCTGGAGACTCTGGGGGCTTTCAGCCGAGGTCTCCATTCTGCACCAGTTCCTGGAGTGGGGTCAGGTGCAGCCTCCCGACCTCGGTCACCTGGGTCGCCTTGCACCACCGCTGATGGTCCCGCCAGTCCGCGACTCTGACTCGCGAGACGAGCGGCCGGGCTTCTGGGTCTTTGAGTTGGGCTCCCACCGGGCCCTCTCCAACGAGCCCATTGTGACGTGGCAGTAGGTTGGGGGGGTAGATGGGGCTTAGGTTGGGTTAGGTTGGAGTTGGTGTGGAGTGTTCTACTGGGACGATGCCTCTTGAGGTGCCCTGGTGCTCTTGGTGTCCTCCCTTGGAATTTATGGCCGTTTTTGACTTACACCAATTTGCGGGTGAGCTGGCTCTGTGCTCTTGAGCTTGTCCATCTCTTTCTCAAGCTGTTTACATTGAATGACCATATATGACCATGCTTGGCATGCTTTGGCAATGTGGGGGGCGTTTCAAGTGTAATATGTGAACTCTGCCAGGTATATAGATTATTGCCAGGCCTATAGAAATAGAATATTGCAAGGCCAATTTTCATTGGTAACTGCTTGGCGGCTGGGCACATGTTCGATGGGTGAATCCCAGACTCCGGTTGTCACATGGAGGTCTACGCAGGTCGCCCTTTCTTAAAGACAGTTCCAACATCATCTATAAATATCCACAACATGAGCTTGTCGCTTTATCTTTTTTGGGGAGAGCTGCTGAAGCCAAAGATGTTAGCTTTGTGCCTTGTTGCATGGGCGTCGTTTCTGGCTGCTTGCACAAGGCAGCCATTGTGTTGCAGAGCTTGGTTTCATGTTTTGAGATGTAACGGGCCCTGAACACCCCGCCGTGCTTCGCCCCGCCGACCCATTTGGGAGCCTCCAGGCGATGCTGAGCGAAGCCTTACCAGGATCTTGGGGAGAGGTTTGGGGTTGCCGGATGGGATGTAGATGGCACCCCTTCCAGAAACATAGAAAGATGCAAACCATTGCAGATGTTGAGAAGATGAAGCTGATTTCATTTGGTCAAGTAAGCTTGTTATTTGGCAAAGGGCATGCCAAGGGCCAGTTGGCATGCAAAAATGAGTTCGTATGAACTCTTTTGCAAAGACAACTGGTCTTCTGAGGGTTTGTCTATGGGTTCATTCGACATGACTCTGACTGACAGGTGGTGCAAAAAGCGCAAGAACAAACACTTCGGAATACTGTTGACACTTTTGATTTCATTTTGCAGTTGAGGACACGATGTTGCACACCAGAACTTCGTGAAACCCTACGAAGGGAGGGCAGAAGCCTTCATCCATCCCTTCCCGCAGAGCTGCAGCCCCAACTGCCCTCACCAGTTTCTCGGCGGTGATGCAAATGTTCTGAACATAAATCTGCTGGGGTCGCAGAATTTCTTTGGGGTCGCTCGCCGCGTCTCGCTTTAGGCTGGTAGACGCGATCACTTGGACAGCAGGGCATAGAAAAAGAACAGCTACCCGTGCTTGAATCAGATTGCACAACTTAACACCAATGCACCATACCTTTAATTATTGCACCATCTACCGCAGATGTTTGGCACACTGACCTACGTAACCAACATCAAAGCCACACGTGAAGAAGGTTGCAGAGAAAGCACGCGATGATTTCTTTGGGCGTCCGATCCTCTATATTAACTTTGATTGAGCAGTGCATTTTATTTGGACAGCTTTCCTGTTCAGACCTTGCGAAACTGTTGTGCGACCTCCATACCAAAGGAACCCGTTTTCATTTGTTCAGGTTTCTCTCCGGGTGCCGGGCATCTCTTTGGATATGGTGTTCCTGGGTTTCACATTCGCATCCAGGCAAGAGAGTGTGCCCTATAGCTTCCCCATCTTCATGGACATGGAACAATCCAAACAGGACTTTCATGCATGGATGCTGGGCTGCTCGGTCAGAGATGTGGAAGATTGCTTTGACGCTCCGAAGCAAAGGAACATGGGAGTGAAATCTCATGTGTTCTCCGACGGGGGGGGGGGGGGGTGGGGTGTGTGGGGTGTGGCCACCATCACGCCACTGGGCTCGGAGTCGGTGAATCTCATGACCCGAGATCAGGCGTCGATGCCTTGGCGCGGAAAGCCTTTTCTTCCCAGACTTGGTAGCGGAATTCCACAAATCTGTGGTTCTCGCTGCCCAGGCAACTATTTGAACAAGCCCGAGATCAGCCGCTCGAGCATTTTCCTGTGCACGAACCCCATCTACTATTGCAACTTCTTCGTGGGACTGAACAAGACCATCTTGGGGTATTTTGGCTTGCCCTTACTCTACATGGTGCCGCACAAGGATTGGTCCAGGCGCGATGGTTGGGATAGGTCAGCGCGGGTCAGCGCGAACCGGCCGGTCTGGCGCGAGGTCGTTTCAGCGAATGTCCCGATGTTGGGCGAAGCTTGGGAGAAGCATCGCAGACAGAGACATAAAGCAGAATGGAAAACACTCCGGCTGTGGTCGCAGACAGACACTTCTCCATTGGCAGCCATCACATCTCATTGGAGTGCATGGTGGCCTAGGGGGTTGAAGATGTTTCAGGATTGTTTCGGGTAAACTTGCTTCCCCCTCACCTTCAGGTGGCTCGATGATTTCATAGAGCTTGCTGCCTTGCCCAGCAGCCTTTTCGTGTCCAATAACCCGCTTCATTCAGCGCAGGCCGGGGCGGAACACAGGGAGGTGGATGATTTCCAGAACACTTGGAGGGTTGCATGAGCTATTCTACTGCCATGTGCATCCACATCTATATATGGATCTTCACCTTCTGCGACCGAAAGTGTCCGATGCTCCTGGCAATTTGTGGCTGATCACTACGATGAGCCAAGAGCAGAAGACTTGGGACCTCACAAACAGCAAAGCTCTGGTTCTGGCATATCTTCAGTGTGTGAATCTTGTTTTAGAATTGTTTCGGATATCAGCCGATGAACCTGAGGCCGAAACCCATAAAACCCCTGCAGCGTGCAATTCCTCATTCCGCGCAGCGCTGGCACAGGTGGACTGGCAGAGCGGCGTGCGGCTGCCAGTGTTGCGTCCAGTGGCATTATACATCACCGAGCGGTTTCGCCCGGAACGGCTGCAGGAGGTCTTGGTACCTGAGCCAAGGGAGGCATGTGCGCCTCGGATGTTGAGTGGGATCAGGTGGGAGGGGGCTAGTGGGGCTGAGCTGCATGGAGTCAGAGTGGATGTGCGAAGGAAAATGTTGATGGCCAATGATGTCCTTTTGCCCAGGCGGGCTTTGTGATCTTTGTGTTGGGCAACGCAAGGACCCACAAACCAAGCACTTTGCCCGAAAAGTGTTGCCAGTGCTTGATGCGTCCCTTCTTTCAGAAGCCCAGATTGTGAAGCAAGAGGGTTGCCTTGCAACATCTTGCAACCCGAATGCCAGAGCAGTGAGTACGAAAGACGGTTGAACACCCCCACATACATCCAGGGTCGCGCTTTTTTTTTTCCTCCGGAGTTGCTAAGGGCGCCTTGGCCAACCCAGACCCAGCAACATTGCTCTAGCCGATCATTGAAAAGCATTCCAAGTGTTTCCTTTTTTTCTGTTTAAAAAGCCACGCGTTGATGGGTCTGTGTACTTTGGGCCATGCCTTCATGTGGCTCTATGTTGTTAATGATGGGCCATGCCTATTCGGGCACGTTTCGCTTAGGGCGTGCGGGTGGTAAGGGGGGGCTCTTTTCGCTCACAGGCGGCTACATATGTCGTCACCTGCGTTGATGTGGGCGGTTTCCCGCGACCCCAAGAGGGGGGGTCATATATGGCACAGACCTCAAGATGTCCTTGACGGGGAGGTTCATATAAACCACCTCCTGGGGTCTGTGCCATCTACTCTCAATCCACTATTATATATATAATATATATTACTTTGTTGATGGATGTCCAGCTAAAAGCATTGAACACCTTAAATCTTTGTAGACATTTGACTGTGAGATGAACTTATTTGTCAATGTGTATGGTCGGAGTCCCTTGCACCCTCCCTGAATTCACTGTATGAAGGACAGCGAGACCGGTGCCAGGGGTGTACCCTGAGACCCCGGGGCCGGAGACGGACCGATGTCCGGTGGACGACGAGCACGGCTGATGCGCTCCCTGGAACGAGCGAACGCTCAGGTGCTCTACTGCATGCTGCGGGCGTTCACCCCTGAGGAGGGTGGAGATGGGGCCGGCAGCGGTTGAAGAGTGAAGGTTTAGAACCGCCCAATGCGGGGTGGTAGACGGAGATAGTAACAGACCTGGTTTGGATCACAGGCGGGAGGGTGCATGGCGTCCTAAACCCGCCAGGACGGGCTCCAATCGGAACACATTCTGCTGATTCGGGTGTTTTCTTTCGCTTGATCTGATGTCCCACCCTTACACAAACAGACGATCCCTCGCAAGTTGATCCCTTGCCACGTGGGGAGCCGACGAACTTGGAGGAACATGTGAATTGGCCACAGACAGACAAACCCTCGGAAAAAAAGAACCAACAAACATGAAACGGAAAAACACAACACAAACACGTACGACATAATGACATCATGACGAATATGTTTTTCCTTCTCTACCAAGTGCCAAGTGCTGGTGACCTGGCAGGGATATCCCTTCCACTTCCTGGGGAAGGCTGACACCGACCGAAGCTACCAGACCTTCTCCACCTTCCGCTCGGTGGTCTTGAGCCTTGGTCGGGTTTCACGAAGGAGGCGGAAGGACAGGGAGAGGGTCGAAGGGGCGGAACCAGTGGGTTGGGAGTTGTGGAGCATACTCTGGCCCTTGGATGTAAATCAATGCACTCGAAAAATCCTTGTGCCTTCAGACCGACCGCCGGCCGCTGCCGTTGTTCCAGTTCAGGCTTTTGCACAATGTAAACCAATCGCACCTTCATTTGCACCCCTTTTTTGTGGGGGACTGCTTTGGTAAGTTTCACGGCGAGATGTGCTGCGCCAATCACATTCTTGGCAGATGTTCCCTTAGACCATGTATGTCGCTTATCGACAGAGATGTGTCACCGCTACTAGTAGCAAGAAGCTACTACTGTAGGAGCTCCTGGCCTCGCGACTCGAACGGAGCAAGGACCTATATATAGCTTACGTAACACAGGGCCTCGCGTTTTTTGAACGGAGCGCTCGGATGCGAGCGGAGGCCGTGAACATCCAAGCACTGGCAAACAGAAGCGACCAAAAGCGCGTCCTCAGAATCCCACAGAGGGTCCAAGGAACAGAGTGGCCGAATGGCGACAGGGATCTAGATGTACCGCGTAAGATTTTTTTGGGGGAGGCTTTTTGAACATCGGAGTCCGCAGGTGATGTAAGAAAATGCCAGGGATTTACTTGTACATATATAAGGTAAAGGTAAAGAACCATGCATTCGGGACATTTCGTAGCTCGTGGGTCCGTATTTATGCCCCTCCTCACCCGCGTTTTCAAATCCCAAGACGTGCAGCGGCCCAGCGGCCCATGAGGTATCCGCACGACTTTGCACTCATGACCTTTTACGAGCTGCTGGGATTCAGGGCTGAAACGGCAGTGGGCCCACCCGCCCTACGGAAAGAGTAAAAGGTCAGGGAGAGTAGGTTTGGCGGCATGCAAAGATCAAAGGGAAACACTGGCGGCCCCTTGAATAGGCAGAGTCTGGCAGAGTTTAGATAAAGAAGGACCGAGGAAAGCGAGCGGCTTGCACTTAACAAGTTCAGTATGAGACAATATGCGACGTCAATCCTTCGTTTGGGCACAGCAGGTGTTGGCACTGGTAGGTTTGTGATTTTCACAACTACTTTCTTTTTTCCTCACCACGTGGTCCAAACACCCAATTTGCCATTTCGTGTCGTGGTGTCCCTTGAGTGGATTGTATGGAAAGCGTTCATGGCCTGCCTTCTCTTCATGCCTCTCTTGAGGTTCTATGCCATGGGAATGCCTCTCTTCATGCCTTCGCACATGTCGAAGCTTGGGACTTTTGAGAGGTTGGCATTTTCCCAAGAAGATGCACGGGAAGCATCATGTTCCTGGAATGGGGAAATGGCATCTCATTGATCGCAACCGTCGCAACCGTCGCCTGTGCCTTTTTTTGCAATCTTTGGGGTGACGAACCTTCACAACTGGCTCTTCTGTCAGAGGTTGGGCGGTGCATTGTTGGAAGGTCTATGAATCTTTTTGTGTATCATTACTCCGGTTTTGTCCACTGCCTTTTGCCTTCTGGATGAGTCTATATCAAGATCACTTGAGGACCACATCCTAGCTCAGGAAATATTTGTTTCCTTTTAGCGCTTCAGTGGCCATGTTGGATTGGGTACCTGATGACTTGCGAAGTGCGCCGGACCCTCGGCAGACAGGGGGGGGGGCGGAATCGGCGTCCTTGCGCGGGGCTCCTTGGGGTTGGACTGCAGAACACTCAGTGTTCTCCATGATGTCAGTAGCTGTGGTCCATGATGTTTCATGACATCCCCTCACATTGCAGTTCCCATGACCATGAGAGTTACAGTGACACTGAAGTTCACCGCCTTTTCATCGCGACGTGATCCGAACGCAGAAACCACCCAACCCACCGCACGCATCCCCCATCCCCCGGAAATCGACCATTCTGCCCATTGGGCCCGTCTCAATAGAATCCACACCCGGTATCAATGGGACACAGCTTAAGAGCCTACAAAGGTCATGTCATCGTGTCATCTTCCTCATCCTTTCTTGGGCTCCTTGCCGTGGCCGGGCAAGCCGAAGGAGCGTCCGCCCTTCTCGCCCTTGAGCCTCACCAGCTCGGCAGCTCTGCACTTCTGGCGGCCGCAGATCGACTTCTTCGCGCTGCCAGCGGTGCAGCTCTTCGGCAGCTTGGCGGAGCTGCTGGTCTTGCTGCCGGAGGCCGGGGATCCGGACAATCAGAAACTTCACTTGGCCAGCCATTTGGGGCAAAGAGTTGTCTTGCCAGAACCCCCTTCAACGAAGTGTAGGAGTTCCTGCATGCTCTTGGATTGTAAGGCCCTTGCAATCCTTCTGAGGCCGATCTCATGGCCATTAGCCGAAAGAT
Organism: Durusdinium trenchii; assembly: GCA_963970005.1. Lineage (NCBI taxonomy): Eukaryota > Dinophyceae > Suessiales > Symbiodiniaceae > Durusdinium > Durusdinium trenchii. The sequence continues at coordinate 165,277 of CAXAMN010004225.1, forward strand.
GCAGGAGAATCGGAAGGCCAGGCTTGAAAGTGCCTGGCTCCAATTTCGATGTGTTAGTTTTCACCGTGTCCGGGGCTTTCGCGTTTTGGGAGGGGGGCACCTGGCACCAGGTTTCTCGAGACCCGTTCGCACCGGGTTTGAGGTTCCGCCACTCTGCCAGCACGCACCCTCCACCGAGCTGTCAACCCTGAAGATCGACCCCACGAAGCCCACGCAGCCCATGTGCGATCTGACGAGTTTATGAGCCCATTTTCACATCGTAGGGCGCAGAACCTTCAGCCTTCAGCTTTCTGAAACGGAACCCCTTTTCAGCCACAAAACCACAGAGGATTCACGTGGGAACCCCGCCCAGTCAGAGCCCAGCCCCGAATCCTAAGGTGGAGCGGCTTTCTGGCACTCCGTGGCCAAAGCAGCCGCGAGAGATCGTCAGCCAATGTGAGAAAAAGAAGTGTCAAGACTGAGTGGTGCAAGCCCTCGTGGACTCCTCCATTGAGAGTCTTTCACGTGCTTCGCCAGGTTTGTGGAGGTCAAGGTGTATGTTGAGCACGGGACGGGGGGGGAAACCGAATGCTTTTGTGGGCGGAAACCGAATGCCACGCCCGATTCATCAGGCCCAGAACTGCCCGAAGTTTTCTCCCTCGGTGCCCGAACTCCCCCCCATGGTGGCCCTGATGTTGGGGCAAGTTTTTGTTTGAAAGTGCGCCGGGGCGGTGCTGGACACCTGCCATTGATTTGCAAGGGTTTTTATTGCCGCAGGACACCAATTTCTTGGCGCCATGCATGGACAGGGGGCACTCCCACAGCACCTCGTAAAGGATTGATCTCTAAACTTAAGCAACATGAGCACCGAGTCCAACAGTTCGAGAAACTTGCCGTTTTAGGGAACAACTCCCAGTTTGCTTCAGGTTCGTTGCATTGTTCATCCTTGGATTTCTTTGCTTACTTTTTGGTTCCTTTACTTCAGTGGCTCATGTTTTGGAGGTATCTCGACATGTGCAACATTCTAGGACAAATCCGAGGGGTGTTCTTGGAGGCGTAGGTGTAGAACCTTCAGCTGGCGGGGGCTTCCTTGAACATATCCCTTGGAAGATCTGTTAACGTTCTGTTCCTTTCTGTTCGCGTTCGCATCCTACCACCAGCACCTCCAACAGGTTCCCTCTCCAATTGTCTTAGGTTATTTAAGTCTCACCAGTGACCACCTGAGAGACGTGCCATTTCCAGTCCCAGTAGGGATCGACTAGAATCAGTTCCACTATGTTCCACTAGAGACTAGGAACAAGTGCGGCCCCATGCGTAACAAGAAGCTAGTAACGAACGGGGCATAGCCTAGCCAACCGAACGGAGCGGTCGGACGCGAACCGCACGGGGCGCTCCTGGCCTTACCTACGAAACGTAACTAAGAAGCTACTAGTTTCTTCTTGCTACTAGTAGCTTCTTGTTACTACTAGTAAGGCACTTGTTACGTTCGTAGCGATGCACTTGTTACGTTCGTAGCGTCCTTGTTACTACTCATAATGCGCTTGTTAATAGCGATGCCCCTGTGATGTTCGTGACTCGAACGGAGCGACCAGGGGGCATTGCCCGGTTCCTGGAGGAGATCGCCGTGCGCATCGATCGGGTGGGTGCGCGATTGCAGGCGAGGACGGTGGTTATCGCGGGAGGGGAGGGGGTAGGGGGTGGAGGTAGAAGGCAGGAGTGGAGGGGTGGATGTAGGTAACTATGTAGGCAACTATCAGGTCGACGTCGGCAGAAAAGGCGTACAGAATCTTACAGACCAGTTCAGAGAAATAGGTGTGGATCCTTTCAAGACAGAAAGGATATGGGACCCATTGGCAGTGATGCAAGAGAGAGCCTGTAGCTGGCAAGGTCTTGCAACCGGAAAGGCTTGGCACCTTGGCACTTGACCCCCAGCATGGTGTCACATGTGCAGCACAGGGCAGGGGCCCTTTGAAGGCAGGTTCACCCAATTTCTAGGCAGAATGAATGATGGTTGATCTAGCGAGGAAGCCTGTCGGGTCTGTCCTGTCTGGGGATCGCATTGCTGTGCAGGTGCTGGATGGCTTGCCAGCCAGTCGCAGGATGTGCGGGAGCTGGGCAAGATGGATAGGGAGATGGTTCTGCTCCCCCACAACTGAAGAGAGTCCCTGTTTAAGAATTGAATCGCAACAAACCAATTGCCTCCCCCTCATGAATATAATTACTGTATATGAAACTGTATGAATACATGTGTTTTTCCCGAAAGCACCTGCGAAGGGTTTTTCCTTAAGCACTGCTGCCTATTTCATCTTCCTTAATCTCTTTCTCTTACTTCATCTTCCCCACTCTCTCTTCCTTACTCTCTTTCTCTTACTTCATCTTCCCCACTCTCTCTTCCTGACTCTCTTTATCCTACTTCACCTTCCTTACTTCATATTCTTTACTAACTTTCTCCTACTTCACCCTCACAACATCATCATCTAATCATCACCTCATAGGTTATTAATCTCATATCATATCATATTATATCATATCAGGTTATAATATCATATCACATCACATCAATGTCATAACATATCATATCATATCATGTTTTAATATCATATCACATCACATCAATGTCAGATCATATCATCTCATATCATGTGATAAAATAATATCACATCACAACATAACATATGAAGTAGAAGTATCAGATCAACAATATCAAAGTACATCAGAAGTAGATATTGATAGGTAGGTATTGATAAGTGGGTATAGACAGGTAGGTGTAGGTAGGTAGGTGTAGATAGGTAGGTGAAGATAGGTAGGTGAAGATAGGTAGGTGTAGACATCTTCCTTAAGACACCTACCCAACTTCACCTACCCAACTTCTTCTTTATTCTTCTCTTTAGGCGGCGGGGCGGTGCGAGCAGGTCTTACGAAACGCAACCCTCTCGTGGAATCGTGGCCATCGATCGCGCGCGCGTGTGGTGAGACGCGAATCGCGTTTGTCCGTGAGCAACCCTCTGCGGAGATCGTGCGTGTCGATCGCGCGAACGTGTGGTGAAACGTACATTTTTGGTGTGCGCGGTGCGTTCCGCCATTATAATTCTGGTGACAAGGTTTTGTCGATTTTGCGTTTCCCCATTGTAATTCTGGTTTCAAGGTTTGCCCTCGAGCAACCCTCTGCGGAGATCGTGCGTGTCGAGTGCACGAACGTGTGGTGAAACGTACATTTTGTCTGAGCGCGGCTGGGCGCACCATTATAATTCTGGTCACAAGGATGTCGCCAATGTGCGGTCCGGACCGCATACTCATTGGGAAATGCGATTCCAAGGTCTGTGCCCGGTCTGTGCCCGGATCGTTCCCCCATTATAGTTCTGGTCGCAATGATGTCGTGAATGTCACCTCTGAACTTTCTACAATGCGCGCTCTGGACGTCATACTCGTTGGGAACCGCGATTTCATGGTTTGTGCTCGGATCGTTTCCCCATTGTAATTCTGGTCACAACGATGTCTCCAATGTGTGCTGTGGACTTCATACTCGTTGGGAAATGCGATTCCATGGTCTGTGCCCGGAGCGTTCCCCCATTGTAATTCTGGCTCGAAGGTGTTCCTGTGTCATCGCTCGGAGCGTAGTTACATTGTGTTTTGCAAGCTTTGGTTGCTAATCGCCTTATAGTTCTGGCTCGAAGGTGTTCCTGTGTCATCGTTTGGTGCGCAGTTACGTGGTGTTTTGCAAGCTTTGGTTGCTAATCGCCTTATAATTGCTACTGCAATGGTTTCCAACGTACTTTTTTCCAAGTTTTGCCGCTTTCATTTTTCTTATAAATCTCTTTTAAAAAACGCTTCGAAATCGCAATTTTTGGAGCTTGGACGTCGAGATCCGGTTTTGGGAGGCTATTCTCTGTGCTTGCGGTGCGCAGTTACATGGTGTTTTGCAATCTTTGGTTGCTAATCGCCTTATAGTTCTGGCTCGAAGGTGTTCCTGTGTCATCGTTCGGTGCGTAGTTACATGGTGTTTTACACGCTTTGGTTGCTATTCGCCTTATAGTTCTGGCTCGAAGGTGTTCCTGTGTCATCGTTCAGTGCGTAGTTACGTGGTGTTTTGCAATCTTTTGTTGCTAATCGCCTTATAATTGCTGCTGCAATGGTTTCCACCATGTCTGGTGTAAACCATGTCTGGTGTAAACGGTGTCTGGTGTAAACGCTGTCTGGTGTAAACTGTCTATGGTGTAAACTTTTTCTGGTGTAAACCTTTGTTGGCTTTGTCTGGTGTAAACGACGTCTGGTGTAAACCGTGTCTGGTGTATACGGTGTCTGGTGTAAACGCTGTCTGGTGTAAACTGTCTCTGCTGTAAACTCTTTCTGGTGTAAACCTTTGTCGGTTTTGTCTGGTGTAAACCTCGTCTGCGGTAAGACCTTTTTGTCTGGTGTAAACGGTGTCCGGTGTAAACGCTGTCTGGTGTAAACTGTCTCTGCTGTAAACTCTTTCTGGTGTAAACCTTTGTTGGCCTTGTCTGGTGTAAACGACGTCTGGTGTAAACCGTGTCTGGTGTATAGACGGTGTCTGGTGTAATCGATGTCTGGTGTAAACTCTTCTCTGGTGTAAACCTTTGTCGGCTTTGTCTGGTGTAAACTTTTCCATGGTTACTTCGTCTGGCGTAAACAACGTGTGGTGTAAACCGTGCCTGGCGACATGCACCATCATCATCATTATCATCATCATCATCATCATCATCACCTTCATCATCATCATCAGCATCATCATCATCCTCATCATCATCATCCTTATCATCCACATCATCATCATCATCATTATCATCATCATCGTCGTCAGCACCATCATCATCATCATCATCATTACCAGCAGCTACGTCATTGCAATCGTCATCGACCTCATCGTTAGCTCATGATCACAATAGCATATCACGGGCGTATCGTGAGATCATCATCTCATGGCACATCATATTTTCATATTTGATGTCATGTCATATTTTCTTTCACGGCGTGAGAGTTACATGTGTTTCAGGTTGTGTTGTATTTGTATACTTGGCTTGAAATAGACCCAGCTGACTCGATGTGTTATTGTAGCTGATTGGATTTTTTCCGTCGTTTGCATCGGCATGACGGTGACGGCTTTAGCATGATCAGCATCAGATTTGTTGTTACAGCTGCTTGAATTTTTTCCTTTGTTGGCATCATCATGACGGTGACAGCTTTTAACATGATCAGCATCATTGACCTTTGTGTCGTATGGCTCGAAGGCAAGTGGACTCGCTTATTCTCGATCGACGGTCGGCAGAATCCGATCCGTGTGGTCGGTAGGGTTCATGAACCAAACGTATCTTTATACATAGATCAGTGGCGTTGGCGCGAGACCGCGAGTTGTGCGAATCTCGCCAGCACAGCCAATTCAACCGTGCGATCAATGGAGCTCATGAAACAAACGTATCTTACGTAGGTACCGTCGACTTTATACATAGATCAGTTGCGTTGGCGCGAGACCGGAAGTTGTTCGAATCCCGCCAGCGCAACCAATTCAACCGTATGAAATCATGTTGGACCTTCGAAATCTTGTGTAGCTTTTTATAGCCATGGCTTCGTCTTCTTCCTCCAGTGGTCGCCTTCCGCTGCAGCGGGCTTTGCAAAATCTGCGGATGGAATGCGAGACTGGAGGTCAGCAGAGGTTACAGTCACAGCTCAATGGAAAGAGCATTGAAGAGCTGCGCAAGCTGTGCATAGCAGCTGGTGTGTCAATTCGACTTGGAGATTCTGACGTGAAACTGTCTAAGAGTGACTTAGTGCTTGAGCTGGTGAGGGTGTTGTCGACACCTGCAGAAGCTTGGTGGCAGATGTTGTGATTTGCCTACGTCGTCAAGCTACATTTTTTTTTTCCGGTGGATACACGGGAATACGTGCACGTGTATATGTAAAGAGTGGATCGTTAATCACATTGATGGGATCACGGCCAGCGCCATGCTCAGGATTCATCACAACCTTCAGCGGGTGACATTGAGCAGCTCGTCCAAGTTCTCCAGACAGAAGCTGCTGTCAAGGGACGGGAATGGTTGCAGTCGCAACTCGAGGGAAAGGACAGAGACGAATTGCGCAAGCTTTGTACGCAATTGGGTCTTTCCCACCGACGTGCGAACTCTACAAGTATGTTGACGAAGGCAGAGTTGGTGGAGCAATTGTTGCCGGCATTGTCTCCATCTTTGGACCCGTGGCTGCCAGTTTGATGACATGACATAATGTGATGATTCGTATGTGACAAGTATTCTATAGAAATATTTGTTTTTATTGATATGCACTTTTGTCTGTGCACGCGACACGTAAATGTTGTCAGTACACATGAGATATAAATGTTGGATGGGCATATTTTTTTGTGAGAACGTTGTACGTTTCAGGTTCTTCGACAGTATGACATAACAGGAGGTTCGGGAACGGAAAATTCAAACGGCATACTCTCGCCTGCCATGGAAGCCGCTGGACTGGAAGACACACAGTCATGACTACAATTTTGGAGATATCACTGCCTGGCCACTGGATGCCAGCTGCATTACCTTGGGAGGGGATGCCATCTTCCTCGGTAGTGTCAAAGCGGCTGTCAACATTGAAGCGGTGGAGGTGGAGTACACGACAAAGATCTCCCATGTCGTGACCCTGTGTGGGAACGAGATCCAGGTGCGCGGCGCGCCATCAGATTTGCCCACCTATTTTGAACGTTGTGGCGTCGCTCATATCTGGTGGTTCATCGAGGATCCCACAGTCAAAGACCCAAATACAGAGCTGGCGAAGCATCGTCAGTCTGCCGGTGAATGTTTAGCTTTCTGGAAAGATTTGATGCATGTTCTTTGGGATGTGGCCTCCTACTACTGGAACCACGACATCAGGTTTACGCCTTTGTTTCATTGCTTTGGAGGCATCAATCGCAGTACCGCCGCGCTTTGCGCCTGGCTGGTGATCTGGTGGGATCTCAGTGTCGAGGATGCCATTGACTGTGTGCTCCAGCAGCGTCCAAGCCTGAGACCGTGGAAGCGACGAGCATATGTCTTGTATGCACTGCGATCCTTGGAGCATCACAAGCATGCCTGGCGTTGGGAATTTGAAACGTCGTGACCAAAGTGTCGACAAAAAGCTGTGAATTCGTGGCCAAACTGGCTAGAAGGACCTGGGTCCACGACCGGAAGTTGTTCGAAGTCGGCCCTTGTTCCGACTGAATGTGCAGAGACCCCATGAGGAACGGGATCCACGACCGAGAGTTGTTCGAAGTCGATCCTGTTCCGACTGGGTGCGCGAATATACCTGATAACCGATAAAATTGTGCAAACAGAGCTCTATAGACATCTTTTTTTTGTTCGATTGTTGGACTTGAATGATATTCTTTGCTTGTTGTGATTTGACCTGAAAGACCAGTTTCGTTTCCAGAGACATTGAGTCTTTTGAACAGGTTGAGCGGCAACAAGTGGGACCAAATGAAAGTGGACACCACGCAATGGAATTCCAGGAGGCCGGCATGTCGATGCCACATATAGTCACCAGCCACGAAGTTACAAGTATCGGCGAAAAGCTGTGAATTGGCTATTGCAAAGTGTCGTGACCAAACTGATTAGAAGGACCTGGGTCCACGACCGGAAGTTGTCCGAAGTCGACCCTTGTTCCAGCTGAACGTGCAGAGACTCCACAAGGCACGAGATCCACGACCGAGAGTTGTTCGAAGTCGATCCTGTTCCGACTGGGTGTGCAACTATATCTGATAACCGACAAAACAACATGAGTTGAACTGTGGGTAATTTGTTTTGTTTTTCAAGTGTTGCATTTGTATGAGCATTGGTTGTCCTGATGCCAGGTTGGGACGTGCGATTTCGCACACTTCGGCGGCTCTTACTACCGGGACTAGCGTTTGAGCTCGACCGGCGCTGGATAAAAAAGAATCGACCGGGACTACCGTTTGGGCTCCGAAGTACAGTGCAACAGAATATACATTAATAGATTTGGTAATAACGTGATAATAGTATCATAATCATAATGTATATATATATATATAGATATATATATATATATTATATATTGTGTCATCTCATCATCATCTCATTTTGTTTCATCTTAATGTTTTGAATCATCATATATCATCTCTTCATTTCTTTAGTGCTCATTCATCTTCTGTTACTTCGCTTTTCTTCCCTTCTATTTGTTCTCTTCCGCCTACTTGCTTTCGGGCCACCCTGTCGTCTAGTTTTTTTCTCGGGGGTCTTGTGATAACCTCGCTCATTGGCAAGTGTTCCTGGTACATGGTGGATTTTAGAGTAGTTATTCCTTGGCTCTCCGGTCCAAGGAGATAAATGGAGGGAAGTTCCTCAAGCGCCGAGCCCCACTCCCTAGTGGGGCTCGGCGCTTCGTGGGACAGGCAGGGGTGGGCGTTGGTATGCGTTTGTGGGCGTTGACCAAAAATCAGGTCCCAGTAAAATGCCCACAAACGCCTGTTCGCGTTGTGAACCGCCTGACCTGACCACCCTCAGACCTGACCTGACCTCTCCACCCTGCAGGATGCATTCTCCCACAAGGTTTGACCCAGAGGCAGGGCTCAAAGACTGGCTGCATCAACTCCTCGGTGGACCCACCGTGGGGCTTTGATGGCCGAGGAGGTCAAGTGATGACACCTCAAGAAAGAGTGGTCACTAATCTTCATATCCTATGGGTCCTATTCATAGGTAGGATATAGGCAGGACATAGAGCAAATCCAAGCATAATAGATCGGGAAATGGTAATAAATGCGGATGGTCACACTGTTTATTGATGTGAGGAGGCCCATGCTTCCCAGAAGAGACTGCGTAGCGAAGCCCATTTTTTTTGGATGAATGAAAACCATGGTTTCCTGCAGATTTTGTCTTAAAGCCATTCTGAGAGCTTTGTGACCAGAGATGGAACTGACCACCAACTATATATAGATTCGTTCCTCCCGATTGCATACACAACAAGTTGACAAGTAATTAATCTCCGGATGGATTTTACCTTTTGACCTCAAACTGGATCGTAAGGCCTTCATGTGGTGCGTTTTTTCCTGTGTGCTCACTGACAATCCATCCCCCAAAGGTTTGTGACGGTGGGGCGGTTTGATGTTGGACATGGAAAGGGCCCATTCCTTCCTCGGAAATGTCAATCTGCTCTTAGAAATGTCGGACAATCCGAATCCTCGCAGTGGGTTTTGACACTCCATCATGTTATACACAATGTATACATTATATAATCCATTTATCTATCTATCTGTCTATCTATCTATCTATCTATATTTTTATGTGCTATATTAAGAGACGACAAAGAAAGACAGACAGAAAGAAAGATAGATATCGGGCTGCTGGCACAGACCATATGCCTTTCAGAAGCGCAAAATACATACTCCGACCCACCCGGAGGATTCTGGGCTTCTCGCGCGCATGTCCAATCCAGCCGGTCCTCGTGGAACCCTGCTCAGGGGCCCCACCCCTGCGGGTGGGAGTCGGAGGTTCCCTGTTGGGAGACCCAGGTCGAATCATGTCGGGCCGAAAAGAGGAGGTGGAAACATGGCGCTGCAGGGGTTAGTTGGTTCAAGATGATAGTCATTGTTCTTTGCTCATTGTTCTGCAGGGGCTTCCTTTTGGCCTCCAGCTCTTGGCAGGTTTGAGCAACATAACGCGAGACCTTTTGAAGGCTCGCCTGGTGCATCTAAAATCCCGTTAAAGTGGACGCCACGTGGTCAAATGGATGCCTCTCTTCAGCGCTGTAAGGTCTCAGCACATATCCCAGCTGGCCGGAGAAGGCCCAGAACAAGAAAGCGCCACAAACGAAAAGAGGGTCGGCGTCAAGCTGTCAAGTCGTTGGCACGTGTTGGCCCCATCAAGTTGCCACGACCGAGTCAGAAAAGTATGACCGGATGCCTCCCCCCCACCCGTATGCAGTGGAACAGCACCTGGAGTACCTGGAGTAAAGCACACATTTGCATCCATTTGTCACCGAAATTGGCTTTTCCCCCATTTAAGGCAGATGGCTTGTCGCAGATGGCTTTGGGCACCCAAAAAACCATCACACGAAAGGTACAGATAGATAGATACAATAGGGACCGATATGGGTCGCTATGTCATGGTGTGTCCTTGTTCATTCCTTTTCGGCACCGGTGGGATCTCCAGTCGGCACAACCACTGGTCCGGTGGAGTGAAGCTGGCGGGCCACCAGCTGCTTGGCGAAGGAACATGCTCATCCAAGGGACCATGCCATCCACTTCCATGATTCGCTTGGGATCTGGAAAAAAAGACCAAGCGTGACCTCCAGGTCAAGCTCTTAGGAGACACAATCGCAGTCCAAATCTTGTTGACACCCCTTTTATGAAAGAGGATCACTTGGGAAAAACTGAGCCACCAGTGTCGAGAGTTCCGGCCTCACACCCGGCCTCGCAGCCAGAGAAGATGCGAACCACTAAGCATCGACTCCTCGAGCCTTGGGAGAATGCAGCCGACCACAAAGACCGGAATCGACGAAAAAAACCACGGTGCCACTGCCCGGAACGCAGGCTGAGCTTGCTTGGCGAAAGCTAGCAGCCAGTTGGGAGGCGCTTGGACTCATTGGGTTTTGGGGGGGGCGATGGGGCCAGGCCCCCTGGGAAGGCCTGTGGGAAGACTAGGAGCAAGAGGCTACTAGCAACAAAGGGCATCGCTACGAGGAGCAAGGACGCTACTAGTAGCTCCTGGCCCTACTGCTAGGAGCAAAAGTCTACTACAACGGTTGTAGAGGTGCTTCATGAATGAGAACATGCATTGAGTTGATGAATCGTGCTCTGCCGCGAGGGCGGGAGGCGGATTGTTCCCGCCATGGTGACAGCAGGGCTTGGAAAAGGCAGCTCCTGTTTTGCTCCATCAGTTGGTATACTATATCCATAGGTGGCAGCCTGGCATGTGGTTTTAAATCGCACCGGCTTGTCCAACTATATAATTACCTTTTTAGATCCATGGGCGCCAGAGCCTCCAAAAGTGGCTTGGAGTCCTTTGTTTCTGTAGTTTCACGCTAGTATGTTGACATCTTCGTCTCACTCGTACGTATTTGGCTCAAGGAAAACAGGTGCGACTAGGTGGCGCTTCTAGGTCGTTTTCCTGTAACTACAGGTTATCAGCCGTATCGCCATAAGTGCGGTACGTGCTTGGTACTAGCCCTGGTCTCACCCACCCATAGATAGTGCACTATCTAGAGGCCATGGCTGACGGTGATAGTTCCCGGGGTGACCGCTCACGTTCAGGTTATGTTCCCACTTCGCCTGCGATGTCAAGTTCACCTGCTCCTGAGCTCCCTGTTGTTCCGCTGGAATTGCGTGTGCCAATTGGACCACCGACTTTCAGTGCACAGGGGGGATCTGTTGCCTAATGTTCAAGCTCCGTCGCCGTTTCAACCTGAGTTTTCTCCTGTGATGAATGTTCAGAACGTTGATGCAAGACAGATTCATCAACAAGCCGTCTTCGTCAATGAGGATAGGTCAGCTCAGGTAGCTCAGATCGCGGAACTGCGACATCAGGCCATTTTGGCCGAGCATGGGCAACAAGTAGCAGAGGATGCAAGGCATTTTAGAGACTTAGTGGAGAACCAAGCCAAAGTAGCTGTCCAGGAGTCTAGGGAACACATTGAGGCTTTAGCCAATCAACGATTGAGTGACATGAACCAAGCCCACCAGAATCAACATCTTCATGAACAACGGGCTTATCTAGATCGCCTTTCGCTCGAACGACACGCCGTCGTTGAGAACGAACGCGCCTCTGCCAAGCAAAGAGAGGATGCACTTCGGTCAGAGTTAGCTGAACAGAGTCGAATAATCAAGGAGTTGAGAGAGAGGTTTGACAACGCCTCGGGGAACCGAGTGCCTGCACCATCAATGCAGCCACTTGGGTCTCAGGCATCCCCAGCTTTGCCTCCGGCGAGTCTCCGTACTCAGTTGGAGAAGCCCGGGATCGAAGGCGGTGAAGAACCCCATCCGTCCGATGCTGATGAAGAGGGTGGTGACAAGTCAAAGAAAGACAAGAAGAAGAAAAGTAAAGAGAGGAAGAAAGAGAAGAGCCCAAAAAGGGGCCGCTCTAGGGAGCGCAGAAAGAAACGTTCTCCTTCCCCATCACCTTCGTCACCCAGTTCGTCAGGAGGGAGTGATGACTCCAGTGACTCAAGTTCTGAATCATCGCGTCTTGCGCGCATCATCCGCAAGGAGCTGAAGAAGCAGCAAAGGAAGTCGAAAGACAAGGATCATGAGAGTAAAGCCAAAGAAGCTGATAAGATTCTCATTCCTAAGTTCCCTACACCTGAGAAGTACAGAGACTGGAAGATCAAGGTGAGAGACAACATTGCTGCAGCTTCAGCGAAGCCGGATGAAGCAAGGTTATGGGTTGGGAAAGTATACAAAGATTCCCAGACCATTGATGCCTTGGATGATTCGGAGGGATTCGCAACCCTCGACGCAAAGCTTCTTGCAAGCTTGACCAATTGCGCTGAGGGGGACCTTGGTCGGCAGATTGCTACATTCAAGGAGCTACGTGCTCGTGAAGACAAGAACGTGAAAGGATGGCATTTGCTCCTTCGGTTCCACGAGTATTTTGCCACAAGCATTAAGCATGGAGCAATCTACGGACTCGAAGACCTCATGTCCGTCAAGATGGTCAACGACGACCTCAAGGGCTTTATAAACAAATGGGATAGCGTTCTTGCCGGAATGAAAAAGGAACCAGAAAATAGTGTTCTGGAAGCCTATTTCCACCTGGCCGTGAAACGTTTCAAGCCACTTGAGCATGACTTGGCCTTGTACGACCGTGCAGCTGATGGAAGCAAAGAAAGAACGTACGACTTCCTGATCACTGCTGCCCGGGCCTACCTCGAACGGAGGAGGTTGGAAAAGATGCGCGACGCCACGAAGCGTTCGCTCGGGTCCAAAGATACAACCATGCCGGCTCCAGAAGAGAAGAAAGGAATCTGCTACGAATTCCAAAAGGCCGGAAAATGCAAGCGCGGATCATCATGTCCATACAAGCACGAAAAAGGCCGCGAGAAAAGCAAAGGAAAGGGAAAGGGTAAGGATCGCAGCCAATCTCGATCAAGATCATTGACGCCTGGATCTCGCAAGGAGACTTGCAAGTTTTGGAAGGCAGGGCGTTGCCATCGAGGAAAAGACTGCGCATTCCAACACCCAGAAAAGACTGTCCCTGCGAAGAAAGAGGACAAGAAGAAGAAGAAGAAGAAAGACAAGAAGCCTCGCAAGCGAAGCAGCTCAAGAGGTTCATCAGGCTCCGATAACTCAACTGGCTCAGAGAGTCAGCGGAGGAAAGGTGGGAAATCTTCTTCTTCCAATGCACCGGCAGCAGTCTGCCTCCTTCGAGCAGTGGTCATGGCCGCAGTGGTCTCTCAGGGATCCTCCGTCCTCATCACTCGCCCGCTGGGAAGCGTGGCCATGCCGGTCCTTTCCGCTCCAACACATTATGCACCGATTTTGACAACACAGAAAACATTGACAGTTTTGTTACGCAAAGAGTTCGTTTTGATGATCAACCAAACATTTTTAGTCATGCTGTTGAGTCTTCTTCCACTTGGAGATCCGTTCAACCCCGAAGTAAGAAGAAAAGAAGATCCTTTACACCGGGTCGACCGGAGCGTGCTGAGGCAGTTCGTGTCGCTACTGAAGACGCATCCATTGCAGCTTCACACCTTCAGAATGCTGTTAGGAACGAGCTTTTGTCCTTGCCGGCGGAATGTTCGTACCTGTGCAACTCCGATATAGGTTGCATCAAGTGTTTTGAGAAGAGGTTGTGTCCATCAGTGCCTGCCACTGAGATTGCATGGATCGCTGACACTGGGAGCGCACACGATCTTGTGTCTAGGCACATGTTACATTCCGATGAAGTGTCTCAGTCGTCCAAACCGGTCAGTCTTCTTACTGCCAACGGAGTCTTTCAAGCCACTGACCAAGCTAGAGTCAATGTCCCCGTGTTGGGGGCTGACATCAATCCGTACGTCTTGGAAGATAGCCCAGCCGTCGTATCGGTAGGACAACGTTGCATCGATGCAGGATGGAGCTTTCATTGGCCCGCTTACAGTAGGCCATACTTCAAGAAACCAGACGGAACCAAAGTCAAACTTGAAGTAGAGGATTATGTTCCATACTTGCCATCAACCACTGGTGTTGCAATGTCCGCCATAGGTCAACCTTACGGTACGAATGATCGGTCCAGGGGACTGCGACCCATGATCCCTCTGCCCGCGTCACCGGCTGAAGAGGCAATTGAGGTCCAGGACGATGAGGACAACCCCATCGGCGAGGATCCTGTTGAAGATGATCCTGAACCAGTGGATGAAAGGTTGGTGGAAAAACCGTTGGACCCGAAGAGGGATAGGGGAGAGAAAGCTCTTAAGGAAGAAGCACAATCAGTTCAGCATCTGTTGACTCATACCCCGAAGAACCCCTTTTGTCAAGCTTGTTCGAGGGCAAAGATGACCAAACGTCCATCGTATAGCAAGGGTGGTTCGACCCAGGTAGAGGCGGATCACTTTGGACAACATTTGACTGCTGACCATCTCGTTATTCGTGACGATGAAGAAATGGACATCGATGGGGCTCGCGTCGCATTGGTCGTGAAAGACGTAGCAACGGATTTCAGATATGTCTATCCGGCCGCACGTCGATCAACACGTGAATGCATAGCAGCCTTCAAGCATTTTGTCCGTTCGACTGATGATGTAGGAGTATTTTATTCCGACAACTCACCAGAACTCATCGCAACTGCCGAAAGACTAGGATGGAGGCATCAAACCAGCTTTGCATATGTCTCTAAGACTAACGCTATGGCTGAAAGATCGATTCGGTCTGTCATCGATGGAACAAGGGTAAACCTAGAACAAGCTGGCTTACACCACCAATATTGGGCTCATGCTGCCAGGCATGCATGTATGGCAAACAATATCGTCGACACCCGGGAGGGTAGTTCGCACTGGATTGGCCCCAAGAACAAGGCCAAATCTTCTCTCAGGTTCGAGCCAACATCAAACCCGGGGATATTCTTGGGATATGCCGTTCAGTCCAATTTTGTGTGGAGAAAGGAGTTCATGGTTCTCCCATTGAAGGAAGTTATGGAATCAGACTTTAGTGCCGAGATCCAACCACTGAGAGTTCATCAGATTGCTGTTCCAGACATCGGTTTACACTTTCCATGTAAAGGCAGGTACAACATGATTAGAGAGGGGCTGTACCCAGGCATTACCATTTCAAGCAATCCGCCGTCGATCGATGACGTCAAGGCTGCAAGTGTTGAGGATCTCGTTGATCAGGAGGTTTTGAGGCATGCCGTAGAACATGAGTATGAACCCGATGATCCACCCGAGCTTCCAGAAGCTCTTGTTGATGAAGAGCCTGTGGGCGCTCGCGGGTCGGGAGACCTTGCCATCGAACCGGGGGGTGAAGAGGCTGAAATGATCGAGGTTTTGGATCCCGTTACGGGTGAAACAACATTGATTCCCAAAGCTGATTCGTCCTTTTATGATGCCGGGGGATACAAGGCAAGGAAATATAAGGGTTCTTCAAAACCACCTACAATCCCTCCCTTCCTATGGAAAGCAGCTTCTAAAGCTGAGAGGAAGAAAGCGATTGCCGAGTATGAGCTCGAGGAGGCACGCAAGCGTCTTCTCGCAGAGAAGAGCAAACACAAGGCAGCAGTGGCAGAGATTGACAACAAATTGCGGAATTACAAAAGTGGGGATATCCCCGCTGAGACGAAAATGGACGCCGCCTGGGAAGGTGTGCCTTTGATGCCTGTTGAGCATGAAGAGAAACCACATGCACATAGAGAAAAAAGCAATTCAGTATGAGCCATGGCTAAACGCCTTAGTGGCCCGGCCCGTAGGCCAGAAGGAAATCCGCAACACCCCAGATGCTCAACGTTCGCTGGACGTTGAGTGGGTGAAGTTGGAGTCCAAGCCCGCTTGGCTTTATGACAAGGTACGCGAGTGGGACGACGCGTCGTCCGAAGCTGTCCGTGCCAATGCCAAGGTTCATGTAGGCAATGTTTTCGAACTCTGTGTTGAGAAAGGCAGTGAGCTTCCCAAGGACAATCCCCTCAGGAAGTACAAAGGTCGGACGGTGTTCCAAGGGAACAAAGTCAAAGATGAGTCCGACATGGTTGCCCTCTTTTCAGAGCTCGGTTCGGCGCCAGCGAACATGGAGGCGGGCAAAGCCCTCGACTGCTATGGCAGTGCACCTGGGAACAAAATCACCCAGGGCGACGGCAAACAAGCCTACACCCAGACCACTTTGAAAGGCAAACCGACCTGGATCAGGATCCCAAAGTACCGGTGGCCTAAGTCCTGGCACGGGAAATACAAGGATCCTGTCATCCCGCTTGTACTAGCTCTCTATGGCCACCCAGACTCTGGCGGGTTCTGGGAGCGGCACTGCGAGGATTGCCTCGCCAAGGTCGGCTTCAAGGCCGTGCACCCCGAGTGCTGGCCATCGATCTTTTGGCATGACAAGTTGTTCCTTTTGTTAGCCGTCTACGTAGATGACTTCAAGATGGCCGGTCCAGAGTCCAACCATGCCGAAGGGTGGAAGCTCATAGGGACACATATTGACATGGATACCCCTGAAGATGTAGGAAGGTATCTTGGTTGCGACCATGTTGTAACGCATGACGTCAAGATGTCCGTAGCAGATCATCCTTTTGCACATGTGTTTGATCACAAGCTCGAAGATCCAGCTAGTAAGCCAGCGGCCGCCGCCCGCCGAACGCAGGATTACTGGACTCACTTCCCCGAGTATGGCACGTTTGTACATCATCACGTTCAGCCACGTCGGCGCTTTGAAATCAGGCCTGCAGGCGTCGAAGGACTGTTCGATCCTGGTGATCTTAGGTACACTGAGTATGTTCCATGCACGGAGGGATCCGTTGCCAGCGATGCGGGGGGGCACACCCCACGTTTGGCACGACACCAAAATAGACCGACAACAAGGATTGCCCTTTTGGTGGACAGGGGAGACCTACTTCATCGACCGGAGCATTTCCGACCCCAAGATGGCCGTTGCAGCTGTCAAAAAGATAAGGGACAAGAGTCAGGCCAAAAAGGCCGCCCGTGCCCAAGGTTTCACATTCCTGGATCAACTTGAGGAAGACCAGGGATGCATGAACAAACCGGTGACTCGAGTCGAATACGACATGAGGGGCTTTCTTCGTCAATGCCTTGAAAAGTATGAAAGCCTAGTAGATCACCCAGTGAAGTTCAAGACCGTGAGTACACCGTTCCACGACGATAAAATTGCCAGACCAATTGTTGATGAGGCAGAACGCCGGGGGGAACTCCAGGCCATTGCAAGCAGAGTCTTAATGAAAGTGTTGTTCGCTGCGCGCATGGCGCGCTTCGACTTGCTTCGTGCGACTCAGGGTCTTGCCAGCCGAGTCACGAAATGGTCGAAGGAGTGTGATGTCGCATTACACAGGTTGATGTGCTATATCCACTCCACTATCGACGTCGTGCAGTCGGGATTCATTGGTGACGAACCCCAAAGTTGTAAACTGTGGTTGTTTGCCGACAGTGACCATGCCGGAGAGCATGACAGTCGTTCAACTTCAGGTTGCATTTTGGCCATGGTAGGACCAAACACCTACTTTCCCCTTACTGCATTTTCGAAAAAGCAGACGGCCACCGCTATGAGCTCGACGGAAGCGGAAGTCATTGCCGCTAATCTGTCCATTCGAACAGTTGGTCTTCCTTCCTCCTGCCTCTGGCAAGTCATCCGGAACGCGGGGGGGAGTTACAAACGCCAACGCACAGAGCTCGGCCGTGGGGACACGTGCCCGAAATGCAAAGAAAGACACTTGGGAGTTCGAACCATTGAGAGATCAGGTCATTAGACGCCATGTTGAACCAAGAAATCACCTTTTTGACCCAAGAGATTGTGATGACTGCCCAGTCGATCACAAATTCCTGTCCGCTCAAAGAATCACGATCGCGCAATTTAAGGATGGATCCTTTGATGCTGACGTGAGCTGGGACTGGTCCAGCAGAGAGGGACAGAGGGTTATGAAGAGTGAATGGACGGGGATGACGATCTTTAGGATACCTGGTCCAAACGAAATCGACTACGGTGTTGAGTCCCGTGAAATTAGGAATGCACTCACTGATTCATGTTACGTTGGTCAGGGTCGTGAAGGTTCCATGGACATTTACCTTATTGGGAAGGGAACTTTCGAAATGGTATTCTTGGAAGATAATCAGGCAACAATTCGTATCCTTGAATCTGGGAGATCGCCTGCTTTCCGTCATGCCGATAAGACCCAACGCCTGAACTTAGCATGGTTAGCTGAGCAATTCCAACGGAAACACTTCACACTTGTTTATGTAC
This sequence comes from Durusdinium trenchii, assembly GCA_963970005.1. Classification (NCBI taxonomy): domain Eukaryota; class Dinophyceae; order Suessiales; family Symbiodiniaceae; genus Durusdinium; species Durusdinium trenchii. The sequence continues at coordinate 183,620 of CAXAMN010004225.1, forward strand.
CCTCGATGCTTCAAGCAGCTGACATCTTCACCAAACCTTTCACGAGCACAGAGAAATGGAACCAACTGCTCAAGCTTTTGGGGTTGCACCGTGCGTCCATCAAACCTCCAGGTCAGAAGACGCCCGATGCACTTCACCCGGGGGGGACCCGTGGCCGCTGCTATGCCCGAGTCTCAAACCAGAGTTTTGCTTGAAGTGTGTTGCAGTCCGGAATCGAAGCTCGGCGAGGTCACGCGTAAAGCAGCACATGGCTGTAAGGTGATTCGCATAACTAAAGATGATGATGTCTTAGATCCACAAACACGTAAGTTGATCGTCCGACAAGTTTTGAATGAACTACGTTATCTTCCAAAAGGCCGCAGGTTACTTGTGTGGGCAAGTTTACCTTGCACGGGTGGAACGCCCTGGATACACGTCAACAAAACCATCCCATCAGCTGCCAACAAAGTAGAGGAACACCAAAAGGAGTTCAGGAAACTCTGGAACGCTCTGGTGGATCTCGTCAATTCTTTGCGCTCAGCAAGTCCGTACATTGCTATTGAATGGCCCAAGGGCTGTGTGTACTGGAAACTTGATCACGTGGTAGCTTTCTGTCAACGCCACGCGATGGAGCCGGTGACATTTGATGGATGTATGGTTGGTGTTATTGATGTCCACTGTGTACCCATTCGCAAGCCATGGAAGATTTGCACAAATTTACCCAACTTAATCGAGTCGTTTGAGTCTTTGCAGTGTGACGGGAACCATGAGCATGCTGAAGGCAGAGGTGAGTCATTGAAGCGTACGGAGAGTTATACGTTCCGCATGACCGACATGATTCACAGAGCTTTCGGCGTGTCCGTGGCCAATTAACTCAAGCTCGCGACCGGGGACGGTAAGTCATACCTATAGCTTTCGATCCCTCTTTGCCTTCTTGAAACGATGAGCGCATCCCGTGCCACTGAGACGGATGCCATTGAGTTCTTTTTGAACCACCCAGGTATGTACATCGATCCGCAGTCCCAGCCTACTCAGGCAGGGAATGATGAGTGCTGGAAGAACCTCCTTCGTCGCACTTCTGTTCTTGGTCACATTTGCGAATCCATGCATGATGGTCGCTCCCATCTCGATGCAACTTGTGACGGAAACCCCTATGATACGTGTTGCAACGTCCTGGGGAGGATCGATGAAACTCATCGTGAAATCTTGGAGTGTAATCCTCCGAGGTTCATGACGCAGCTTCCATGCCCGGGGGAACCCGTGGTCGACTTCATCTTTGCAGGAGACAGTTCCATGGCACTTGTGGACGAAGGTCTGTATGCCGACGGGACGGTCAAGCGCACCAAGAGGAATGTCGGCGAGTTCCTGAAGGCCGGGCGGATGGACCTGTTGACTGAGAGGGCAGGATCAGCCCAATACTCCATGCATTGGGGCAAGGGACTGAAAGATATCACCGATGGAATCGAAGCGTGCCTGGACAACAAAGCACGACGCACACCGGGAGGTGTTGCCCCAGCTGTGGTGGTTGTCAGCTACGCTGGCAACGATGTCTACGGTAACTATGGGTACGTAGGCAATCCATGGGTAGACACCCAAGTCCTTCACAGGAATCCGGCAAAGCAGCAGGCCGCGTACGCGTGGCAGGCTGAGATGGCCGAGAGTCACACCCAACAGATGCGGCGCCTCGCCGATCTAAGGCAACGCAAGGATGTAGCGGCTCTGATTGTCATCTGCTACTGCGATGGGCAGTCCTATGGCTTGCCGGAGGACTTCACCCGCCAAATGGTCCTTGTTTCCGAGGCCTTCAAGAAGATGGGCGTGATGACTGTGGCCGGCACAACGCTCGTGCGCTCATGTACCAGGTACGACAGCTTCCATTGCCTAAATACAGATGCCAACCGGAACCTGTTTGTCCGATACTACGCTTCTGTTGCCCTGTTCGCCTATTACTACTGGGTTTTGGCCGGTGTGGACATTCTCAGGAGAGACGCGAACCTGTTCGCAAAGCAGAGAGGCAACAAGACACGCAAGGCTTTGATGCGTGAGCGGGTGTGGAACAAGCGGTTCGATGAAGGCTACCTGTGCCTTGGTGATTGGTATGAACCGTTCCCAGGTGAGCTACGCCAGCACGCCATCACTGGCACTGGCAAAAAGGTCGCGCTGACAGAGTTTGAGGAAATTGCGATCCTTGATGACTGGGGTGAGTGGAAGGACGCCACCCAGGATGAGATCGAAGCCGCCCGAAAGCTACCTTTCAATGTGAGGGCGTATCAGCAGCGGGGGACCGCGGGCCAATGGTTGATTCCAACTGCAGCCGAATGGGGTGTGCCTTCGGGTGCGCCAACTCCCAAGGAGGATGACAAGATGGAAGTGGATGAGCCGAAGGTCATCGAGATCGATGAAGTCTTTGAACCACCCACTACCACGCCTCCGGGGACGGACGGCCGCGATCAGAACAATCAGGCTCCTGCCTCTGCAGCTGGTATGGAGTTTGTCACTGCAAAAGTGCCCGTTCCGGCTGACGGTGACAAAGAGTTCGTGCCGCCAGTGCTCACTGAGGAAGATGAGCTGCTGGTGATGAATGATCCTTTGGATGATGAGGAGCAAATCTTGGAGTTGCTGCAGCCCCACATTGCTGCTGCAGAACGTCAAGGACATGAGAATGTCGATCAACCGGATGACGATGAAGACCCCGACGAAGAGATCTTGTTTGACACACCAATCCTTACGCACTTGCCTGACTCAATGCGTGATGAAGGCTTCAAGGTGCAAGGAGTTTTGTATCAGCTACGCCTCAATCCAGAAGAGCCTGACATCGTCCGCATCTACACTGATGAGGATTCGATCCCAGCTCTTGAAGGTGAGGCCCTCCGTAAATTCAAGCAAGTCACTGACTTTCAGGGGGGAGCTGAATCAGGTGTGAAAGACAAGAAGGGAACCAAGATTCGCACCGCTGAGGTTCCACCAGCCAAACGAACTGGTGCAGAACAACCGCAGGAGCCCAAGCCCAAAGCATCCAAGAAGTCCTCAGAAGAGACTGCATCATCATCGTCGGACGTACGCCCGGCGGGAGCCGAGGCCGCTGCTGTTGAGAAACCAACATCGAAGCCTCAGCCAAAGCCGTCAGAACGCCCGGCGGGAGCCGTGGCCGATTCAACCACTCCTGCCACGGAGAAACCTGCAATCAAGGCGAAGGTGATGCCCAAGGCTCCGCCGAAGGCTCCACCTATGCCGAAAGGTGCCACATCGCCTCTGTCAGAGAACCAGGTGGTGGCATTACAGTCCAGGGAAGTGCCCGGAGCCTCCAGACTGGACCACCTTAGCTCCGACCAAGTATGGCTATCGCGCCGAATCTCTGGTCTGCTGCGTGGGTGGGAGCACACGAACAAGCGAAATCGTGTCCCACCGCCGGCTTTCCAGAAGGGACTTTGGATGGAGTTCAGCCATGTCTACATGTACATCAAGAAGAAGTACAGACAATCGCTGACCATCGATGACATGCTGGTTGTCCTTACGAGCAACCATCGTTTCATGATGGAGATCAAGGTGGCGCCAAAGGGGACTTTGGTCGGGGGAAAGAGGCCGTACACGCCAATGCGACTCAAAGCCATTCAGCATCACAACGACTGGTCTTACCAGAACGTGGAAGAAGCGCTACCAGAGCACGAGCGCTTCATCGTGCTGGATCCGGAGTATGGCGTGGCCGAATACAACAGCGGCAAATTCCCTCGTATGCCAGTCAACGCCCACGGACGTGTCGAGGACATTCAGCCAACGATCGTCTATCACTACACGCACCATGCATCGATCCAGGATATCATCAACATGGGTTTGATCCCAGGTGGCAACCGTACCGGTGACATGTACTCGTTTCTGACAAAAGAGGACCCATGGAGCATCAGCACGACAGACTATGCGGCAATGGCAGCTACTCGGCCAGTGTGCATAGCTCTCGATTTGCATATGATGGCAGTACATGGACATCGCCTCGTGGAAACGACGGCCGGCACAATTCTTTGCCCTGACTGGATTTCCTGCCGCTATGTCATTTTTGTGTATGACATGTCGAACGCGTGCTACTTGTATGCCAACCACGTGTATGCTCATTACCGTGCGATCTTTCAAAAGAAGAAGAAGGCATTCTTTGAAGCACGCAGCGGGGGACCGCTTGCCGGAGATGAAGAGTTGATTACGTCAAAGCGGGAATCATCCACCAAAGACGTTCTCGATGACTATGAGAAATGGTGTGGCAAGGTGACCACATTCCATCCTTTCATCTTCGGTGGTCAGTATGAGGTGCAGGGTGTCAAGGATCAAATGAAGGCTGGAAAGAATCTGCCGGACCTCAAAGTGCTCGAGACAATGTATGTCACACGGCGGCCAAACTTCCGGGCGAATCGCAACTACGTTAGTGCCACGGAGATGCTGCCGAACTACAACCGGCCCAGATTCGACTTCAGAGCCTGTGATCCGGCGAAAGAGGGTTATGGCAAGACGCAATGGCTTGTAGTGGAAGGGATTCAAATGCCTGAAGGGCACTGCCCTACTTGTGAAATCCATTTCACTTTCGGCACAATGAGTTGCGGCCAGTGCGGTACTTTCTTGAACACCGCCTCGGATCTTTGCAAAGCCGCCCAGGTCATTCGGATGGAAGAGCTCGCCTCTGAGATGGGCGTCGAACTATCACTCGATATGGTCCAGGAAGATCGGCTGCAAGGAACCGGCATTCGCAACACGCCTGCGGGGACGCATGGCAATGATCCTAGAGCAAATCGATCAGGCATCAACATCCTGAAAACCAATGCTCGGAGCCATGTGAACAAGGCAGACAAATTGGGCATGACCATTTCGCAGAGACAGTTGACAGATCCTCTGTACGCCTTCAACTGCGCAGCTCAAGATCTTTCACCGCTCTGCATCAGTTTCTTGGAAAAGTTAGCGAATGCGATCATTCCGGACCCTCCAAGAACACATCAAATGATCATGCAGGGGTCGGACATCGCTATGCTGGGAAGCTGGTCTACATCAACGATCCTGAGAAGGTGGGAGAGGCAGACATGAGCAAAGATTTCTTAGTGTATTGGAAAAACAGACTTTACCGACCTGAGATCTTTGCAGCAAGCTATGCCCAGAGCACGAAGCGACCACCGATTCTCGGATTCCACTCTGAATGGAAGACCGATGAGAAGGATCCCGATGAGCTTCTTCAGCTTTTGCTCGACTTCATCGCTGAGGACATAGCCTTCATCCCGAATGTCGACCTGCAACTTGGCAAAGAGACCAGGACCATGGTAGTTCCTCGAGCGAAGGCAGACTCAGCAACAGCGAAAGCCCTTGCGAGGGCTGCGCAGGATCAAGCACGTGCTCACGAAGACTGGCACCGGACTCAATGGTCATCTGCGTCTTCATCGTGGAATCGCGACCGGGACTGGAGCCAAGGAGGGTGGCAAGATCGCTCAAGCCAATGGCAGCGTGATGATCGCTGGAGCCGTGATTGGTGGAGCTCTCGCAATTGGTAGAAACATCCGCACGACGGGAGTCGTTGCCTTTGGATTCAAAATCGAAAAACAAACAAAAAGGAAACATCCAACAGGCTGCATGGCTCTCAAATGTGAGGGTGTTCTTCCTCCATCGCACCGCGGGAGCGGTTGCCGTTGATGATCGCTTCTGTGATGCACCGGGGGACCGGATGCCGAGCTTCGCTATAGCACCAGCATGGTAGAATTCGTATGTTGAAGGTCGAAGTACCTGTGACATTGCAAGTCCATGAGACGCACTTACTTTTGTAGTGCTGATTCGCCACGCGGGAGCGTGTGCCGACCGGTGATGCTTCTGCTTTCTGAAAGGCCAATCGTGCACTTACCGCTTGATGCGTCAAAAGATTGTGCTGTTTCTTCATGAGATGACTCAATACATGTATAGCTTCGCAGTACGAGTGAACACTAGCATGAACTTGACAGTGACTTTCGTGCCCTTTGAGGTCAATTATCCTCTCCATCTCAAAGGCAGGAACCGGTTTCGTCCGAATCGCACGTACCGGGGGACCGGATGCCTTCGTAGGTCCCAATTCACTGTACATAGTCTTCACTCCTCCCATTTTCGTTCAGCGGGGGGGTGTAGTTTCACGCTAGTATGTTGACATCTTCGTCTCACTCGTACGTATTTGGCTCAAGGAAAACAGGTGCGACTAGGTGGCGCTTCTAGGTCGTTTTCCTGTAACTACAGTTTCCAATGGCTTCACTGCCTAGCGCGCCTTGAGGCTAATCCAGCAGGGCGGATAGTTTACCCCAGCATGAAGCAGGGCAGGCTTAAGTAGACATTGTCCACTCAACGGTGAAAGAATGGGTGCAATGTTGGGAGTTATATAGGTGAATCGAAACCTTGACCGGAAACACTGACGTTGAATCCTCGCAGGACAATTGAAATCGAACGAAGATGAAGCGGTGTCCGTTTTTGACCCATTGCCTCGACGCCACACAATGTCGAGGAGATGGCGAATGCGCCCAGTGAAGCCTCCCATGTTCCGCCAAATCTGTGGTGGAAAGGCCCTTGGATTTGTCCATGCTGCGGGTGGTGAGTGTGTGGTTGGCTGGGAAGAAACTGATCCCCGGGGGGCAGTGGCGCCCGAGGATGCGCGATTGGTGTTTACAGTTTACATGTGTTTACTTTTCTTCTCTAGATCCGGCTTTTGACGGATGACCTACACTATGACATAGTATGACTGTAGTCATACGGGGTTCATAGAACATGCAACCCCATTGACATGAAGCTGCTAGACCAGCCACTTCGTGCCACTTCCAAACTCTCTTCAAAACTTGGCCCTCAGCCGCTTACGACTTACTAGCTGCTACGTAGCCCCAGGCGGGGCTTGAGCTGGTCAGAATTGCTCAGAAATGGACCTGGTCACTCTCCCAGCATGCACTGTGGCAGACGGCGAGGTTCTCAGAGTGCACCCAGTGCGCCGAGCGAGCCGGTGGCCTGGGATGGGACCCAGGCACGGGAGAACACATGAGTTGAGAAGAGAGTGAGCGGCTCAGCCCAAAGCAACCAAAAAAATGCTCTTTGAATCTCTTTGATGGTTCTTCTTTTTTCCTGCCGGTTATGGACAACTCGGGTCTTGGCAAGTCTTGGCGTTTTGAAAACATCGGCAACAGATTGCTCTCTAGAGTCTAAGTTCAACACACTCGCCAACGCTGGAGTCCAAATAGTTACTCCTTTCAATTCCGACTGTCCGCGGTAGGAGTCGACCTCCCTCATGACTCCGAGCTTAGCTGCAGTGGGACGAAAGGCAGGTGGTTGGTTGCTTACAAGATGTCAGTAAGAGGAGGAAATCGGAGGAAGATGCAAACGCACGGCAAATGCACTTGACTTATAGAGATGCATGGAGCATTTGTGGACCTATGCCGGACAGTGACAGTAGTTCAACATAGTGCAACATTTGTGGCTGGGCTGCTTGGTCTTTTCCAAGAAGAGACCTGAGATCAGCTTTCCCAACATGTTAGGACATGTGTGACTCTGGGTCATTGGGGCACCGTGGTGGAGGCGCCTCAGCCGAGGGAAGAGGTGCGACCACCACGAGGTGAGAGGTCACAAAGAAGGCCGGCAGACCGGGAAGAATGGGTGGGGACTTTGAGTCCAAATGCTGCATCATTTGGGAGCTATAGGTATAGGCTGAGAATCCTGCGATAACCTTAAAAGATTTGTGGGCAGTGGTGGAACTAGCGATGGCCTCCAACCTACTAGCCATGGCCCCCAACCTACTAGCGGTGGCCTCCAACCTACTAGCCATGGCCTCCAATCTACTAGCGATGGCC
>CAXAMN010004225.1:192698-218297 GCA_963970005.1 Durusdinium trenchii
CTACTAGCGATGGCCTCCAACCTACTAGCCATCGCCTCCAACCTACTCGACAGTTTAAGTGACTATTCCCATCTCTCGGTCCCAACCACTTCTGATGTAGCAATCGTTTCTCCAAGGCCAGAGTGTAATCGTTTCCTGTTCCCAGACGCCTCATGTATGGACGCATTGACCCCTGAAACCACCGGGCATCGCTACTAGTAGCAAGAACGCTACGAACGTAGCTCCTGGCATTACTACTATATATAGTAACAAGAAGCTACTAGGTTGGAGACCATCACTAGTAGGGTGGTATGCAAAGCAGTCCCACAGTCGTGCTTGAGCCACACCATCCCAGGGCTTCGCTGCGAGGCCCGGTGGTTCGGTTGGTCAGACTTCACCGACCCGTCCGACGGAAGTGGGTCCATGGGGCCTGGAGTCGTGGCAGACGAAGCGTCGTTTCTTTCCTTCTCGTCCGACTCAGAGGGGAACCGACGCGACGACTGGGGATGGAGTCCGGGTGTTTTGCGGGGTTCCGAAGCCTTCCGATTGTGCGTTCCTTGCCGCACCGCAGCCCGCACCGCGTGATTCACCTGCGATCCCGGGAGCGCGTGAAGCTGATGGAAGGACACTGGGAGTGCTACAGGCTTAGCATTAGGAGCACTAGTTTGCACCTTAGGTGTTGCAGGATGACCTCCATGGAACATGTTTCTTGGACATGCCTTTTGGCAACTGGCAGGGGTTGTGCACAAAACAGAATTTTGTGTGTATTTATTTGAGATTGTTTTTGCCAGGTGATGCTCCAAGCCAGGAAGGTTTCAGCGAACCTCAGGCAGAACTGGGACGCGACTTCGGGCCGATCTGGCTATAGCAAGTCGCACATTGAGGCCGTACCAATCCAAATAGACCAAGCATGACCCCCCCTGTGTACAAGAACATCTTGGAAATGGCGCGTTCTCTAAATGGATTTCTACCTTCTGGGAGTGTTTGCTTTTCGGTGGTCCCTAGCTGCTATAAGAAATAGAGATCCCAGTCGGATGGGTCCTAGCAGCTAGGAGCAGAGCGCTGCAGGAGATTCACTGCCTTGTTGGAAGGGACACTGGTTGTTGGGATGTGGTTTTTCAGGGTGGGATTGGACGAAGAGGCCCAGGGAGCGGACGCCAAGTGCACGCTTTGGAGCTTCCCAGGGCACTAGGAAGGGCGATGAAGGGCACGTCATTAGCAGCACATCGGATAGCACGTCATTAATTGGCAGCCCCCCAAAAGGAGCTTCCACACTGAGCGACGCATGCAGAGATGGATTTGAGATGGATTCGGCCTTGGGACCCACCTGCACGCCTGACCAGGCAGTGCCGAAGGTCTTCCAAGCAACCCCTCGCAGGCGAGAGAGGTCTCGATCCAACAAGGGAACACCCGGATGCCAAAGAGATTGGCCCTTTAGACATGTTTGTTTTTAAGTAATCTATATGTTTGGGGTGTTGCTTTGTCCTTTGAGCTTTGGTCTTGCTTTGTCTTGGTTTAATCTAGCCGCTCTTTTTTTTGGGGGGGTATTTGGTCTTGCGTTGTCCTTTGAGCGGTGTTTTTTCTTTGCAACATACTTGGTGGGGGCTTGTGCGGGGCGGTATTTCAAGATGAAAAGGTCCACCGGATGGCATGAATAGGATCCTTGGTAGTACTCTCAGTATATGCTTGGCAAATCTTGCAGAGAAGACTTTAGGGAGGCACGCGTCACTGGTTGAAAGGGTGATGGTTTCATCCCCAGTGAGGCGGCACCTCCCAAGAGCGTCAAGACGAAAATCCATCACGTGAAAGAGTCATGAAACTGCCTTTGGCATTGGCCATCGTTGGCCATTCGTGTGTGCGATCACTCTTGTGAGCTTTTTGTTCAGGGCAGTGCTGCCTCGCCTTTTGTAAGATTGGGGATTGCCCCAGCGTATTTGGACAGGACCTGACTAGGAGATACCCTCGAGAAAGTCCTCATCCTCATCCTCACATCATCAGCATCATCTTAAGCATCAGTTGCATATGAACCGACTTCGGCGTTGGCGTTGCTAAGTCAGGGATCCCCGGCCGTGCCAGGCACTTTGCACACCTGGCACTTCCCGGGTCTGCAGGCCGGGGCCGGACACCAGAAGTGTCGGACCTGAGGATCGTTAGAGGCTTTACGGGGGTTCCTCAAAAAATGGAGACAGCTTCCAAAAGTGGTTGAATGAGGCAATGAACGGCTTTTCTCCATTGTTCAGGGTCACTATATACCAGGCCTTGTTTTGGTTGCTGCTTTGTTGGGTGGTTTTTATAATAGGTACCGCACATGGTTTGGGCCATGTCCTGTGGTTGATGTCTCGTCGTCCTCGAAGGCTTTCAGGTGGTCCAGATCGAGGCAACCCCCTCGTGCGACCACGTCCAGAGCGATTTCCTGACAGGGTTCGCTGGGCCCACGGAACCACTGGCGATGGGCATGGGCAGCAGCTGCGAATGGCAGGAGAGATACACATATATGATCATGTTTGTTTCTCGTTGGAACAGGTCAGCCAGGGGAGGGTCCTTGGAGTCCTTGGATATTTTTTTTTGAGACCTTCCCTTACCTGACCTAAACAGAACTTGTGAACGATCAAACCCTTATTTGTGTACCCACTTCTACTGTGTTCTGTGTACCCTTCTATCCTGCCTGCTTCTCCTCAAATAACAACTGGGAGCCATAGATACAATGCTTCACTAGGCGTCAAGCTCTGACTTGACCTTATTCTACGGACCGTCTGCGGAGCCTGCAAACGTCCCTGTGTGCAACACTGTGGAATCCCGTCATGTTATCACCATGCTAAGCAATTTTGGCTGTTTTCCGACCGCAAAAATAACAGTTGGATCAGTTGGATCTTTTATTCTCTTGGCATTTGAACTGGTCAGATTCCATGTGGGAGAAGGTTTGGACCAGGCGGATTAGGACTTTATTACTGCAAGACTCCAAAAAATAGACATTTGGGCAAGGGAGCTTGACATTTCCACCCGGGTTGCCCCACTAACAGCCAGTGATGCGAACCATTTAGTATGGACCTTGACATGAGGAGCCAGTGTATGTTGTATTGAAGTCCAGCTCCTATGGCTGGGAGTTGAACACACCTGAGCCCCACATCGCCCCCTGTGCTCATATCATATGGTGTCAGGGTTTCGGCAGATGTTTATTTGATAGATGGCCCAAACCAACATTTGGGAGTCAGTAGCGGTGAAGTTGGATGGATCTTCATGCGCTAAGCTGAAGCCTGAACCTTCGCCTGAACCTTCGCTGAAGGAGAGCCCCCCGACCACAGCCAGCGCAGCACGAGCCTGAGGGTTGAGGGGACAACTTCGCGAGAGAGAACTTGGTGTTTGTAAAAACTCAGCAGGTGAGACGTTTCTTCAAAATTCTTCAAACACTTCAAAACCGGTAGATGAACGACAGGCTTCATGGTCCATCAACCGTAGTAGGGAGAGAGAGAGAGAGGTTTGTTGGACTGCGCAGAAACTATGAAACCTTCCCAATTGCTCAAGGCTCAAGGCTCAATTGACCAAGAGGAAAGGGGAATCCCTTGAATTCATGAAGGTGATGACAGCTGTGCTCAACTTAAGTTCTTGTTGAGCTGCAGTGCCAATCCGCCCCAGGGTCCATCTCCTCTATCCGAAACGCGCTTCAGCTGAGGCGTGGGGCCCGCAGGGCCAAGGCCAAGTGCGTACAGTGACGGAGGGTCTCACACCTTGTGCTACAAGATTGGTAAGACTATTTGGCTGATGGGTAGAGCTGGAGGAACATACTAGTTGTAGAGATAAGTTTCAGCGACTGATGCAAATCGCGAATCTCACAACATGCCACCGTAGCACTGAACATGCACAACCACCATGAAAAATCGTACCAAGCTGTGGGTGGGATTGCAGCTGGACCAAGCTCAGTCACGCGCCATGATGCAGCATGGCACGCTATGAATGTCATACCTTGGGTCTGTCCTATTACCTGTAAAGCCGTCGGCATACAATCATCACTAGTTCACACTATTACAAACCATTTTAGAGAAAGGATAGAGAAAGGCCTGCAACTGAACCATCATGATCCACTGTTAGTGGGAATGGGGTGATGCCGTATACCCAAGTCATATACCCAAGTCCATGAGCGCCCACCCGCTCTGAGCTCGCTCGGCGCTGGCTCGGACCCGACGAGGCGGACGGCTTGCTACTCGGTGAGCCTGAATTCGATCCAACTGGTCACCAGTGGGCCAAGTGAGATGGGCCAACTGGTCACTGCACATCAGGAGATGGGCCAACTGGGCCAACTGTATATACTGTATATATATTAACATACATATATATATATATATTGGTGCAACAATGTACCAATTGCTGTCTTGGATCGGAATTTGCCATGTTGGTCCCTTGGTGTTGCGGGGGTGGCCTGGTGTTTGGAAATGTTTGGGAAGCGTGAAGCCCCGTGCGACCAGCCGCGAACACCGTGAGTGATGCATCCTCGATGCCGGACGGTTTGTGGGCTGGACCGGGCACCTGTGGGAAAGACAAGTGGACAAAGAAAACACCGGAGCTTTGCTGGCCGAATCGGTTCTTTAGTGAGTGTTAGTGTCAGTGTTAGTTCGTGCGTGTATGTGTGGGTGGGTAGGTGGGTGGGAGATGTTTTCCTCGGTTTTCCTTTCACCAGACAACTGTCCAAACCACCCGATGGTGACCAGAGAGGCCCAGCCGGGCTTTGAAGCGCGGCCTGCTGAAGGCGGCCGGCTTCGGCGGCTCAGCCGTTGGGATGCGCAGCGTGTTTGACCGGTGAAGTGGCCGGCCCAAGAGAGGCTGCCTCAACTGGTGAAGCAAAGGTGTGAAGATTTTTGCTTCGATGCGTCAGCCAAAAGGTTTGAGAGTAGGTCGAAGGGTGCTGAGAAGGGGGTGTAAAGGTGCTGCCGGGTGAGCAGCGGCTTTCAATTGAGGGGACCCTTTATTGATCGGATCCAGCATGTTCAACACATTTTGCAAAAACCATGGGGACATTATGATTTGGCATTGGAGAAAAAAGTGCGAAACAGCTTGAGTTTTCCCACAGAAACTGCCGCTGGCTCAAGGATTTGCAATAAATAAGTTCAGCCTTTGACCTTTGTAGCTCAAATGTGCATCCCTGGGACATGTTATGAGAGCGCACGACGGCTTGCAGGCCTAGATGCAGCAAGAAACATGTATATTGTATGTAATTACATATGTACGTATACATATAGATGGATAGATAGATAGATAGATCGATTAGATAGATTAGATAGATTAGCTAGTTTAGATAGATAGATAGATGGATGGATAGATAGATAGATAGACAGACAGACAGACAGACAGACAGATAGATAGATAGATAGATATGAAGATCATACTATGTTTGAAGCAGCCTTTCATGCGTCAGGTTGTTTGTAGAATATGAGGCTGCAACAAGTATTCCAGATTGATTCTTCAGGGGACTGGATAGTCAGAGTGATAGTCAGCTATGGATCCCCAGAGAGCTGAACCATCATCCTCAGTCATGACTACCAACTTATACATCATCCTCAAACCCAAAAACATGTCAAGAGTTATTTGATAACGTGGATGCTTTGCTGTTTGTGGTTCGGGTCTTTGGTCTTTCGGTATCCTGCCAAAGGCACGGCCCTCGTTGTATGCAGCGTTGCGTGCCTTTCAACATGGGTGTTCGGCGAGGCGGGTGCGCCAAAGCCTCACCAGGGAAGGTGAATTTCCAGACACATTCCCGGATGTTCCAGGCATCATGTTTAATCAACACATCTCGGTGGGCGAATGTGGGCGAGACAGATCTAGCCTTCGCTGACGTGTTCCACTGGTAGCTAAGGGTCACATCTTGGCCAGTCAGCCAGGTCAAGTTGCCTTCGCTGGGACCCTTGTAGCAGTCGCCGGCTTGGTACTTGCTGCACGCCTGTTGCAGTGGTGAATATCTAGACACGTGCGAAGAAACAGTCATTTGCGGTCACTAAAGATCGTTTTTTTTTTTTTAATAGGTTGCTGTTGAGGTGAAGTGTCATTCATGTCAACATGGACACTTGGGGGGCATTTGCGTACTACTTAACTAGTCACTCGTCATGTACATTGAATGCATTGCAACATGTTTGAGCATCTTTGAACACTTAGCCGGCATCGTCCAACAATTCTGAATCGGCTAAATAATTCTCTTCAGGCTACCCTAAAAACTGAAGGAACCTTTGAAACCCTTTTTACTCAAGTTGGCCAGATGTTTATGCGCACCAGATCACACCTGGGTGATGTCTCGAAGGTTTCTGTGGCGGATAGGTTCCAAGTGCATTGAAGCTTCTAGGAACAAGAAGCTTCCTTGGGAATCGTTTCACATTTTCATGTGTAGTAACAAGAAACCACCAGGAGCGCATGGGGCTCTGAGGCGAATTTCGCTCCATTTCGCTTTTCAAGCACCTTCGCCTTCCCTGCTGCATCCCCAGAGGCAAATGCGGCTGATGCGTGTCAAAACCGGAAAGATTGGTTGGAAAGCGCATGGGCAAGAAAACCAGGTGTAATTGCTGCAGTTTGTGGTGTGTTGATCTGAAGTTGTGGTCGTTTGCACTCGATTTCGCACGCTCCAACTGTAGAGAAGACCAAGCCAAGCTGGACATGGCTGAGGCTCTTGAAGCGCCCGAGATCACATGGACTGAGAAGAGATCTCAGTGTCAGCCGGTTCAGACAGCTTCCAGTATCTTCCCATGAAATTCATGTTTTTCATCGTTTTTTTTTGACGACTTGGAGGATTCACAAATTGATCTAAACTCGAAAACGCCTGCAGAAGATGGCAAAAGCAACCAGGACTTGAGGCTTTGCGGCTTTGCTCTACTGCCCCGCCCCTGCCCAGGCCGTGTGCTCACTATGGCCATCGCTTTCATTCCAAGAAGCTGCCTGAGGGCCTGAGGCGGAGGGCCTGACAGCCTTCGCCTGATGGCTTCCGAAACTTGATGTTCGAACTGAGCTTCGGACGTGATTTCTCCAGGTGGGTGACGTTTTTTGCGACCATGCGGCAAATGTAGCCGTCCCTGCCCCCGGAGGAGAAATAGAAAAAAAACAAACTAGTGTCTCCAATGAAGCCAATGAGTTTCCCCTTCATTAGGTGTTGATTAGGTGTTGGTGCACACGGTACGCATGTGGACGCACTTGGGGTGTGACATGGATGGAAACCAGGTGTTCTAGAATTCCTACTTTCGGAGTTGCCAGGATCGACGAATTGTCTCGAAAACCGATGCGACCCCTCCGGTCGCCGAAGCGGCCGTGCCCAGAGCTTCGGCATGAAACACTTGGCATATGTTCGTCACACACGGCGAGGCATTTGACATCTCCCGTACTGGACTAGCCTGTACTAGCTGCCATCATGATTTCCACAGTGAGCTGTCCGGCTCAGTCCGGCTCACACACGGTGAATCTTTGTGACAGGTATTGCCGCGAGTTCATCACATCCGCAGAAGAAGATGGCCTAGACCAGTTGCTGTCCGATGGCCCATGGCCGCTTGGAGCAAAAATCTGGTTGGCTTGTTCCTAGTAGCTTCTTGTTAGGGCCTGAATCCATTCTTAGCTTACCTGGATGAACAGTTTTAGGTGAGACACGCAATGAGATCCAGCTCCTTCATCGCTTCAGCTCGTTTTTGGCCATGAAAGGCATCAGGACTCATGATGCACCGCTGCTTTCAGGCTTAGACACATCAAGAGCAGAGCCCAGCAATTCTTCGGCCTGGTGTACTATGAGAGACTTGCCGGCAACAAGCACCATGGAAGTGTTCAGTGTTTTGACCCCTGGCACATGTCATATCATCTCCATCCTTCAGCCAACGAAGTCAGGACCACACACGAGCTACCGGCACTTCAGCCGAGCCATCCACACGCTGAGAATGAGGCAAGGCGCGCACAGCTGTGTGAAAGAAGTATTTTTTTTTGCAATTTTTCAGCCCGTGGGCGAGAAGTGTCATTATAGGGACCGCAGATTTGTCGTTTTCCTTTCTTGTGCCATAGACGTTCTTTGTAAGTGGTTTTTGTGCCTTTGGATTCGCGCTTGACCTACCCTTTGCCTGACTGGTTTCCCACAAAGGGCCCCACACACTTGTTACAACATGGATGCCCGAGCCAAGCAGCATAAAGCACCCAAAGCCGGCTCACTACCCCCTCGTCCAAACATAAGACACCAAGCATA
Organism: Durusdinium trenchii; assembly: GCA_963970005.1. Lineage (NCBI taxonomy): Eukaryota > Dinophyceae > Suessiales > Symbiodiniaceae > Durusdinium > Durusdinium trenchii. The sequence continues at coordinate 200,869 of CAXAMN010004225.1, forward strand.
AGAGCCAGGGGCTCATGGAGAAATGTGTTTATTTTCCCCCCTTGGACGTTTGGCCTGCACGAACAAAATCGGTTCAGCAATTCAACTAGATTCAACCGCAATGTTTCGTTTGTGAAGTTATATCATCAGCCTTGATGTGCGTAACATGTGTAGACCAAGCCTTTGATCCACCTCACAGGTTTGAACATGTTTGCAAGATTGTCAGTAATTGTATATATACAGTTGTCATCGGTTCAAAAATTGCGAACGAGCCAAGCCCTCAATGGAGGCGGTTGCTGAAAAAAAAGCTAGACAGCGGCATATTGAAACGCTGCAAGCGGAACACAGCCGCGTCACGTAAACTATAACTCAAGGAGGAGGCCATTCGCTGCAGGCAGGTGTCAGCATCGAATTATATTTGACAGATCCACGAGAAAGGCTTTTCTTTGCATCAAGAACTGAAGGCGTACGCACACAGACGCTAGTATGGCCACTACAATTCTTGACGCCACTCCCAGACTAGCTACTTGCGCACACAGACGCTACTTGTCACGCACACACACAGTTTTTTGCACTCAGTGGATGGAGCACGCTTTCGTATGCCACCTAGATCGTGTCACCTTGGATGTTAGGGAACCGTATGTACATGCATGCACATGCAAGATGCATGCAAGATGCATGCACCGTTTTTTCCGACACGACGGGCTGGGAGCTTTTGTTTCCTTAAATGCAGTCTATTGATGTCTATTGCATCTTGTAGCCAAGCAGTTGGTTGCATGTACTAGCAGGCCAGGCCACTTCAAGATGTCCCAGATTGGTTGATGTGACCAGGCTGCAGCGCGATCTTTTTGAATGTATTTGACTCCACCGGTGGAGCAGAGCCAAGGTGGATCAACTCACAGGGTCAGTAGGAGTCCATTGAACACTCCAAGGCTGAAACGATTTTCCATCTGTCATGCAGTGGGACAAACGCCCATCCACCCGGCGACCGTGGCCATGCCCCATGGCCCCATTATGACGTGTGAAGGCTTCCATGCACGATTCTTTTGAAGGAGCAGTTAACTCAATTGCTCACCCGGTAGTGTGTTCACTTTCACGCAGGTTGAAAAGGCCTAAACCGATGGGCACTACTGTTAATCAATGATAATCCCAGACAACTTCCCAAACGATAAGCGAACGATAACCTAAATGTCACGCCAGGCACTCCGTAAACCTACTTCTCCGCATTTCTAGTGTTTGTTCATGGGCCAAGCTACTAGGTCCCCGCATGTCCCCGCTTATGTTTTGTGATCCTTGCACAGCCCAGTGCCACAAGAACCCAAGTGCATAAATCAAGTGCTGTGCCATCCCTGTGCAGAAAGCACTGTAAGCATTTGTAAGCCTCTAATCTGAGGTTGTGAGTAATTTGTTGATATATTTTGTGTTTTAGTCTATGCGTCGGTATGCGCCAACTACGACTGTTGGAGTCCAACATTCGAGAACGAGTAATGGACGAGCTGTCGTGGACTTCCCGCTTCTTAGGCAGCGAGTCTTCGCCACGGGGGTGTTTCCGAGAAACGAAGTGAATCAGGCCGAGACAGCATGGTTCGACCGCAGCTGGATGCTTTAGTTTGATCTATCAATCTGTTAGTGTTTATGTATAATATATATATATATAGCGATATATAGCGGATTCGACAGCCTATCAGCTGCTAACCCATGGATCCGCTAGCCATGTGAAGCCGATCGGCTCGGGCCGACCGGTGATGTCCAGGTGGCGGCCAACGAGTACTTGGATCGTGCTGGAATCTCCTCCCATGCGCACAGCTGAGGGGCCTGAGGGGCCGAGGGTGGGGTCGTCCTTGTGGCAATCCTGAGCTTGGGATGACTGAGCTGAGACTGCGCTGAGCTGAGCTGAGACTGAGGTAGAAGAGCCGACGTCCTTTGGTCCGAACTTGGCCACACTCTCCATGCTCTCTCCAGTGGAGATGACGCTCACCCCCGCAGAGGAGGACTGGTCAACGACCAAATGACGACAGGTAAACTAGTGAACGGTCAGCGACGTGTGCTGGTATGTGCACAGGACCAATTGCAAAGTCGAGCTCGCTCCGAGAAAAAAACCACTTTCCGCAAATTGCCCCTCCAGAGACGTTTGTTGTGGTTACTTGGATGTATATAATAGGGACCTGTAATTTAAATGCACCCAACTTGACAATCATTGACCATAACCTCGTGTTTTTTTGACACCCTTGGAAGCTTGAGCATTGGCTCGGCATAGGATCTGCACGGCAGGGATGGCCTGGATCACGGCAACTGGGTGAAGATTCTGCTGGAGCCCAGGAGTTTGCTGCTCCTCCAAGGCCTTGTGCTGGGGTGGGGCTGTTGCTTGCGATTCAGGATGGGTCAAAATGACGGATCTTGAGAGAAAAGCGTCAAACAAATTGGTGGAGTTTGGGCCAACTTAGGCCAAAAGTCCTGGGATTGGGCTTGGAATTTGCCTTTGAGCACTACCTCTTTGGTCCTTTTGTTTTGCAGGGGTCAGGACACTTCTTGTTGAAGTCGGGTGCCAAGATGCGCGGGCACCACCTGTCCTTTCGCTTGAAAACAGATCCCATGAGACGTCTCATTTGGATTTCCGGAACCTCCTCGTTCACGTCTGCTAGAGCTCCCTGTTAAACAGTTTTGCAAGCTTGACTGCTTCTTCCAAACGTGCTTCACTTCGTGCGGCCATTGTTACGGTGCCTCCAGAACCTAAACCAGCCTAAAACCTCAGAACATACTGTACCCACATTTATCCACGAAATGCGGAACTTGCACATCATCGGACTATATCTGACTCATCGAACATGCCAAACAGCCAGGTGAGAGCCGCTATGGCTTTCGACACGGCATCCGAAGGTCCAAGCTGGTGAGAAGCTGAGCTGGGCGCCTCCGGATCACCATGAGAATCGATCCAACAAGGTGTTCCAACATTCAAACCATCAGGATCAGACATGTCATGACATGTCCAAGCCTAATCCAAGTCTAGTCCACTTCTCCTTCCAAGTTGGACTCGAATTCCGACTCAGCTGGGTCACACCCCTTGTCCTTCAAGGTCACTGGGACAGCATCGCTTGGGACAGCACGTCGATTAGGCTCAACATGGCTCAACACTAGACCTCCACCTAGTAGTTAGCTTCTTGCTCCTAGTAGTAAGGCCAGCAGCTACGAGTAGCGTCCGATCGCTCCGTTCGAGTCGCGATGCCGGTAGCGATGCCCCTTGTTACGTTCGAGTCGCGATGGCCGAAGTGTTCCGTGCATAGCTTGTTCTTGCACCCGCTTCGAGGTTCGCTTAGCCGATGGACAGCAGCTGCGGAGAGGTCCAGGTGTCGCCACGGGCGCCGGACACGGGACCAGTCCACGCGGAGACGTGCGAAACCTTTCGGTGGCAAAGCATTGGTTGGTGCACGAAGCATTGATTGCACTCTTCTTCAGCTTGTGCTTGTTAAGTCTTGTGCTTCATGAATTCTTACCAATGTCATGCCAGGATGTACTGGTATTAATTGGTACTGGTATTCCTTCCAGTCATGCAGGTTCTTGATTTCTTGAATCTGGGTTGGCAAAATAGGTGCCCATTGTTTGAGCCACGGCCATTTGAAGTTCCAGCTGTTCTTGTATGTTCTTGTCGTTGAGGCTATCGCAGGGTGTCCTTGACCTTCCGAGAGCTCTTGCCAAGCCGTCGGCAGCTGGCAGATGTTGCCTTCCGCGAGAGTGCGTGGGTGGTGAGAAAGCGTGAGAAGCGGGGCAGGACTGAGCAGGGCTGGGCAGCTGAACCAATTCAATCATAGTGGCACATGCAGGCTGAAGATGTGCAGTTGCAGTTTCCATGATGATGCTGAGGATCTTGATGAGAAGCTCTTGATTATGCGGTGCTCAAGGTAAGTCTACCGGTCCAGAGCCACGGAGGAAGAGTCATGATGTCATGGGGGGGCCAGAGTTTGTCCAAAAGAAATTACAAAGGGGAAGGTTCCACCCACGCATCATGCAGCATCGTGCAGAAGTGTGCTCAAAGAATGCAAGACGTATATCCTTCGCCAATGAAAGCTACCCTTGGACACTACTGAAGCGACCAACGCGTCCGCAACGACTTGGCCTTCCGCACCTCCATGTCGCAAGACGCGACCGTGCGGTCGAATCTCCAGAGGCAGCGATTCGCCGCTCCGCCTCGTTGACCCGTCCGAGGGAGGAAGAAAACATCGGAACATCCGCCCCACTCTCGGTGGTCGGGTGTTTTTGTGTTTGTCGTGTTTAACGGTGCGATGAGTCGACATTTTTCCGGATGGATGGCTGAACTGGTTGCTGGACATCGTGACTGATGAGGGGGGGTGAATGATCTTGGATTTGACTCTGCATTTGGTGCTGTGGGTCATTCCGTGTTACCAGCCAGAAGAGGTTGAAGACCAAAAGGGAGAGCCTCTCACAGTGCAACTGCCTGTGGCGAGGCCAATCCCGTCCTCGAAGCCTGGAAAAGAGGAGACAGCACTGAAAAGACAAAGCAGACTGTCGTGTTCAAGCGAAATTGGAGTGTATTGGAGGAGGTGATTCTGATGTGAACCATCATGCCAGTCATGTGGACTATCATGTGGAATCAGATGGCAGACAACAGTTCCATACTTGACGAATCTTGACGACTGATGACCACAAAGGTGTGAAACTGTCATCGGATACCGTCCATGTGATCTTGATTCAGGACACAGTTCAGAATCAACACGTCATTCATCACGAGAATTTGTCACTTGTCCACGTCTATGTTCATTTGTCATGCTGATTCCGTTTGTTTTTCCAATGTTTTCCTGATTGGAGGCGACCTCTGTGCTTTTTGGACCGACCTCATTGATTTCATTGCCACCTCCCAGGCGTGCACGGTTTCGCCTCGACGCGTCCAGGCGGCCGTGTGACATATCGACGCACTGAAATCGGCACCGAGCCGCTGCGCAACTCACGGTGCCCTGTCCTTCTGGGCGCGCCGGGCGCATTGCCGGGTTTCGGCCACCGAGATCGGGAGGTCGGAGCTTCGGGGAGGCCGACGTGAAGGCAGGGCCCAGGCTTTTTCGTCCCACCAAGCTACCGATTGGTCGGGCGATGGGTCGGGCTGGTCCGAGGTGAAGGTGACGCACGGGCTCATTGGCTGCCAAGGCCCAGAGAGGCGTCTTGGGAGAGAGGCAGATGACACAAGATGATGTACTTAAAATGTAAAGTTGATTAGTAGCCTCCCCCCAAAGATGAGATGAAGAACCATTTTGGTAGGGGGCTTTGTTAATCAGTTTGCATTATAGGCCCTGGTGCCCTTACAGAAGTGACAGCCGTGCAGGTTCCGGCCTTCTTCATACCCAAGACCTCAGAGGCAGCGGTGTTGGGAACTTGCCACCGTTCCATTGGCAGCACACCACGTCCAGTTGCTGATTGGGGATCAAGGTGTCATAGGGTACGTCGAGTGCGTAGTAGATGAGACTGGATTTGACATGTTGAAGCATTTTGAATTAGAGACAGTCTATCAACTTCTTTGATTTGTGCCATTTGTGCCTGTTAAAGGTGGACAGTGGCAGGCGGCACAGCCCTGGCTTCTTGTGAAACAAGAGGCTGTAGTACCATTTTCGAGCAATGGCCTGACTCCGTTTCACAGTCATGAGAATCTTCAGGAAGTCCTGCGCACACTGCGCCAGGACAAGGTTCAAATCGCTGCGGAAGCAGCTGCAATCTCTTTGTTAGCCATGGCGACTGACCCCAGCAAGAGCCAAGTGTTTGTCGAAGTTATCTGAGACAGATCCCAAACCCAAGCGAACCAAGTGGAACGATTGTAGCTGCATGTAAAAATACTCATGTGCAGGCCATAATGTTTAATGTCCACTGAGCCGACATCCTGAGGTGCCAAAAGTATCTACTGGCCGACTATCAAGGCGGGATGTCCGTTTGACACATCTTCGGATGGTGGTTTTGCTTGTTCTTGCCGTCTCTGATCGGCAAGTGTGGGAGTGGGACCCGTCGTTTTCAAGTCGTTTTCGCCTTGGAGGCCTTCAGAAAAGATGACCTTACACCGCTTTGCTGCAGCTATGCCGGCGGAGCGGCCAGAGTTAGCCGCCTTGCTGAGGTGTGGGTCGTGGGTGGTTGTGAGGAGTGGAATTCAGGGTGGACATGGGTGGATTACTTGGCACCTGAACTATTTGTTTCGGTCGCCGGTTTTGTCTGAATGGGGTCTTAATGGAAGGTGGTGCTTTCAAACAGCTGGGGCTCAAAGTGGCAGCCGGAGCATTGGATTGCAGAACAGCAAGAGAAAGAGTGAGCACATTGCATCAAAAGGCAGCTTTTCTGGAAGCTGCATGTTCTGTAGGGTAGCAGCTTCGGAAGAAACAACAGCATCCGAACCGATCCAAACTCAGTCCCAAATGGCCAAATGGTCATCGTATGTCATCGTAGTTCATGAGAGGCAGCGCTGTTTGCAAAGGAGGAGGCGTGGCAAAGCCTCGTGAACATGGATGTTGAATGAAGCTGCCCAAAGAGTCCGACAGGAGTGAAAAAGCGGCACCCCAGGGCCCCAAAACCCTCCCCCCTCAAGCCCTGTGTTGGTGGAAAGCCACTGAAATTCCAATGATCCGAACTTGATCCAAATGTATCCAACCGTCACCGAATGAGTCATTCTTCTGACCTACCTCTTCTACGACTAATTGGAGCTCAGTCATGACTACAGGTCTGTGATGTGGCCTGTCGAGGGAGAAACTCAGAGACATTCCGACCGAGAACCCTTGGATCTCCGAAACCTTCCGAATGTCTTCCAGTGGCAAGGCGACCGCCTAGCTGTGCTGAGTCCTTCTCTGGCCTGGCCGAAAAAGCAGAGAGAGAGAGAGAGAGAGGGAAAGAGAGAGGTGCGCATATCATTTCTTTGACCAAAAAGAATGCAGTCGAGTGATTGTGCTGGATTGTGCAGTTTTGTAAGCAGTTGCCGCTTTGTTGCCCTCTGTTGGTCAGCTCCAAAATATCCAAAGCTGTTTGAAACACAAACTGCAAAAGCAGTTGCATGGTTTTGGTATGTCTTAGTGCTCCAAATCGCAGCCAAACACCTATTCAGACGCTTGAGCATGGAGCCGGCAACCCTGAAGGCGTCCAATGATCCAATGGAATTGAACAGCAAACGAGTCATAGCCAAGTAGTTTAGCCAATCCTAGTCTAAGTGAGTCTAAGTGTTTAACATAGCTTTTCAACTACGCGTTTGTTGTCCCTGCCCACGGGCATGGCTACAGCTGCTACATGCTGCACGGACAACATCAAGAACGTCCATGAAGAGGCCAGTCACGATGTCAACGTCGATGTCCCCACGCTTCTGATGTCACGATGTCCACACCGCCCGCCAGGCAGGACGACGCGTTGAGTGCAAATGGCTGAGGCTGGCCGTGGGTGTTGGCGCCTGTGTGACTGGGTCTTTTCTTGATGTTCACGGTTCACGGTGCTTTAATTTATGGGAAAGCATGGAAAAGCCATTTTCTTAAGCCTCAATGGCTGCGAAAGAACCAGAATTGTGGAGCATTGGGAAGCTGCAAGAAGGTTAGTTTAGCCCTCCTGAGGGAAGGGGCTTTGACGGACGGACTGACTGATTGACTGACTGACCGCGGGCTTGAAGCAGGTGAGACCACAGAATTCGACAAGGGCCAAACTTCACAGACAAACATCATCAGGATCTGGAAAGAGCACCAAAGAGCAAATGGTTGTCATCATGTGCCATCCCCAACCCTTCGACTCACTGAGGGTTTTGGTCGGAAACTCGTGTTTGGAGAACCCTCAGTGTCGGGACTGGAGAACTTTTCCGCGCCTGGCGCGCCCGGAGCAGGGTGGATATATCGAGTCCGAACCCTTTGAAGCTTTGCAACTCAAGGAGGCTGGAAACAGATGGAGCCGCTGGGTGTGGCAGGTTGGTCGGTTGAGCTTTGGGTTGGTCGTCTAGGAGTCTAGGCCGATTCGGGGTGATTCAGGTGGTGGTGCCAAAATCAGGATGTAAGAAGGGGAGATGCAGAAAAAACCCTCCCAAAACACTGGCTTTGATGATTGGGAAGAAGGAATTGAATGTGGGGATTGAGAGACGAAGTTACGGGAGAGGTGCAGGTCCCGGAGAGGTAAATCCCACAAGACCTCCCACTGCAGGTCTTTGAAGGTGTGACGTTAAGGACTGAGAGAGTGATATTGAATGATTTTGAGAGGCAAAGACACAGATGATGGTTCACCAGGGGATCTCTCCGCCATGTATTTTAAAACATTCGATCCATCAGCTTTTCAACCCTGAAATTGTCTGGTTCCTGGCTGCTCACGAGCCCTGAGAGCCCTCCCCGCAGGAGGGCAACCACTTCCTGAAAGCTGGGGAGTTTGAGCCGGCACTGGATTGCTACCAGAGAGCTTTGACCTCTCTTTCGCAAGGCGGACGAGGCCTGACAGTCTTTCACCTGTTTTTGCGATCTCGGGTGCCCACCTGTTGAAACACACATTTTGTGCTCCCCGAACAGTTAATACTGATATGATAGATATGGATACTTTCTTGAACAGTCTATAGTCTATGGTTGAAAATTCGGTAGGGGCTGGAGCCAATGGTGCATGTGGCACGTCTACGCAAGTCTTACAGCCGTCCATGCTGCTCATATGTCGCAATTCATTCTCCAGAACTTGGTGCCCTATAGCGTAGTTTAGTATCTAAGTTTGTGGCTGCTGGGCCGGGCCCACAGCCTTCCAGAAATCACATCCTCAGGACATTTTTTGAGTGATCTTGGTAGCACCTCAGGTAGTGCCAGGGAGGTGGCAACTGTGTCCGGGGGCCACAGGCGAAACGCCGGAATTTGCTGAGACGTCTAGAGAACTTCGAAGAGAGGCCAGTTCTACAACAAAGTGACATGCCCAAACGCTCCAAGCAGCTTCTTAAGACTCTTGGTCCCTCACAAACTCCAAACCCAACCCCAGACCTGCCTTAAAATTGGTTCTCCCGAACTTTTTAGGCCCAAGGATGCCGAAGCGACTTTTAAGGCTTGGGAATGTGAGCTGTGCCCAGCTCTCGCTGGGTCAGCCACAACTGGCACTAGAGGCAGGGATGGGTCGATCATGGTCGATCATGGTGGTATTCAGATGGCAGTGGTACTGGAAAAGGGCAGTTGACAAGTTGTATGTCATGTCGGGCCACTTTGGCCTACTGTAAGTCATTTGACCCCGGTCATCTGATGTCCTTCGCTTCTGACCGCTCCTCAGTCATTCCTGGCCACCAGGCTGCGCGAGACGCGTGGAGAAAGGACCCCAGTTACTCGAAGGCTCTCTTCCGTGAGGCGAAGGCACCCTTGGCGATGTCGCGCATGAGCTCGTGACATGACTCGGTGGCGATGTGGAATATGGCATACGGATGTGTGTGTGTTTTAATAAATAGGGGGACCCCCAAACAATGAGTTTTGATCTATTTCCCTTCTTCCAGGGGGGTCGAACTGGGAGGTCTCCCTATTTTAATCCACACCCATATGGATGAATATGGTTGTCCATCCCTTAGCCAGGTCACTTATGTGAGGTCGATGTTGCAAGAAGCATGGCGAACGATTTAGTTGGACAGAGGAGTGAACATGGGATACCATAGAAAGGCGCTGGACAGTATAATGATACAATATGAATAGTATGAATCTCTTGAAATCTGGATGGGCATCTAGATGAACCTCCTATGGATAGGATATGATAGGATGGGGATCAGACATTTCCATTGCGACCGCACGGGGGGCCACGCTAAATCTCCGGTCAACTGGGTCAACCGGGTTAGCTGGGTCAACTGGGTCCGGAGATTTAGCGTGGCCACCGGGTCAACTGGGCCCACCGCGACCACCACCACCACCACCACGACGACGACGACGACGACGACGACGACGACTACTTGACTACTACCACCACCACTGGGTCAACTGGGGTCAACTGGGTCCGGAGATATAGCGCGGCCCGGGTCAACTGGGTCAACTAACCCTCAGCTCAACGACGGTCCAGGTGCAAACCAGGTGGACTTGTGGAGCAGGGATCAGGTGCTTCGTGTTCGATCGTCACAGTCTATCCACTAAACCACCGACAACTAAGTCAACTCATCCATAGAATTCTGGAACATGATCTAAACCAACCTCAACATCAGACATTCCGTGTAGAGCTTGATTCGGAACCTTACTTGTTCAAGTTCAACATCGGTCTCCATCACAACCTCGGTTGATCCAGCTTGACCCACTTCAGAAGCCAACAGTTGGGGACCGCTTCTTCCTGCGGGTCAAGAGATAGCTCTAGATCTATCGACGACCTGTGAGCAAGCGATGGTGATGTAAAACTACTAAAAGAAAACTAGAAACCAAGATCAACACAAGACATCTTGTGTTGAGCTTGGTTGGGACTCCCTCTTCCATCGAGTCGACCATGGCCGCATAAACAACATTGACATTTAAAAATACATATTCTAACCGTTGGAAACCAAGCTCAACGCCAGGTGTCCCGTGTTGAGGTTGGTTGAAGACTTTTCCTGAGCCAGTTGAGACACTGCCTCCATCAGAACCTCAGTAGAACGCATAAACAACAATAATGAGTTGTGAAAACACAATCTAACACATAGAAACCACACTCCACACCACGCATCCCATGTTGAGGTTGATTGGTGATCTTTCCTGATCCAGTTCAGGCAACGCCTCTATCACTACCTAGTAGTAGCAGTGGGCCCAGTTCACCCCAGTTGACCCCAATGGACCCACTTGACCCAGTTGACACGTAGTAGTAGCAGTCGTGGTCGAATTGACCAGGCGCCCACGCTAAATCGTCGGACCCAGTGGACCCAGTTGACCCCAATTGACCCAGTTGACACGTAGTAGTAGCAGTGGTACTGGTCGCAGTGGTTGACTTGACCAGGCGGCCACACCAAATCTCCGGACCCAGTTGACCCAGTTGAGGTCAATTGGGTCAACTGGGTCAACCGGGTCAACTGGGTCAACTGGGACACCCTGTTCAACTGGGTCAACTGGGACCACAGATTTAGTGGCCCCCCTGTGCCGACGCACTCGAGATCTAGATGAATTTCCTATAGATTGGATATGGATTGGACATCGCAGATGGGATTGGATCGGACATTCTGGATTCTGGATTAATCTGGATGAGACTCTGGATGAGTTATATACTGTAGATTGGGTGTGTCCTAGTACCTGTCGCAGTCGGTAAACAATTATCACTATTCTTGACAAGGCCTGCAACTGAACCATCATCCACCATTACTGGTAATTGGATAGACCAAATATATAGATGAGTTGGAGAATGTGCTGGGGACAACATGGCTGATGGGTCGGGGGGTCAGTTTGCACGGTATGGCTGATGGGTACAGAAGACATCCACTCCCATTGTGCCAGGCCTTGCTCGCCCTGGGGCAGTTCACCGACGCTGTCCGTGCGGCCCGGGGTTCCCGGGCAGGGAAAGACGTGAAGAAATCTTACCAATTGCAGTCGTTTTCGAGGTGGTCCGGAGTGAATTGCGGTGAATTCTATGAACCCCATTCCCCAACCTTGTGCCATTTTCAGATGGCATGCTGCTGAATTGATCGACCAGTAGCGCTGCAACACACTTCTGATAGCGAGTGTTTAGGAGAAGGTGCTGTTGAACTCGGCCGTGAAACAGGAAAGGGTCCCCCCTCGAAGGTGGTGGGTTTGTGCCACGACCATCACTCATCATCCCTTGGGAGTTCTTAACAATGCCGCAAGCAAGGCTGGCATGGATGGAGGCTCTCGACCACCAGATGCTAAGCGGCCAAGCGATAACTATGACGGGCAATGATTGATCCCACACGCACCGAAAATGTACTTGTTTACCTACTATCTCACACATCCTCACACCTGCCAAGCCAAAGGAAACCTTCACGTATATTTCGGGAATGCCCGGACCCTCCTTGCCTGCTGCGTGTGCTATACCATGTTGTTGGTATGTTATTCCACAGGGTCTCCGATGCCCACGGGGCACACCAAGGCCCTGCATTTGCTCTTCCTTTGCGGCAGCTCCGCCGGAGAAACCCGGTGAACAGGATTGGGGGGCAACTCAAAGAGTTGGAAGGGACATCAGGAGAGTGATTCGACGAGCTAAGAACATGTTGGAGAAGTCCTGAAGGCTTTGTGGTGTTCTGATGTCAAGATGGTCGAAGATGAATTCCAATTACCCAATGAGCTCCACAAGAGCCCCTGCTCCAAGCTTTCCTATCAGCCGCCAGCTGAGATTCATGAACAAGTTCTTCTGCACCACAGAAACCCTATAAAGCAGGAAAAAAAGAATAGCAGATCGAGTCTTGCAAACAGCGAATATTGGGTCACGCCACTGGGTTCAGGAATTTATTGCTCCTCTTCCTTCTGCATTCCACCCAACGGTTACGACCTCGCTCAGCTATTTGCTTTGCTCCAGACAGGGCCACGGGAGGCCTGCGCCCGACAAGGCCTGCACGTTCTGGCTGCGCCATGGCGTCGTTGATGGTGCAAATGGAGGCCTATGCCTTCAGGGAGCTGGTGGCCCATCTGCAGTGGCGGAAGGCACCTGGGACCAACGGTGGAAGCATTTGGGAGCACAGCTTCTTTTGGCGGTGCGGTGTTGGCGGATGCGAGTACCATGGGAGGACGCATACTGTGAGTGGTTCGGACATGTTCGGACACGTGGAAGTGAGATGGCGTTAGATGAGTTCAATTGGAGCGAGCACCCACCCAATTGACCAAAACAATGGGGAACCGACATTCAGGCACTCATATCGATGGCATATTGTTGAGGGGCACAGGATGGAGAAAGGAGAAAATTGATTTGCTGCGAATCATATCCCTCGTGACGACTAGCTATCATCCTCCTCCTCGTCGTCGTCGTCCTCCTCCTCCTCCTCAATTTCGTTATCGTCGTCGTCGTCGTCGTCGTCGTCTTCGTCGTCGTCGTCGTCATCATCATCATCATCATTTACATCAGCTACTGCTTTGCTATGGATACTGATAAATATTCAGAGGCTGGATCAGATCAGCATGCGACGGGAAGAAAAACACGACTGCTTTTGAGAAATGGAGGGGTTTTTGAATGCAACGCGCAGCAGCTTTCAGCTCGTCCCGTCCGCAATACAGGACGTCCAGAACATTGACCTGATGAACCTTGCTGGCTTTTGCAGGAACTGCCTCTCGAAGTGGTACCATGCAGCATCCAAGGCTGGGATTTGCATCCAATCGAGATTGAAATCAGGATCCACTTATAGACTTACCCGCTTTTTCTTTGGACGGGCACACGCTTTGTGTTCCAATCTTTTCGGACATTTCAAGGCTATCATTCATTGCCTGGCATCCGATTTCGCGGACAGTTCAGGAGCTCATGATTTGGTCCGACGAGTCCATGAAGACACTTGTGTGGGTCATTGGAGGATTCAATGACAGATTTCTACACACAGATCATTCTTATGTATTGTATTGCCGTCTTTCAGTTCCAATGATTTCTAAAAAGATCTATAGCGCAGGCCTGTCACGTCATGAAAACAACCTTCAGGGCGAACCTCCAGGTCCATGGTGTGCCGATGGAGTACGAGGAGGCCTGCGAGCGGATCTATGGGGAGCCTTATGGCGAGTGGAAGAAGAAACATCAAAAGACGCTCGAAGCGGTTCTGATGGTGATGTCTATGGGGTCCCGAGATAGATTTACTGTACAAAAAAAAGAGTAGATTTCATGCATTATCACGCTAAAGAATGCATTTCTGTTTGTATATTTCATATACTTATGGTTCTTACGTGTTTTTTCCTGTCCATGGTTTGGCGATGTATGAATAAGGGTCCCCAAAATAATTCTGACAAGCTTTTTCAATACACTATAGTCACTAAACATGTATTGGACATCGTTTTTTCAACCTATTTGGGGACCACTGTAAGTTCAATCGTCAACTTTGTCTCAGACACAACAACTTCAGTCAAGTCCATGCATTGTGACCTTGCATGAGGGCCTAAAACAAATGGATGCCAACAGACAGACGCCCGAATGTAGCAGAATAGCCAGTGACTAGTATCGCCCCATGTCGGGGTCAACCCCATCCAAGGAAGGCCGGTGAGGAGCAGCTTGCGGCTCCTCGATTTTTGGCGGCCCGGGGCATGCCAGGGCTGTGGTGAATTGGTTTGAACCCAAAAGAAATCCCATCTCCAACGGCTTTGTCTGACGGAGGGCAACAAATCTCAAGAGACTTGACACCACCAAACCAGGAATTGCGGATGAACACCCACGAACATTGTGTTCTAAATGATGCATACGTGGTGGGATAAAGGTTCTTTTTGAAGCCTTGGAGCATCTTGAGCATTTGTTGAAGCTCTATGCATCTCCATGCAGCAACCCTGAATGTTTTGTTTTCCATCGGGCATGGTACTGTTTGAGCACAAACACGGACATTAGTATATGTATGATTATGTTTAGATTTCATGCTACAAAGGCCAGCAGAGGGCTTCGAGATTCCAGTGGCCTTCTTCCAGACCCTCAGCAGCTAACAATCCAAGAATTGGACGGCCATGAGCACTGTTGTTCGTAGCGCTGGTTGATTCAATTCATCATTCCAGATTGCCCTTGCCGGCTAAGCCGTAGCAATCTTTGGACGAAGTCTTTCGGTTTCCACGACACCTGTGTGATGCCCTTGTTCCTAGCAAGAATGCTCCTAGCCGTATGGCCAGGAGCCCCGTTCGGTTCGTGCCCTTTGCTGCTAGCTCCTTGAAAAGTCTTGGACCTCGAGGCCTTTGAGTCGGGCAAGGATCTCCACGCAAGGACGGAGCCCAAAGGCCTCCTTTCAGGCGGCAACCACGAGCCGGGTGGTCAGCCGGGCCACTCGAAGCTTGGCAGGTCCTTGAGGCTGTTTATTTTTTGGGGGGGTTGGCGTTTGAGACCTGAGGGGGCCCCGATGCAATTTTTGGTAACATGGTCAAAGCTTCGGAACCTGGTTCGCTTGTCACATTCTGACATAGGATGAGAGTATGGTTCCTGGTAATGGTAGGAGTTGAGTTTTGTGTGATGTTGTTCTCACCATGTCTCACCCATCAACCCCTATCAACCCATTCCACTCACTTTCAATCGACCTCGCCCGTTGTAAATTGTGCTGCGTTCGTTGTCACGCACCCGGAACGAAGCACCTGGATTTTTTAGGGGACAAGGCTCCCCAGGCAAACGAGCACGTGATACATGTCAGACTTGATCATTTGGTGTGGTGTTTGGGTTTCCTGTGGGCGGTCCTGGCATGCGGCGTTGTTCAACAGAGAAAGCGCCTACCTGGAGAGGCCAACCATTCTTTCGGTGGGAGAAGTGTCATAGCATGGGTCATTGGCAGGCAGCGGACCTGGTATTCGACGATTGTTCTTGCACCACCTCCAATCGAAAATCAGTTTGACTTTCAATGGTTTCACCCCGGTGAAACCATGACTTCAACTTCTATAGAATCATTAATTACCAAAAAGGGAGAACATATGTCATATTGTTTCATTTACTGTACTTGAGCATTCATGAGCTGGTGTTTTGATCTGCAGGTCCTCGCAAACCTTGGTCTAGCGTGTTTAGCGCTGTTGACTAAAAGTCATGGATTGGAAAAACCTGCTTGCAATTAAAAGTAATATGGATGGGTCATTCTGTAACTAGATTGACCAGGTAGACCAAGGACAATGTTTAATCATGTTTTTCTGGGGATACGGGGAGCTTGGTAGTGCACTACATAGTATATCAGAGTAAATGTATCAATCTTCCAAGGATGTTGAGAATCATTGCCCTTGACCCACGTTCTTGAATCCACATCCCAGCGCATTTCCCAAAGGAATGTTTGCGGCCAAAGCTGTGATGCACCACCCCCCACGGTCTCCGCACACGTGGCTGGAGCTTCCACTGCCGCACGCGTGGCCGTGCTAACGGCATCCGACCGTGCAGCGGGCGGGGTCTATGAGGCACGGCCGGCGGCGCCGATACGCCGATGGACAATGATCATACAGGGATCACCCCCATTCCTCTCATCAGTTAATTTTTCGACGTAAGGTTTCTCGATGGACGTTGTTTTGAAACTGACCAGGAAAAGCCACCTGAACTCCGGAGAGGGTGTTGTCTGTGTTTACCCTGGCTTTCTGAAGGAGTTTTGGGCAGGAGGATGACAATATGCAGGACATTCATCAAACATGCTGTTTGTGTGTCCTCCACACACGGCTTCTTGGGGCTTCGTGGGTGCGATGCGTAGTGGGTTGAATGGCGGGTGAAAGCTGGCAAAAGCATTTCCCTTATGCGGGCTCTTTATTGAAATCTGGCAAATACAAAGCAATACATTGTGCTGTAGTTGAATGCCGGAAGATATATAGTGATCACCACCCCCTTGCGGTGCTTGACCCTGCCGGGGGGGTCAAAATTGTAACTTACATTTTTTGATTTCACAACAATAGCACTATATAGCCCTATGGGGGGGGGGGGTGAAAATTGTAAGATCTAGGGTTGAGGTAGCCTATGTGAGGATGTTACTTTTTTTGACCCCCCCCCTCAAAGAGGTCTTGGCCTACTTCTGGAGACTTTGAAAGGAGGGGGGGGGGGTGGAAATTGTAAGAATCTATGGGTGGGTACCACACAGAGCAAAATTACAATTTCCCCCCCCCTTGTCGACGTTTTACGAGTGTGTTTTGTAATAGCTTTGAACCTCTCTGCTTCGACAGTTTCCACATGCCTTTGGAACATGAACTTGGGCATCTTGAGCTCAAGATTGAACTTAATCCGGAGATTCTCGCTTTGCTTTCGTGCAGCACAACTGGCTCAACCGAGATCAACCGAAAGTTAGAACAACCGAAAGGGAAAGGGAGATAAAGTGGAGGACTCGATGCTCTGGTCTAAACATGGTGTCCCTGCCACTGGAGATTACAATTCTACCCTAGACATCCTTGAACGACCTGTACTTCTTATATAAATTGTTGGAGCAATGTTTCCACAAAAAAACATGCGCAACACACACTGTATAGTGCAAACAAATGGCAACCTTACAATTATACCTCTAAAGCGACATGTATCTGGTAAAGCTCTGAAGCCCCTCTCTCTTCCAGATATGTTCAAGGCCACTGCAACCCGGGAAAAATACTACACGGAATGTATTTTAGTGCGCCCACAAGTCCATATCACAATTACAACCTTCTTCTCCGACTATTGAAGCTCGTAAGAGAAATGTTGAAGCCGGAACATGAAAGGAAAACACTGCGCAGGGTGTACCATAGCGCAGCCAGAAAGCCATATTACAATTAGTGGCACTGGTAAGGTCCTCCCATAAATGTTGAGGCAGGCACAGCCCAGGAAAAGCACCGCACAGTGTGTGTTTAGTGCACCAACAAGTCCACATAACAATTAGAACACCCTTCTGCCACTCTTCAATTTTGTGAGATGTTGAAGCCAGAACATGAAAGGAAAACACTGCACAGGGTGTACCATAGTAC
>CAXAMN010004225.1:239237-281485 GCA_963970005.1 Durusdinium trenchii
TTGCTTGACTTTGGGGGGAGGCGCTGCGCCCTCCCCCCGAGCCCCCCTCCAGCTTTCTTTGTTTTCAAACAGTCCGCACGTCTTCGTCAAGCGGAGTGACTTGCCTTGTCTCACCTAGATTTGTCTTCTTGTGCTGGACGACACCTCACAACAAACCCAACAACAACAACAGCAGCAGCAGCAACAACAAATCCAAAAACAACAAGCGAAGCAAGTACCTTTGCTTGACTTCGGGGGGGGCGCTGCGCCCTCCCCCCGAGCCCTCCTCCGGCTTTCTTTGTTTTCAAGCAGTCCCCCTGACGCCTGCACACGTGTTGAACAGCAACAAAAACATCAACAACATCAACAGCAACAACAAATCCAACGACAACAACAACAACAACACCAGCAGCGCGCTGCGCCCCCCCCGAGCCCCCCAACAACAACAACAACAACAACAACAACCACAACCACAACCACAACCACAACCACAACCACAACGACAACGACAACGACAACGACAACGACAACGACGACCACAGCAACCACAACGACAACGAGAACGAAAACGACAACCCCCCCTCCAGCTCTCAAAAAGTAAGGGCCGGGTGTCCAACAGAGGTTGGAGGTTAAAAAAGAAAGGTCGGGGGATGTCGGGGGTTTAGAAAAGCAAGGTTGGGGGGTTAAAAAAGAGAGGTTGGGGGGTTAAAAAAGAGAGGTTGGGGCTAGAAAAAAGAGGTTGGGGGTTAAAAAACAGGGTCGGGGGGTTGAAAAAAAGGGTGGAGGTTAAAAAAAAGAGGTTGGGGGGTTAAAAAAAAGAGTTCCCCGCATTTTGCCATGCTGAGCGACATAGAAGGGTTGCCTGGTCGGGACCGGACCGGTGATCATGATCGGAGCATCCAGTGGAGAAATACTTATTCGAGTGTGTTCCTTGTTTTGATAGAGATGCCTCTAGCTCTTCCTAAGAGCGGGGGTCCTCCCTGAGGACCTGTTGGGGTGTTGCTACCTTGGAGATCCGGCACCTGCAAGAAACATGTTGGTCAAAGTGGAAAGCATCTCTCGCTTTGCGGGGCGAGATGTATTGAACTCAAGGTGTTTGATGTGGAGTCAAGCTTGACCCTATCAGTTCTGGCAGGAGGGATGCCACACTGGGAAGCAGGGCCCTCAGGAGCTCATATCAGCTCATAGCTGGGCTGTGAAGGGTTTGGCCACGTGGTGCTCACCTGGTGGTGAAGAAGCAGACACGTCATGTCATGCGAGGTCCTTGCCAGTCGCCGCACTCTAATGAAATCTCTCATAGGAGTGTTTTGAATATTTTTGAACGAAGGACCTACAGTATCACTTGGTTCGTCGCATACCTGCCCAAGTTACGGGAGACCCCCACATGACGGGAGATATGGTCTTGGGATTGCAAGTTACGGTAGATATGCCTCCGGCTGGTCAGCACCGGGCTTGGTGGATGGGGGCACCCCAAACCATCGACATATTAATCGCTTTTTGGTGCCCAAAACACATGCAGACGCCATGCAGAAATGCAGACCGAATCCAACGAACCCTTCATAAGATTTGACCCAAGCGTGGAACACCGAAAACGAGATGAGATGCCAAAACCGTCTCACCGTCGAAAACGATCGTAAACACGGAACATCCGACCACTTCATGGTCAACACTTTCCCCTTTGGGCCAGCGTGACCGAGCCGCCGGGCCCACGGCAGACTTTCCCAGCTAAGGCGCTGGGTGGACTTTTGCTCTCCACCAGGCCCATGGCAGGCACCGGCGAGCCGCCCACGGGAAGGCAAAAGCGGGAACCGACCGGAAGGGAGCGTCGAGGGAGCATGGAAAAACAGGGTTCCTTCGTCGATTCCGCCAGCTTTTTCCTTTCTGAACTTATCAGGTGGGGGGTGGCCGACCCAAACCATAGTTTTGATCCAATTCGCAGATGAACCGGAAAGGTGGTGATTGTTTAATAGTCTAATTGTGAGGATGAGAAGAACTTTCTTGCATACCTGGTTCAAACATGTTCAAGCATTTATTTTCCAGGGGCGTTCTTGGGTGGTCAAGTAGAGCAAACAGCCAACAATTCCTGTACAATAGGAGGCTAACCCGAGCCTGGAGTCTGCAATAGTGCAAGAAAACAAGCCTTCGAACATGCCCCAAGTGAAACAATACTCTTCGAACTGTGCCCGAAATATCTGAACTGAGTCGCTTGGATGGTGGTGCCACTTCCCTGTGAGGTAGCATGACGCTAGGCTTGCATCTTCACAGATGCTCACCGAAAAAGTCATTCGTACCCGAGATCCAAAAACAACAATGCCTGGGCATTTTCCCCACACAATCCGCTAATCCTGTACCAGATTGGAGACACTGAACTAGCCAAAATTTGAACAACTAACTCATATTTTCATATAATCATATATCTAATATATAGAAGTGCTAGGCCAGTTTTTCTCAGCAGAGCTCTGTCAAAACAATGGTAAGCCGGTGAGAGTGGCACAATAGAGAGAGAGAGAGAGGGGGGGGAAAGAGATAAGGCTTTAAGGATCAAGGATGCGCCACTTTTGGGTCAGTCTCCTCACATGAAAGCATCCAAGCTCACAGAAATTCAGAAAGGATGTGCAAACACATCCTGGTAAAGGGAATTCACTTCTTCAACTAGTTCAGGGTCTCTAGTTGTATGGATTTCATTGGATTTCTACACCAGGTCACCAGTGGAATCCACAGCTTAAAGTTGAAAACGGAACATCCCTCATGGAACGAACGAGAGTTTTGGCCTTCAGGAGCTGCGTCCACGACTGTGTCGCCGTCACGGGCCCTCAGTGGACCCAACGCTCTGAAGAACCGGTGGCCCAGGCGAGCCCTTCCCCCAAACCAGAGCGTGGCACAAGGGGATGACACTCCTTGAGAACTAAGAATAAGGAAGTGGAGTTCACCAACTGCTTGGCATTTGGATGAATTTGGATGTATTTGGATTTCATGGTCATGCGAACTCGGGGCCATGCCATGCCATCCACGACTTCGGATCATTTCAGTTCCTCCTAGTCCTAGTGGTTTCTTCGTGGTCCTCCCTGCTGGAGAGTGAACTCCAACGAGTGGACGTTCCAACTCGGAATGTTGAGATCCGGTCGCTTTTCGTTTACCCCTTTTCTCAAGTGTGACCGTACCCAAGTGACTTCAAGTGACCGTTCCCGGTCAGAATCCCGGGTACCTTTCTCAAGTGCAATTCACCTTGGATGCTCTCACTTTCCTGGACCCCGTCCGCCTCTTCGGCCTACGCCAGTCTCCTTGGCCTACCAGGGGGGGCTCCTTCTTGCTACGCCAACGCCTTAGGTGTCAACACCCGGCGGTGCGCTGGCCTTGGTGCATCTGGCTGCAGGCGAGAAAGGGTCGCGAGTGGGTGCCAGAAGCATGGCCGATGGTTTTGGCGGCCAATCCGAGGGTTGTGGTGGATCTGCAGAGATGTCCAATGAACCAAGTTGCATCATCAGTAATTGGCAGAGATGAATGTGTATGAAAATAGGGATCTCCCAGTTCGACCCGCTGGAAGAAGGAAAATAGACAAAAACCCATTGGTTGAGCAAATCCCATGCTAGATGTCAAGGCTTTGAAGTTGCCCACATGATCTGAGGGACCTCCTGCTTGTTTAGACAACTCTTTTGACTCTTTAGGTTTTTCTCTGCAACTTTTGGTGAAAGTTACCTTCAATTTGTGCAATTCCACTTGGCCAGCTACCTTCGGACCCTCACCTTCATCCCTTCATCTACATTCAGCCGCCTAATTACTCCTCCCATTATGTGGCGCTTCTCATCCTGCCCGCGGACTCTGCCGGGGAGACCCGTCTGAGACCGCGCCAGACTTCACGGTGCTCAAGGAGGAAGCGCTGTGCACGTCCGGACGATGCCGCTCAGCACCGTTGAGGCCGTCGGAAGTTTTTCTTACCTTGGAGGAGCTAAGTCAAGAGATGCCAACATGTCCAATGCCATTGTTGGGTGGCTTAGATCAGTAGATCAGATAGATCGATCAAAACGGTGAAGCTCCCGTTGGAACAAGGCATTGTTTCTATGATTACCGTATGTCTTTGTGTATTTATTTGCAGACCTCGCATCATGAGTCTGCGTGTGTCCAGCCCACCTCGGACGATGCCAGCGGATGCCTCGGCAGCCAAGGCCTTGATTTCACCCTTTGCTGGGGTCCACACGGCGAGTACGTGGCGTCGCTCGGCAGAGAACATCGCTGGCCACGGAGGTCCAAGGCTCAAGCCAAGACCCTAGTGGCCCTAGTGGAGTAGTTGGAGTGAGGTTTCTTTGCCCCTTTCCAAGGCTGGATGGGGCATGTTTGGGCACCGTGGGGCACCGACCCGATCCAGTGGGGTTTGCAAAGAAGTGTAGCAAAGAAGTATATAATATCTTAAAGCATTCAGAGATTGATCAATTTAGTCATCAAGAATGGTTCTCGGAGGAACTTGACAAGGGCCAGCCCTCTCAGAGGTCCAAGATACGGCTATCACCCACCGTGCTTGAGCTCCTGGTGTTCAAGCATTCTTGGCAGAACTTTGCCGCCCCCAAAAAAGGGACACACACAATCACACACACACACATTTCACATGATTTCATCACTTTTCAACCATTCTTTTCCCACACTAACATACGAAAAGGGCACAGCTTTTCCCGGTTGGACTTCAAGAAGTCCTCTTCACTCGCCGATCGAGTCGGTTCGTGCACTCCGGTCAGTGAGGTCGATCCGCGAGCCCCGTTCGATCGGGTTCAGTGGGAGTTCGGTTCACGCGCGTGGTGTTTTTCTGGTCCTTTCAGGGATCGTGGTGCGGCGCAGGTTCTATCAGATTCTATTTCATGGGTTCATGGTGTAGTGCATGGATCGTAAGTTAGTAAGAACTAGTATTATACATACCTTGTATGGTCGTTTTGGAAAACCTCGCGGCCCTTGTGTAAGTCACTTTCCGATCCATGGATGGTTTGGGCATGGGAAATCCATGTGCATCAGGTTCACGGCCGTAACGGAGTCACAAAACACGGCGTCCGGAACCTCAAGGGAAACGACAGCGGCAAGTGGGGGGGACACGCGGTGACACCCGGCATCATGCATCATGTGATGTGACTTGGTTGAGCTTCCATTTCCAACAGATTCCATACAATCACCCGGTAGTATATACACATTCCACAAGCAGCACGGCGTAGAACGTGTCCCATCGCGTTTCCGGTCACAGTTTTCCAGCCTTCAGACTCCATTCACCACTGGATGTGCCTTGAAATGAGCATCCAACTGTCCCACACCCACCGGTGTTCGTGACATGTTGATCAACATCCGCGACATCCGCTGGAGCCGGAAGCTAGACTCATGTAGTGCCAGCCCATCAGTTCCAGCAATTCTTGTTGCCTTCAGCGCCCCCCAAACCGCATGCCTTCACTGCCCAGATCGGCACATCTCAATGTGCCACTGTTCGTCATGGGCGCCACCCAGGCTGGTCATCACGCCTACGAAGTCAATGAGACGGCCGCCACTGGTGCGGCAGCGCAGGAGAGATGGGGAGGTGAGCTGGGGCAATGGAGGGGGGGGCTACACCCCTGTCTCCAACATGGAGGTGGAGTTCAACGCTGTTTGTGGAGGAAAGTCCTCTTCCTAATGCCCTAGGGACCATACGATCCAATATGATCCAATTCCATGATTGTTGGAGGGAGGGTGAGGGGGGGGCTGTCGGTGGCTAGAGGATCTGGAGATGGAGGTGAAGCTACTAGCTCCTTTCTTCTACAGGTGAAACGATTCCCAGTGAAACGATTCCCAAGAAAGTTTTTAGCTACTAGTAGCTTCTTGTTACTAGTAGCGATGGCCTCCAACCTACTTGCGATGGTCTCCACCTAATAGCGCCCTTGCTACTAGTAGCTACTAGTAACAAGAAGCCACTAGTAGCGTCCTTGCCCCCGGCCGATCGAAGCCCCCCAGAGGTCGATGTCGGTCGATGGCAATTGATTTGACCGCCCTCAAGTGTGCCAAGAACTTCCTGCCAAAACATTGCGAACCAGGGGAAGATGGGAAGTCATCTCAGGGTGTTGAATCATGTTGCCATATGTTTAATCAAGTGGCCGCTTGGCCAAAGCATGCGGGGGAACTGCCCTTCTGATTGGTTTGGCCTCAGAAAATCTGTGACCCGCTGTGTTCTGATTGCCACCTTTATCTCATCCCTACCATATTTGGTTATACGTTTTGCGTTGTGTGCGTCATCCCGAATGTGTTTGGAAGACGGCAAGCTCCGTCCACCAAGTGGATGGCCTCCGTGCACCATAAGGTGATCCCACTCATCCCCTTCCTGACCCCGTACTACCTGTGCAGAACTGAGATCTTTAGGAGATGGCTCTTGTGGAAAAACCAGGCTCAGGAAAGTTCCGGAACTGGCGAGAGACGCAAGGTTCCGAGTAATTCATCGAGCATAGGGAGCGCACGAACTCCAAACTGTCAGGCTCTTCACCAGGTCCAAGAGGGAAGAAAAAGCAACACATAGCAACACGTTTTTGTTAGGGGGAAGTCGGGGCATCCCTGCACATGTCCTTTTCGACATACTGCGTGGAGACCTTTGTTGTGCCCCCCCTAGGCAACACAGCAGCTTGATTCAATTTCGATTTGTCGCACTCGGGCTCCTGTTCAGCAGCAGTTACGATTTCAAGTGCTACCTGTTAGCCTGACATGATGACAGCAGGACGAGCTCGACTACTCCCCTATGTGTTTGCTATTGGCGCTTGCACCTTCCTGGTGTCAACCTTGAGTTTTGTGTCGTCACCCGCAACGACAGTAGAACGCAGCCGGGCTTTGCGTGCTTTGCCACAGCCTGGAGCCAAGACTGAGGAGAAAAAGCAGGAGAGCAACGGGGGAGAGTTCAAGATGCCCAAGCCTGACATGGGCCTGATGAACCGACAGGCCAGAGTTGGACAATCCGTTGACCAAGACAGGCGTGGAAACATGTGGTCTGTTGAGCCTGCAACAAGGATTAGAACAGATGATGATGGGGGCGAGCTGCTTCCAGCAGGAATCTACTTCCCTATCGTCATTGTGATCACCATCGGCAGCATCGTTGTCCTCGCTCAAGTGCTGGGCAACGACGCCCGCTTCGGTGGCATGCTGGGCGACGATGCTCGCGGCATCAACGAGTGGGGCTAAGAACATCCCCACATTTGAGCGCTGCAGAATTTCCGAACGATTTTCAATCTCACCGTGAGCAGTAGCAGTTGAAGGTAGTAGCACATGTCAATAGTATTTAGTATAGCATTTGTGATTCCAATGTGTTTGCTGTTAAAGGTCTAAAGCTTGTGATGATGTTGCATGCTCACTTTACTCACGTGCGATCGATTTGTTTTCAGGGTGACACCTTTGAGAGTCAGCTCCTTCAAAGGCTTGAACACACAAAAAGAGAAACTGCATGGATGATACGAGTGTCATGTGGCTTTGCAGTTTCATTTGAGCTTCTTTAGATGGATCATGTGGGGTTCACTGCTGTCGCTTGACATGTTTGTCAAGAGATGACTCTTTGATGTTTTTTTGCATGCATTAGCCATCATTAACCTATACCGATACCCATCTTGATTGCTTGCGCATGTTTGGGCAACTGCCACCTCCCGCTGTGATGTTGAAGCTCATTTGGTCCATTGCTCAGGGACCTCCCCTGCAAATCCTTTGCCTCCCATGGCGCGGGCTCAACTGCTCCCCTATGTGCTTGCTATTGGCGCTTGCACCTTCCTGGTGTCAACCTTGAGTTTCGTATCGTCACCAGCAACGACAGTAGAACGCAGCCGGGCTTTGCGTGCTTTGCCACAGCCTGGAGCCAAGACTGAGGAGAAAACGGAGGAGAGCAACGGGGGAGAGTTCA
The DNA here is from genome assembly GCA_963970005.1 of Durusdinium trenchii. Lineage (NCBI taxonomy): Eukaryota > Dinophyceae > Suessiales > Symbiodiniaceae > Durusdinium > Durusdinium trenchii. Next base: position 247,087 of record CAXAMN010004225.1, read on the forward strand.
AGATGCCCAAGCCTGACATGGGCCTGATGAACCGACAGGCCAGAGTTGGACAATCCGTTGACCAAGACAGGCGTGGAAACATGTGGTCTGTTGAGCCTGCGACAAGGATCAGAACAGATGATGATGGGGGCGAGCTGCTTCCAGCAGGAATCTACTTCCCTATCGTCATTGTGATCACCATCGGCAGCATCATTGTCCTCGCTCAAGTGCTGGGCAACGACGCCCGCTTCGGTGGCATGCTGGGCGACGATGCTCGCGGCATCAACGAGTGGGGCTAAGCACATCCCCACATTTGAGCGCTGCAGAATTTCCGAACAATTTTCAATCTCACCGTGAGCAGTAGCAGTTGAAGGCAGTAGCACATGTCAATAGTATTTGTATAGCAGTTGTGATTCCAATGTGTTTGCTGTTAAAGGTCTAAAGCTTGTGATGATGTTGCATGCTCACTTTACTCACATGTGATCGATTCGTTTTCAGGGTGACACCTTTGAGAGTCAGCTCCTTCAAAGCTTGAACACACAAAAAGAGAAACTGCATGGATGATACGAGTGTCATGTGGCTTTGCAGTTTCATTTGAGCTTCTTTAGATGGATCATGTGGGGTTCACTGCTGTCGCTTGACATGTTTGTCAAGAGATGACTCTTTGCTGCGGTTTTGCATGCATTAGCCATCATTAACCTATACCCATCTTGATTGCTTGCGCATGCTTGGGCAACTGCCACCTCCCGCTGTGATGTTGAAGCTCATTTGGTCCATTGCTCAGGGACTTCCCCTGCAAATCCTTTGCCTCCCATGGCGCGGGCTCAACTGCTCCCCTATGTGCTTGCTATTGGCGCTTGCACCTTCCTGGTGTCAACCTTGAGTTTCGTGTCGTCACCAGCAACGACAGTAGAACGCAGCCGGGCTTTGCGTGCTTTGCCACAGCCTGGAGCCAAGACTGAGGAGAAAACGCAGGAGAGCAACGGGGGAGAGTTCAAGATGCCCAAGCCTGACATGGGCCTGATGAACCGACAGGCCAGAGTTGGACAATCCGTTGACCAAGACAGGCGTGGAAACATGTGGTCTGTTGAGCCTGCGACAAGGATCAGAACAGATGATGATGGGGGCGAGCTGCTTCCAGCAGGAATCTACTTCCCTATCGTCATTGTGATCACCATCGGCAGCATCATTGTGCTCGCTCAAGTGCTTGGCAACGACGCCCGCTTCGGTGGCATGCTGGGCGACGATGCTCGCGGCATCAACGAGTGGGGCTAAGCTGTTTCAACTTTGTGTACTTGATGCGAGGGGTGGCTTGTTACTTGTTCAATCATCACGTTCTTGATCATTAGATTAACTACACTAGTGCTTGCTGCTCGGCCGCCACCACTGTAGTTTTCTCAGTTTTCAAGCAGCCGACCATGGCTTTGCTTCCGTCGTGCCCGTCTGACTTTGAAGGTCTCAGCTGGGGAAAATGGTCCCAGTCTGGCTTGCTGCTAGGTGTGCTCCAGTCTGTGCTCCACCTTTTGACCTTGAAGAGAGGAGGGCTCAAGGGTCAAACATGTCAAAAGGCTATCACACGATTTCCTCATGATTTTCCCATGCTTCCCTTTGGACTCTTGCGGCAGGATGGTCGATTTGTTATATCCAACTGATTTCTGCCAGTCGCTCGATCCATCATTTGGGCCTCTCTTGCTCGACGCTTGCTCTGTCAGGTGCCCGTCGCCATGCGGTACCCGCTTGGCTTTCCTGGGCAGCGTCAAGAACCAGCAGGTGCTCCGCCAAGGACCCTGTTCTGGTCGAAGCTACCGGGCCTCAATCGGGCGGGGTGAGTGGCCGCCCAGCAGCGGTGCGTTTTTCGGGTGGGTGTCCCACCAACCGTGTCCGTGCTTCACGAAGGAAACTGGAGCTTCAATGAGACCCCTTGCCCCGATAGGTGTCTCCCGATAGCCGAGAGGTGTTCGATGGCCTGTTTGAATTGCCCCGATAGCATGGTGAAGGCGAAGGTCCAATCCGTTTAACTTTCGAATCTTCGGAGCCACCTGGGGAGGGGGTGGTGTAGATGCCAATGCGTGGCTGTGTCCTTTTCGGATTTCCATGCACCGGTGGTTGAAATTGAAGATAACGCCATGGGTCGGTGTTTTTTGAGATTTGACATTGAGATGTTGGCGTGCTTTTGCGGCCACCCATGTTTCAGACTTGTGACTGCATCTGCCTTTTTTTTCTCTATTGTTTGTGCCATTTCTAAACCTCCAAAGCCCCTTTTTCCTGTTCCTGAGCCATACCACAGTGCTTAAGTGGTTCACCATTCACGGTGACCTATCCATTTTTTATCTATGTGTCTATCATTATTTATCATTATCTATCTATCTATTTGTTTGTATGGCAGGTCTTGATGGTTGCAGATCTCTCTCCGCTCCTCATCTCCCTGCCGCAGGCACGATGGTCGATCGCATGGCCCTTTGTTCTGGGTTTCCAGACCGCTGTTAGACCTGGCCCAAACACACATACACCGACACACCAACACACACGCACATGGATTCTGTTCATTTTGGGCCCCGAGCATATGTGATCATGTCAGTTTCCATTAGGTCCCTATTCGGGAGGGGTTCGAACCTGTGGCAGGAACAGGCTGATGACCCCCGACATGGACATAGACTGATGACCGCACTCCTTCGTTGTTTCTTGGGGACCTCGTTTTCGTCACAGTCTTCCCAGGATGTTGACGGATCCTCTTCGATATTCTCGTAGTGAAGAATTACGTTACTATTTGTTTTTATGTTTTTTTTCAAACGTGGCATGGCTGGCAGCGCAAGTGCAGGCAGTTGCTCGAGTGAAGTGCCTGGGCAGCGTCTCTCGACAAACAAAGGTATGAACCCGGCACCGACGGTGACACCCTTGGTACGGCAACTGATAGGAAACACAGCAGCAGTAGGTGACCCTGTCCCAGAATTGCTATCAGGGAAAACCTACACAAAAGCCATAGTTTAGGGTGAAAGCAAGGGGGTTCCTACATACAGGCTTTCCCTGAAACCAATTCATGGACCCTGGTCTACTAGGCACCAGTGGATTGTGCAGAGAAGAAGACTCTATTGAAGTGGATCTTTGAAGAACGGCACCCAAGCCTAAGCCCGAACCTATTGCGAATGGCAGATCCAGATGCTACAAACCTCGAGAAACCCATGAATATATGACTTGATGACTTGAACCTATTGCAAAATGACAGCCGTGGGACGCCAAAGCAGAAGATTGGGAGAGAGGGGCTTTGGTTGACGTCACCTGTGCCATTGACATTGACTGTCACCTGTGTGATCCACCTTGTTGGGCACTGCGATGCGGGCGGGATCGCCGGGGCCTGCCACGGTGTCCGAGCATCGGTGTCCGAAGCAGGGCCGCGCACGGCCTCACAAGGCCCAGTGGCAGGTGAACCTTGGGTTTCAAGTCCATGGTGATGATACGATTTTGGGGAGGCAGGTCCACAAGTTGGCACACCACAGGGGCTCATCCCGGACATCATCTCAGGCAGCACCTCTTTATTTCGACTGGGCACCTCATGCGTTGGTGCCTTAGCACTTCTTGCGTTCGGGAGAGGTGCTGTGGTGCTCCACAGGGTGGTGTTTTGATGAGTTTTTATGCATTGTGTCTGTGTCTAGAGGGAGCACTCTCCTCAGGGCTTAGCCAGTGTGTTAACTTCGTTCTGCTGACACACTTCGCTTCTTGCATGGTCATCCATGGTCATATGGTTGAAGGCGCATTTGTGAAAGGCCAATGACTACGAAGCACATGTGTTTGTCATTGGCTTTCAACGATTTCACGCAAGAAAGCAGAATGAGATAAAACAGAGCAAGTCAATACGAATGTGCTCGTTGATGGACTAAGTCCTACACCATGTAAGACATCATAGTTCCAAGAGTGGCCCATCGAAGAGGGACCTCCTTTCGTCTGACCTGTTGCAAACTAACTGCCATCAACTCCGTTCCAAGGTGCATCAGAAACATTGAGAAACCTCAATCGGGATGAATTCTGTACGGGTCAAAGCCAGACCCCAAATTCCTGGCAGGCTGGCTTCCCTAGCAGTCTATTCTGTTCATTTTTGGTGGTCAACCAAGGTGTGTATCCTGGTTTTGACCCACAGCCATGTCACGTCACTCTGTCCACATTTTGTGCCTGCATGGTGTCGTCCAAGTGTGCCGAGTCATTCACAGGTTTTGGTCTGGCAGGGTCGGACCATAACCCCTCAAACTGACCGGCGCGGCTTGGTGTGGAGGCCAGAGCTGCTGGCAGTTTGCCACGAGAAGAAGTTGGCAGCTGCCCAAGGGCAGACAGAGGGAGGGATGTTCAAGGTGCGAAAGATACCCGATGACATCCAAAGACTAATTGGGTCATCAAAAACCATTCAAAAACCATTCAAAACCATTCAAAAAACCGTAATGTTATCAAAAACCATTCAAACACCGTAATTATGGAGATGGGGCCTCAATGACCTCAACTAACTCATGGCCTCAATGACCGTTCCTTAAAAAAAACCCAACTCGCGGTTACGCCCGACACTGCCTGCGGTTACGCCCGTACCGGTCATCGGACCCTGAGAGACAGTGGGTTCTGACCACGTGAGCTGCGACCCCGCCAGCCTCCGAGCGGTCCGACCCCCGCTGAAGACTGGACCTTGGACGCCTTGGACCCTGAAAAACCACTGAACACCGTCTTTTTGGTGCCATTCGACCCGGGTCCAGTTCAGTTTTCTGGAGTGCAACTGAGTGTCCTTTTGCGAAGTGACACACCATGAAGAACGACCCAAAATGCCGTGAGGCTTCTCCATTTCTCCCCTTTGCTCATCCCCTTTCCATTCAGTCCACTTGACAAGATAGAGCATAAACCAGTTTGGTAGATTGATAGTGTTTCTTGAAGCCAGGAACCTGCACTTGACCCCCCGACAAAGACGAACTCCCAAACGGTTCCAAGTGATAAGACCTGAAGAATCTTGTCATCAAAGGAAGCATTCCATCATATTCCATCTCTTCCATAGTCAGAGCCCCAAACAACTCAGATGTTATATATAATATATAGATTTAGATACTTTTCTGCACACCTGCTGATGTTTCAGCAGGTCCGGCTGGTTGCCGAGCTCCCTGTGGGTCAACGCCCATCTTTAAGGGAGCCCACCGAGGCGGGGGACAGCGGACAGCGGATTGAGCGATGCTAATGGAACGCCAAGGATGCATGGATTGGGGGTCTTAGGTCAGCCGGCTTCACCCACCGAGCTAAACCAAGTGGCAGGTGGTTTGCTGAATTGGCAGGGTGGCTTGCTTCTTTCAGCCTTAGCCAGTCAGGGAATCATGAAGTCATCAGCCGCAGGTTTTGATTGGAACAAGGGAGTCTCGCAGGAGGCTGTCCAGATCTGGCCCTTTGGATAGGCCCTTTCAGTCTTTGTACCTAGAATTAAGCACAACATGATGTTTTTGGGGATGGTGCCTTTGCTGTTTCCATCGGAGCAAGTCCACGTGGTCCAAGACACGTGTTTTCACATGTTTTCGGGCCGTGGGGTGTAGTGTTTTTTTTTGTTGGATTCTCCCTTTGGATGACGTTTGAGAACGCCATTTGTTCAGTCTACCTTGAGAAGTGGTGCCTGGCCAGTGAGCGTTCCCACTGGCCAACCGTTGGGGCCCAGGGTCCGAATTCTTGAAACGTCGATCGGGAACTTTCTGACGCATTCCCTCAACAACATCCCCTCTAAGTAAGGGAGGCCGCAGAAGGAAGAATGCGGAAGAGCTTCGCGACAGACTTGCGTGCAGAACATGACGCATGGCCAAGCATGGTTGGCGCACTTGGGCTCACAGCAGTGATTTCAGAGTGAGATAAATAATGATAAATATGAGATGACAGAAGGTGTCATGTGATGCATGCATGGGTTCAATGTTCCCTAGATATCTGAAGATGTACCGAGCATAATTAAACACGCAAATGTTGAGTCTTTCTTCTCCGCCCGGGGCTGACCCAAAGAACTTCCAGTTTAACCTTCCTCCCAGGCCAGGTTGGCCCCCTAGTTCCTGAGCCATTTCTGGAAGAGCTTGACCTCTGCAAGCTTGATGCAAAACACAGAGCTAAACACTGCTGAATGTAAGAGATCCTTTCCCGTGGGATACGGAAGACCCTCATTCAAAACATCGAGTTCAGAGCTAATGCATCACATCGCATTAGGTTATTAGGTTGGAGGCCATCGCTAGTAGTAGGTTGGAGGCCACCGCTAGTAGGTTGGACACATGCTTTCACAACATCGCAGAGCCTTCACCAGAACCACGTGTGGCTATGGAGACGTGGGAACCCCACACCCAAGCATGATCGGAAAGGTTTTGGTCTGTTGGTCCTGTGATATACCTCTCACAGTCGAAAAGCAATTACCGTATCACTAAGTTTTAGAGACAGGCCTTTACTAACCGTCATCATCCACTCTGACTGATAACAGGATAGACCCAAGGAATCGTCCCTTTGTTTCCTTGTCCTGTTCTGGAAAGGACTTGTTTTGACACAGGTAAGTGCTGGGGCCCAGCTAGAGGGACGCAAGAGGGAGTTCGGTGGCGGCAGAGATCTCAGCGTGCTGATGGAATGGATGACGAGGACACCGATCCTGTCCAGGCAGAGAGCTGTAAGAACAGTGTAAGACGTGATGGAAGAATGGATTCATACCAGGACCCTCCTGAAAGATCCTTAAAGGCTGTTGTCGGACCACAGCGCCTGGCTCTCTCATCGCAAAAAGCACTTGTTGGTATCCAGACTTTGATACCGCCTCGGCGCCGGGCAGATGACCGCGGATCTCGGGCGGATTTGGAGGAGTGTGAACGTCACATCTCCAATGCTCACCCAGATCCTTGAACCACTTTGATTTGATCGAATCAGAAGAATCGAGCCAGCTCAAGCCCATGGACCCATGGAATCCATGGAAGCACACCCTCATGTTAAAATACCCGTCTTCAACTTCACAAACCACCCTCAACCAAGAAGAGACCCTTGTGTTTCATGCTATTTTGTGTCTTGTATTCTTACATGTCCGATGAACATTTTGTGGACATCAGGAAGGGGCTCTTTTCTGTTCTGCCTAGGTTTTCCACCATCTTCTCCATCTTCCCTTGTGAGTTGAACATCCAGTCTTGCAGCAACCGCCACAAGAAGCCGCACTCGCAGCTGCGAGGCCAAAGCTGCCTTGCAACAAAAGCAGCGGCAGGCTGAGCAGGTGGATCCCCGCAAAGCGGGTGAAGGCGGTTGGGAGCCAAAAGATGTTTACATGATATATGGCAGTGGTCACGGCGATACCGACCGGCTGACCTACCTGGTGTCGGTCGTTCGCTAGATGGTGGACCAGGGCTTCAGGTTTTGACCCATCCCCTATATGATTACTTCACCAACAAAATGGGGCTTCACTGGGACGTTGGGGGGGATGTTGTGACTTGAAGCGTTGCAGGTGTTGTGTTTCTGAAACGGTAAGAAGGCGGATAGATGGAAGCCTTCAAACATCTTCAAGCTACTTTCAAGACGCAATTTTTGGGAAGTTGTTCCCAAGCATTTGCCCGCCACTGCATCATATCCATTTCATCATGCGTTCCCTTCTCTAAGTCTCTAAGTCTCTAAGTGTTTGAAGATGCATTGGCGCTGGCCCTGAAAGACCAACACCGGACTTCACCTCCCGTGCGCCGTGCGTGTGGCACTTTTCGCTGGACATTGCCAGGCCCATCGCCGTATCAAAGAGCTGGAGCAGGAGAAGAAATATGGGAGGAAGATGGAGGAAAAACAGATAAACCATATGTTTTAAAACCAGTCCCGTAATGAGGGGGGATGGCAGACGGATGAGTTCGACTGTGTGGCCGCTAGTCCTGATCAGGACTAGGAGGGATCTCACCTAGGAGTCGACTCACACGTTTGATCCCGTGACACGTTGGGAACCTTGGAAAGTCGAAAGAGAAGGAGCCACTGAAGAGAAGGAGAGTCATGTTGGGAGAGGAGAACTTGTTGGCACGGCTGCGACATGTGATGTTCGCAGCTCACCAACCTAGGTGGTGCAAAAACTACAAACGGTACACTCATCCAGTGGGGGTGTTTCTCATAAAAGTTTAAGGAAACAACCACGTGGCACCCAACTCTTCAGAAGACGATGACCTCAAGACTCTCAAACAGAGCAACTGAAGTTTAGCTTCTCATCTAGCTGTCCAGCTTCTCAGGAGCTGCTGCATGTCGAGGAACATGTCGCAGGCGCAGCCGGAAGATGATGCACATGCACATCCATGCACGTCCGCGTTCGGATCCATTTGGCGGCCCTGATCCCAGTCGCGAAAAGAACCCAAAGAACGGATGAACCAAGAACATCCAAGAACTCACCTCCTCAGCCGACCTCACAACTGTTCCTTTGTTGGCCCAGAATGCCCGCCACTTGAGATGGTCGCCGCAGGTAAGTGGTGTTGTTTGGACATGTCCGGAACGGGGATGGAATGCACCTGGTGGAGACCTAATGGGTGGCCACTGCATTTCTACAATTTAGATGTCTGAAATCTCTTAAAGATTACTGACAGCAATTAGTAAGTTTGCCTGCCTTACCAAAACATACCCAAAATGTGACAGCTACCACTGCAGCGAAAAATTCCGCCTCATCACCTGCCATCTCCGTTTCCACGCTGCGAGGCTTGGAGGAGGAGCTGCGGAAGTCGACGAGCCAAGCAGCGCGCGCGGCGGCGGACTTGGTCAGTGCCAAGGATCAGGCGAGGTCCTCGTGAGCCTCACATTGTGTCACATGGGGAGGAGGGAGATATGCGGTGGAGGAGCTGATATGGTTCCAACATGATAGGTGAAGATTTGATAGTTTAGACTCAGTTTAGACGGTTGACATTGTAAAACCACCCATTTTCAGAATGGAATTGCAGTTTCAAGCTTGGGGGAATTAATCAGACTTTCTATGGGGAGTTGCCTTAGGGACGGCAGGTGGAACTTCAGTTCGAAGGGAGCGAGTTCCCAACGTGGTGGGAAGTGTCGGCAACCAGCTGGGAGTGCTTCCAACTACATGTTTGAACCCGATTCACGCTACTCCCTGGATCAGCGCACCTTGCAACAGTGCTCCAACAGGGTGTGGTTAAATGCGGGCAGAGGCTCATGGTCTAAAAACTGTTTGTGTTGGCTTAAGCTGCAGAGGAGGATCACAACGCCCACAGAGTCCTTATCCTGCTCTGGCTGCATGAAGCTTGATGGAATTGGACCATGGTACCCCAATCCGTAGCTTTGTAAACCGCCACAGAGAAGCACCTTTCCCAGGATCACGGCACCTCCGAAACGCGCACTCCGAGCACGCCGATCCGCTGGGCCTCCGAGAGCATCCTCCAACCCCTTCCTCCAACCCCTTTGGGACCCCGGGCAAGCGCCCCAGCATCGCTGGCACGCCTGCCGACCGGAGGTCTCGCAGCTCGAGCGAGAGCTGCGGCTGCGTGAGGAAGGGGACGAGCGTTCCCCACCACGAGGTGGGGCTGGGGTCCGACTGGGGTGGGATGTGGCCCACGTTGCTTCAAACACCCGAGAGGGTGTGAAGATGTGTGAAGTGTGTAGGATGCAGTGGAAAAATGCGTTCATTGTATGTTTAAGATTTGTGATGTATGATCATCCAGGATATCCATGATATTAGATAGAGTTTTCTTTTTTGTTTTATTTGTTGAAGGATGCTGTCGTGTTTGACGCTGTTTTTGGAACTGATATTGAATTTGGAGCCCAGGTCGAAAGTTGGACCGTTGTCAGACCGATGGCGTAAGGGACTTGGACTGGGCCAAGGCAGCGGCGGTTTGCGTTGGGGGGGTTGCACGGGGCTATACAGCGCTACTGTTGGGTGGTTTCAGATATTTGGTGTTTAAACCATGTTCAACCGTTAGTTACTTGGGATGATGGATCATATTGATCCCACTGACTACTCTTCAGGTGGGCTGTTGTTTTGGGCTGTGTGCAGTCGAAGCCGTCCGGGAGAACTTGGGTGGTAGGCAGATCAAGTTCTTGTGCGGCCTAAGCCCAATACCGGGGTTTGGCGTGTTTTTGACTCCAGTGTATTGGAGTGATTGGTTATATTGCACAAAGTAATGGGCCTGTGAGAGGTATCGCCGTTGCTGAAACAACCTGTTTAAGTTTAAAAAGGTGAATCCAATCTATAAGAAAGATGGACAACCAGGTCCAAACTCAGTTCTTATGGGTCATAATTCTATAGTGATTGCATAAGACATGCACGAGTGTATCATCATTTATTGCATGACATGCACGCTTCAACTTGCACGAGAAGGAAGTTTACGAAAAGATGCGTTTCGCTTCGACGGTTGGCAATTCTCAGCACAACGAATCAGGACGACTTTCATGTAGGCCGGACGTTAGTAAGGCTGTGGCCACAATGTTATCCTGAAAATATATCAGCAGATATAGATTGAACAGGTTTTGCTCTATTTAATGTTGGAACACAGCAAGTACTTTTTGTAATCTTTTGTACAACTTTGCAACAAGGGAAGTGGCTCATGGAAACCGACAACATGTACTGTACCAGTACTGTGTTTGGTTTGAACACCCGGGTATTTACACCTAAATTGTGTGGTAACACACGGCCAGATGCCTTACAAAGAAACATTTGATGATTAAAAAAATCATCAGATAGTTTTAGTCAAGGTTCGGCCTATACTAATAGAAAGTAGCTTAGTTCATGTTCATCAAGTGTGGTACAACATTGGCAAACAACGCATCACCTGTTGATTTATTTAACTGTATGAATAATGCAGCAGCTGTGCATTATATGAGGTTATAAAGAAATTCCTTCGGTATGTTCGCATTTTCTTCACATTAAAGCAACGGGACTATTTCCTGTGAAGCAGACACAACATCTCCTGCAACTTTTACATCGCACGTTTCTTGCATATCATTCCAACATAGTAGTGATAGCGATGTTACCAGTGTTTTCGAGGGCTTGTTCGTTACTACAAATGGATGTGCCACAACAATTGCAGATGATAAAGCACATGAATAGAAAAGGTGCTAGATCTCATCAATGATCACTATATAGAATGGTGAAACTTTAAGCACCACGATTATATATGTTAAGAATATTGTATTCATTAGGAAAACGTTAGCCGTAGCCAGTTTGTATCAAGAGCAAAATCAGTGAAGCTTGCTTCTAAAAACAATACTATATTGCGTGCTCAAAATCTTAAACTGTTTTGTTGAAAAGTGATGATAATCACAACTTAGCATATACAATTCCAGGAAATAAACGTTCATGTTACCAGTCGAACATTCACATAGGATATGTATTGCAGAGAGGTATGGTTTGCAAATCACTGATGTCACTTCGTGCTCATGTTTCGGTCTGGTTGGTAGGACATGAGTGTCACTTCTAGGTTGAGGTGTTCAGCTTTGAGTTTCGATCGATCGATTTTATTTTTCAATTTATGTTTGCCATTTTGGCGATGAGCGCCTCTCGAGCACCGCCAGGTCAAATTGGCCGGTTCAGGTTTTCTTAGGTTGGGCCTGGGCGGTGCTCGATGGCTGGATCCGAGAGTCGCTGGCCAGCGGCTTTTGAGAGACAGAGGCGCATGGCAAACGCTCGTTGGGAGGACACATCGTCCATGGCATCCTGGGCCAATATCGAAGAGGAAGTTGAACAACCAGCTGGATCCCAGATGCCTCAAGTCCCTGAGAGTTCTGCCGTTCAAGATGATCAACCGGCTCCGGCAGCAGTACCTGTTCAGGTTCCCCCTCCACCACCTCCTGCTGGAGGCCCACAAGGAGGGGATCAAAGCGGCTTGGGTCAAGCTCCTGCTGCCAAGGCAGCGCCAACTCCTGTTCAGCAGGCAGCTCAATCATTGATCAATCACACTCATGACACACCTGCTTCTCGACGGCTTCGAAGACAGCAGGAACAAGCTCAAAGACGAGGTCGTCGAGGCGTTCGCTGGGGGCAGATGGCACCTCAGAATTTAGCTCACAACCCCTTGAATGCCAGCTTGCCAGATCACATTTCACAAGTCGGCTCAGGGGAGGGCGAGCGGTCGATCTTGATCATTGATGGGCGAGACAAGCGTGTCCAGTCACATTTTCAAGGATGGCTGCTCGATGAGGTGCTGACAAACGCTTTGGGCTTTGTCAATGTCCGCTCGGACCGACACTTGGTGAGATCTCCATCCAGCGGATATCACATGAACCTTTTCATGGTCAAGACATTGGATAGTGTCAAGGTCACCATTTGCGGATCTATGACATCATATGCCAATGTCCCATGTGCAAGATGGGACGCGCTGACCGGCTCGGTTCTGGCCCACTCGGCCTTTCAACCGTTCAGGTGGCCTCAGATGACTGAGACTTCAGCAACCTGGGTCGACGTGAAGTTGAAGTTGGAGGGACAGCTCGTCCTCCACCTGGAACTGCGAGGCTATCGCGGTGACGGTGACATGTCGGTTCAATTGTGGCACGTCAGTGACGCGATCCATAGCCTTCTTCAGGACACCGTGTTCGTGCCGGCGTTCGTCGTGACCATCTTCCAAGGCTGGAGAGTGGTGGCAACCTCCTGGGAGGTAGGCGGTCGCCTGTACGCATGTTCAGAAGGAGGTGTTGTTGTGGCTCTGGATTTTCCACTATGTCACGTGGAGGTCCGCTTTGTAGCCACGGCGTCACCAGACTCGTTCGGAGCTGATGCAGACAGACTGGAGTTCAGATTCCTCAGCGCTGCGGACAGGCTCGACGTTGTGGCCAATACTGTTCAGGTGCCACCCACTTGGCTAGTGTGTTCACGCATTTCTGGACCGATGCTCATTCGCAACGCCCGGTGGTGCCGAGATCATTCTGCTCGAGTCGAATGCCCCGATCAGGCTCTTCAGCTTTCGCAGCTGGCTGCAGTCCATGCTCATTGGACTGCGACAACAGAAGCCCCGACCGAGGGCGAGACAGGGCCGAGGATCTCAGCGATCGCTGTGGAGAGCAACCCGATCAACATGCACCTCGTGAGTGAGTCGCCCTTGTTCAGGAAGGAGCGAGTGCTGGTCAAGGCTGAGGCCCTAGCGCTGCATGATCATGACCCATTAGATGAAGTCATTGCCAGTGTCATGCCGCCCGTGGTTGATGGCCCACCTGTTCAGCCAGCCTCTTCGGCACCAAGAATTGCTCAGGCTGCGCTTTCTCATGGCCACTTGGAGGCCTTGTCGGTGACGCCTGTTAGCCATGCTCGGCCTTCTATGACAGACCCGGGTCAAGCTCCGGCGATCAGCTCGGACACAGGGTCAACTTTGGCTCCCTCGGGGCGAACGCTGGAGCAGAGGCGCGCTGATCGCATGGACGGCTCGGCCATGACACCACAGGCCTTCGTGGAAGCCGTCCGGCAGCCAGCTCGTGAGACTCGGGGCGGGCAGTCAGGAGTGAGGATCGAGGAAGTGCACCAGACAGGGCCTCGATCGTTCGCACCAGCTCTGCCTGAAGAGATCACAGAGGTCTGAGAAGGCAGCCTGGTGTTGGCAGCTAATTTTATCAAGTGTGCATTCACCGCTCGTTGGATTGCCAATGAGCTGCTCGTTCACTGAAAAACCGAAGCCCTTTGTTGCAGCTTGGTGGGGTGTTGGGACAGGTTGCCTTGCTCGTGACGTCGATCGCGCGGGTCGAGCGACCGTCTCGCGCCGCCCGCTGCAAGGCGAGATTCCCAGAGGGTTTCGGGAACCGAGGGGCCCGCACGCCGGAGACAGCGTTAGCCTGGTTCAATCAGGGCTGACATGCTCACGTGCGTGAGGGTTGAAACCCTCGTAGTACTGTTCAGTTTACTGATCAGAGTTGAGAGAATGGTCGAACGACGTTAATTTGATGTTTGAGCATCTTTCGATTTTCATTTGTTTCAACGCTTTGTCACTGAACTGCTCGTCTTTCAGCTAGCTTTGAAGGAGTGATCCCTGTGTTGTTCATTTGCTTGGCTGGAGAGGCTCACAGGCATAGGTTTGTTTCGTGAGGCTCCTAGGCCTGAGGGTTCCTCTTTCTAGCCGGGTCACATGGGGCTCCTTCTTTAGTTGCATGGTCATGATCCTCTTTCGAGGGCTCGTGCAACGCTCACGCGATGGCTGAGGTCAGAACACCCAGAGTGCTGTGGAAACCCAGAGGGCTCTCGCCGGGTTGTGTGAACACGTGCTCGATCTTTTGAGGGGGGTTTGTTCGTTTTCTTCGTTCGAACGTCTTTTGATCGAGGCGGTTCACCCCTGGCCTGATGCCTATCTGGTAGGTTTTTCTTTCATCTTTCTCAAGCTCTGATGAGTGTCTTCTCTGCCTCGCTCGAAGGCTCAATTTCTTTGTTCATAATGGAGCCTAGTTCGGATAGGTGGGTGACCAAGATTCTGGCGCTCCCCATTTTTGACCAGCCCTTCGCTCGTGCCATCCATGCCTCACCGCTCGGTACTTTAGCATTCATTGCGGCAATGGAAGTCAAGACAGGACCAGACTTCGCCGATCGGGTGTTGGCTTTGTCGGAGGCACTAGACGTTGAAGTGGTCAATACTTTTCAGGGGAGAGAGGTGATGCTCGAACAAATTTGGGCGCTCGCCTCGGCGGTCGAGAAAGCATACTTCGAGTCGTCAGCTGTTCAAATTGGCTTCGGGCTCTGCGAGCGCAAAGCGCCAGTCGCAACGGATCCGACGGCAGTGCTCCGCAAGCAAGCAGCTATCAAAGGACTCTTGCATCGACCGACGCCCCCACCTAAGAGGATGAAAGTCTCCGAACCATCCAGCTCGTCTACCCCCCTGCTCGATAAGGAGAGAAACGCCAAGTGGAAGTGGGCCGCTCGGCTGGAGGAGATTGGGAAGCGAGCAGGCAATCATGCCCGCTTGTTTTCTGATCACGAAGGGGACGGGGTCGAGCTGTCCATGGGGGAAAGGCTGCAGTTGAAGCAGCTGGTCCTGGTCGCGGGTGCTCATCGCACAATGGCGGCGCATGTTCAGACTTATGAGAGGCTGGAGAAGTGGTTCGGGGCTATGGACTTAGCCCTCTACCCGCTCGGGATTGAGAGGATCCTTAAGTTTTGTTTGTTTCTCAACGACCGAGCCTGTGGACCAACCGTGCTTCCTTCACTCAGGGCGGCTGTGAAGTGGATCTGTTCGAGGCTGGCGATCGATGCCCCAGACTTCGAAGATCCTAGGTTCCTGGCCCTCCAAAAGGAGATCATTACCGAGCGAGCCAAGACCCTTCGAGAGGCAGTGCCTTTCCCAACCGCGCTCGTCGGAGAGCTCGAGTTTTACGTGTTGGACGAGGACAAACCTCTGCCCTCTCGGGTGTTTGTTTGGTGGGTTCTGTGCATGATCTTCGCGTCGTTGAGGTTCGACGATGCTGTTCATGTCAAACCAGCCGAACTGTGCATGAAAGAGGAAGGTCTTTTTGGTGTGGCTTGGCAGACGAAGGTCGAGCGGCGTCGAACGGGCACTCGGTTCATCGTCCCGAAGATCGGTTTCAAGGAATCCTCTTGGTTGGAGATTGGTTGGGACCTTTTTCAGGACACCCTCTCGGCTGATCGCGACTTTTGGATCCCCGAGCTGAACTCGCTCGAGTCCTTCAAACCAGAGCCTCCTTCGTTCGCTCGGTCATTGCTGTGGATGAAGTGGATAGCTCGAAGGACGTCAGATCAGAGTCCGGCTCTGGACCATGACACCAAGGTGGAGCACGCTAAGGTGATCAATCTGTTGACCATGCACTCTTGCAGGGTCACGTTGCTCGATGCGGCCGTACATGCAGGCCGCTCGGCGGAGGAGATTGGGCTCCAGGCGAACTGGAAGAACCCCGGTCCCTTGGTGCTCAAATACACTAGGAACCGATCGGCTATCCCGGCAGTCATGGTCAAGCAGCTCGTCAAAGACTTGGCGCAGGAACAGCACCCAGTTCAGGAGGATGATCACACGATGTTGTTCGACTCCTGTGATACTGAGCTGTGCTCGATCGAGTTCTACATCAAGCAGCCGAGCAAAGGGAGTTACTATGAATATAAGTTTCACTGCAACTCGGCTCAGAATCAGGAGACGACGGCTTGCAACAAGTTCAACTTGGTGGACTGCTCGTCTGTCGGCTCGACGTTGCCGGACACCACCGTCTTTTGCAAGGCATGCTCAAAGGCCCGACCAGAGGTCATTTCCTCGTTCGAGGAGGCGACGCCTGCATCAGCGACGGCATCATCATGAGGTCGCCTTGGCATGTTTCGGACCAGACGGGACGTGCTCGGGGGGGTTAGTGCTCGACCGTTATCTCAGGTCCCTCGTGCCGGTTAGTGTTCTGGCTCCAGGACATTGTGGCTCGGGAGCCATGGTCGATCGCACAAGTTATGACCCTGACTGTGTCCCTGAACTTAGCCTCCGGCAGGTGTTCGGTCGAAATAAACTGCCACAGGCCCTCTGCCGAGTGGTGGCCGACAAGAAACTCTTGTCGATCGAGCAATTCGCCATGTTAGGGGACACGATCGCCGTTGTCAAAGACACCCTTAAGGTGATCATTGGGGATGACTCGCTCCTAGGACCGGATCAGGCCGCTCGTGAACTTGCTCTGACCTCGCTGGCCAGTATCTGGAAGTCCTGTTCGACGCTTCAGGAGCATTTCGCCTCTCGGCGAGCTAAGATGGAAGAAGATCCCACTAAGGTGCCAGAGATCCCGGGAGATGATCATGCTGAGTTTAGGGAACAGTTCGTTTCCAAACACCCGGATGTGCTGCTCCCGCACCACCGTGAGCCGCATCGCAAGTTCGTCGAACGGATCCAACGTGATTACTTGGTTCATGGTTCTGTGCCCTTTTATGAGGTGGGAGAGATGCGCACTCGCAGCGAACAGATCGCCCAAAAGAGCGGGCTTTCAAAGAATGCTGAGGACTTGCTCAAGGTGGTGATGGTTGATCAACCGGTCTCGGCAGTGTCTGAACAGCAAGTGATGGACAAGCTTCCTGGAGAGCCTCGAAGTTGTCAGTTTGACAACTTTAAGCTTATAGTTGTCCGCGTGCGTATATATTATCTATACGACACATTTGTGTTGTACGACACACGAAGATGCCATGAAAACAGTGAAAGTGTGAATTCTGACATTTGCAAGCCCAAATCTATACTGTTTGACCTCGTGCCAGAAGAAAGTGGGATCAATCGAAGATTAAAACGGTGGGATCACTCGAAGATTATTAATAGATTGAACCCATTGTGTGCGTGTACTGCGCACTATAGTTGTTGATTCATTACAGGAGCAATCTTTCAATTGCAAACCACATACCGCATCGCAGGTTTTGTGTCTAAGTCGATCAGGCCAGTGGTCATGGACCGACCATTGATCTGAAAGGATCGAGGACCACGCCGCAGTGTGGTCGAGCAAGGGTTTGCAATGCAAGGCTTAAGCTGATGAACGTAGCGCACATGATTTTGGCCAACCGGCCCACTGTTTAGATTAAGGGGACACTCAAAGAGCTTGCTTTCAATCCATACAGTGTTTCCTGTCCAACCTTACACTGATTGTTTTCTTTGCTACTCCGCTACCATCATGTGGCCCTCGCGGGCACGAAGCCCTTCCGGGCATGGAGCTGCTTCTGGAAGAGCGACAGAGGTGCCCACCTCCCGCACTCACATGAGTTGCATTGCAGCTGCACTGCAGTTTGTTTTTTACGACGTGTGATTGAGTGGTGAGAGCCTGCGTTCATCTTGAGTTCAGAGACGTTCTGTCATCGCAGCAAGAGAGGTTGGCTCCAACGTTCAAGATTGCAGGGTCTGAATATGTTTATATTCCAAACCACCACCCACCATGGAAAATGGAAACAGAAGAAACATTAAGTGGGAAACACCTTTGTAACATGTTTTTGTTGGAGCTTTTGGCAACCTTTGTCCGCCATGGGTGCTTCGAAGAGTGCTTCGAAAGTGAAGAAGATCCACCTATCCAAGGCGGAGAAAGCCCAAAAAAAAGAAGAACCGCGTCCCACGGGTTCCCAAATCTGAGAGACTGCCCTTGGTCCGCTGTCCTTTTCAGCCGAAGTCGAAGCTTCACCACAAGCTGGCCACCGTGCCACTCGGCTAAGCTGGAGTGTGGGCTTTGAGCAAGCGCAGGTTTCTGCATTCCGCACCTGTTTGTTTGATCATTGTCTGTCTTCCACATTTATTGGTGGACTTCTAGTCGACACTATCCCATGAACCCATGAACATTTCAACCACCAGTCGGTCAGTCCTATCAAGAGTTCACTCCAACCGATGGATAGCTATTTGCGTCTGGATCCTCCATGTTGCTCTACCAAGCACTGAGTTTTTTCTAACGAAGGCCCACTCCCAAGCTTCAACCTCTTGAGGCTTGAGCTCTTGATCTTGGCAGGGCTTCCCTACACTTTGCTCTCGTTGGTGGAGATGACAATGAGTCATATGACCAACCCGGGCATGGTGCCTTATCTATATAGGAGTTCGCTTGGACCGAGTCAAACACATGTTGAACGATGTCAGGTTCTGAAAGCGTCAGGACTGTGGACAGTTTTGAACCGGCTCACAATTTAGGATCTAGCTTGCTGCGAGTTCTTTGCTGGTGTCAAGACGGTGGCCCGTGGCTTCCAGTCCGACCCCAAAGATATGAGCGCTCACATGGCATGCATGTCAAACATAACAAGTGGCGTGTCGCCTGGCTCAGGCATTTCGGATTCCCTGCCGCGACCTATGAAATCGGAGACGACCCGGTGATGCAGGACAGTTGGAATTAGCAAGTTGAAATATGCATCTTAAATGATAACAGAAGAAGGCCTATGCGTGCGGTAGTGCAAACTTGTTTCTCGCCACCTCCAACTGTCACAAAGCGTGGTGAGACATATTTGGCTTGGCCGCAGGACATGCTGAATCCACTGGGGTTTGTTTTCCACCTGGCTCTTTGCTTGAGGCTGTATGCCAAGGTGACTTGGAATAATAACAAAATAAGATGTATGTGTCTTGTTTGGAAGGGTGATTTGGTTTTGAATGTTCAAGATCTTGCTGTGTTGCTTTGCTTCCCACAGAAAGCTCAGCCGCCTTCAATCAGGCTGGTGTTGCCTGGTACGCGCCGGTCTGCAGCACTTGGATTTGGCTGAACCGGTGTCTTGGATGGACTTGGAGACATAGGAATGAACATCTTACTAGAGTTTCACATCGCTCCATTCGACAAGCCATATCAATGTCAGTGAAATGTTTGTCCACTTGGCATGGTCGCAAGTACTGTGTGGAATGCTCAGGGGGGACCAGCGGTCGCAGTGCCCAGCGCCCTTTGGGACGGAAGGGGGGTGGCAAGCGTGGATGCAGCGAAGCTTGCAAGCATACTTTGGCATTTGGGGGGTGGGCGCTGCCTATCTATCTATCTATCTATATACCTATATCTATCTGTCTATCTATCTAACTACCTATCTATCTACCTACCTTTCTACTATCTATCGATCGATCGACCTATCTATCTGTCCACCAATATTCAGATGGCCCACTCCCATCCTTCCCAGCCCCATCTTGAATCCTTTGGTCTTGGGACCATGACCTTTGAATAGAGCGTTCTCAAAACAATGTCTTGAGTTTTCACCATGTCAACTCATTCGGCTTTGCATACCGGTGCCTCGAGCCAGCGCAGCGGTTACCAGGCACCTAGGAACCTTAGGCGCGGGCGGGGGGCTCATGCCGATGTCCGACCGGTCTCCATCAGAGCTCGACGATGAAAGCGAGCAAGATATCGAGTATGTAAGAGCCCTGCAGCAGATTGGGGAAGCCATGTATGACTCCATGGACCAAGAACACAAGGACTAATTTTTCCAAACCCTCAAGAGTGTCAGTCTTACAATGTAGTTGCACACACTGCCGGAAAGAACTTCTTGATCGAGCCAACCTTGGATACATGCACTTACAATCTTTGGCAGGACGCTGCAATACCAGGTCTCGGTGAGACTCCTGGACTACCCATTTTGACTGGTGATTTCCTTCGGACTGGCGAGGACTTAGTGAGCCTGGGGCTGCAAAGGGGTTGGAGAGTGCAGGCGCAGGTGGAAGATTGGAGTGAGTAGTTTTTGTTATGCTTGTATTGTTGGGGCCTTGAGGAAGGGAAACCACTGGGTCCTCAATGCTCTTCTGGACCATCCGCCTTTCACGTGCAGAGCTCCGTCCAAACCGGAGATGAAAGTCGTCTGGCGGTCTTTCAATTGTGCATCCAAGGCTAGGCTTGTCAGTTGAGCGTGTTTGGAACATATTGGACGGGCTCTAGGCAACATGCTATAGATCAGATCTGTTTGAGCAGGGGCTGGCTATACGTGGGACTGAGCAGCTGACTGAAGACCAGCAGTTGGAGCTCCTGGTCTACAAGAGCCGCATTCTGTGGTCTTCTTTGAGAAGGCCAGAATGGGGTGAAGGAAAGTGAGACTGCTGTCTTGAATCTTCAGCCTTTGAGCCTTTTGTGTTTGCATCGAGCCTTTCACTTTTTCCTTGCCTCTTTGGACATTGAGACCCCTGCAGTCTATGGAGAAACAGCAAAGCGAGGAGTCGAGATCCTGTTCTTCAGTCGCTCAAAGATTCTATGATGAAGCGTCATGGGCGTGAGGATTTTATCAAACCTCGCCCAAGCAACAGCGAGGAGGAAACACTAACCTGTTCAATGGTGTTTGCTTTGGGTCGGTGATGGTGTGTTGGATGGCCTTCATGTCTGGCCATGGTTGTTTTGTGTTTGCTGGTGCAGGAGGACATGGCAGCTCTTGCTGACATGGGTGAGCTGCATTCAAGCTCGGATGAGTCTCCAGGTGTATGGGACCAGGTGCTTTTGGCACATTGTATGTACATTGTGTGTGTGTGTACGAATGTAAGCTTTCGATGAGACCTGTGGTTCGGAAGCTTGTGGATGCAGGTCTTGCGTGAAGATATTCCAATGGCGCACGGAACTGTGGAACCTGTTTGCCTCACGCCACTTGATGGCCAAGTTGTGTGTGAGGATCCAGTTTTGGTGGATGAATGCGCAAGTGACCCTGACAGTGACACTTCAGGGGATGATCCAGGTGACTCTGCCACTGAGCCTTTTCCAGAGGCGTCTAAGGTTGAGGAACTTGAAGTCATGGAATTGGACCCACCCCGCAAGGAGGTATTTCACAGGGATCTTGCTGCCAAACACCTCAGCATGGAAGTTTCTTGGCTTAAACATGCCTTGATTTCAAGAATGGTCAACAAGCCTTCATTCTCGGCTTTCATTCTTGGATTTCATTGCGTACCATGCCACTTGTGAAGCTTTTGTTAGGCTCCTCAGGGCTTGAAGCGTGCCCTTTCACAGATCTGGGCGGACCCGCCAGAAGCTGTGCCCACTGTACCGGAGAAGGGAAACGCGGACAAAAAGAAGAAGAAGAAGAAGAAAGATAAGAAGAGGAAAGATAAGAAGAGGGACAAACATGCAGGCCATTTGCACAGCAGATGTTGTGACTTGTTTTGGACCAAGAGTATGGGAGTGTGGGTGCAGGTGAAGAAGCTGGTTTGGTTCGCATGGCTGAAGCGTCAAGTTCCAGCAGACCGGAGGGTGTTTGCCTGAGCTGAAGAGCAGCTGTTCTGTGAAGCATGTAAGAATAGTTTCTGTTACATCACACTGCAATGCTAATTTTCCACTTGGTCTAGCCTGTGAAAAAAGACCCCCACAAGTCCGGTTTTTCCCCTTCAAAACCTGCATTTCAATCAGGTCGAACCGGACTTGTGGGGGTCTTTTATTGCAGGCCAATCCATGTGGAAAGTTACAACACTGCAAGTGCCATCAGGCACAGACGCTGTGATCAATTCTTTCCCGGAGCACTACCAGAAGCTCATTAAGATGCTTCCCGATATCTTCCAGCCGGAGAATGCTAAGCATGGTGCACACTCTTACACAAAGTGTTTAGTCAGCAGTTCTGTGCAGTTTTATGACCAGCCAATTGGGGTTGCATACATGAGTTTCCCCATCTGCTCTTTTGCGCAACCTCCTCATCAGCAACTTAAACTTACCTGAGGAAAATCCATGGAGCGAGGGTCGAGATCCTGTTGCGCCACGCAGCATTCAAAGCAAAAACCGATACCAAGGGTGTTGCGCTTGAGAAAGCTTCCCAGCGTCTTAGCTAGTCAAATGTGCATGCTGTTTACCTTAAAGCTTGGATGATACTCTTTTGCCATTGGCCCATCCCCTTTTGCCAATGGCTCATCTGAGGATCGGCTTTCAGAAGGACCCAGAAGAGGCCATCCAGAGACTATGGAAGGCGATCAAGTATGAGGTGTAGATGTCTTTCGCACACCCTCCCTAGATAGTTTCCAGACCAGAACATGTTCCTGGCTTAGAGCAACAACCTTAGAAACACTTGCTTAGCAACTATGGGGGGGATGTGCAGGGGTTGTCAACGCTTGATCGGCGTTGCCGAGCGACTTAGCTGGGGAGCCGTGCCAGATGGAAAGAAAAGCTCCTGCAGCAATAAGTGGGTGCAGCAATTACCGTTGAACATGTCCATGAGTGAGAGCCAAGGAATTGTATGGTTGCGCGCTGCTGCATCAGCATCCTGACGCTCTCTTGTTTGGGGGTACCATGGATGCTCGAGCAGCCCGCCAGCTCTGTTCTTGAATACCACCCGTGTTTCCAATTCATTGCGAAGAAGTTTTCTATATACAAGGCCTGGCTGTCAAGATGTGAAGTGATCGCATATCCATCAAAATGACCACTCACTTCATCCTAGCCCATGACCAAAAAGTCATTTGGCAGGTCTGGATCTGGCTTGGAAGCTATGGCCATGACTGCACTTTGGTCAACAGAACTCTTTAGATCCCAACAGAACTTTGTACCCTTCAGGTTTGAGAGTGTACTTTGGAGCTTTTACCTGGCTAGAAAAGTTCCTATAGCCAAGTGAAAGCTCACAACCAAGGCCCCAAGCCCACATACATCTACAGCAACTGCCGCTACTTGCTGAAAGAGCTCTATCTTCCCCTTGTGGACAAGCACTGGGATGCAGACATGGTGAAACGGCGCCCTTGACCATTTCTCTTGCCTTTGACCTTTCTGTTTCGTTCTCTTGCCCTTACCAAGAGGGGTCAAGAGGTCTCAAAACGGATAATAGACGGTAAGGACCTTGACCCCTCTTGGTAGCCTTTCTCGTTTTCTTTCCAGAATGTTGCTTATAAGGTATGTGGATCAGGAAGGACAAGATCGGATATGTGGGTCTACCGACCTCAAGCGATCTCAACATTACCCGGTTATGTTTGGGAGGACAGACATGGTAAAGCCCACTATAGGTTGTTTGGTTTAACTGTCTTGGTGTGTGAGGACTGTGGCTGAAACAGCCATCCGCTATATGGACACAACCAAGGGCGACATGAAAGCCCGAAGGACCCATCCAACCCTGTTGAACCGTCCTCGATATTCGAATCCACGCAGGACATTCTTGAAGAAGAATCCTCAGCCGGAAATGCAGGACTGTTTCACGCTTTCACGCTTTCACGGTTTCACGGTTTCACGGTTCTTGGCCCATGTATGATCTTTTTCAATATATATATATATAGAGAGATCCTTTCAAGAGAACTGTTCATACAGGACATCGGATGGAACAAGATGGCAGGGCTTCGCTCTGTGATTGCAGCTATCCATACATAGCTGCTGCATCTTTGCTTCTTAATGTGGGAGGTTTTACTGCAGTGCCCCCAAACTGGACCATGGCTCTTTTGAAATCGTGTGTTGGGTTTCTAAATCTTGGAATTGTCATGAGTGTTTGGGTCAGAGATGGCTTCAGCAGCTTTATTTCCAACAATTAGCGACAATTAGTTGACAATTAGCCTTCCAGCACCACCCATACAATCCGTGAAAAAGCCGTGAAAAGCCGTGAAATTCATGGGGATTTTCATGCTTTTGGAATTGCTCTGAAAATTCAATCATTGGTGTGGTGCTGGGCTGGAATGCGAGCGTCCGTGAGCAGTCTGAAAGGAAGTTTCACTCGTTTTCTTTGAGTTGAACCATTCAGGATGGCAATCAATCATGCATCCAACACATGTGCACATGTGGAACATATGATATTCGTAGATCAAGGCCGGGCTTAGCTGTGTAGTTTGGATCCTGGCTTACTTTGGCCATGTCGGAAGTCGTTCGAAGGCGACATCGAGGGAAGACCCCTGACCCCAACCTGAAGTCACCACCACCAGCAAAGGCCTTGACCAAAGCTGAGGGTGTTCTGAAAAAGAATAAGAAGAACAAAGGGGTTACCGTCAAGAACTGTGCCAAGCCTTTGAAAAGGTCCCTGAGCTTTGATGAGACCGTGAAGGTCCATCCGATCGAAGCTGAGAACCCCGCACCACCGAAGACCAAGAGGTCTTCGAAGGCTTCACCTGCCAGCATGTCGGTCGAGGATGCTGATGAGATCTTGCGTAGCATTCCTGTTCACCCCTCAGGATCGATGTCCTTGTTACAAACCTGTTCACCCTGTATAGGTGGTCTCTTCAATGATGCCTTTTCAGCTTAGGCTAAGTCGTCAGGGGCTCCACCATCCGACAGCGAAAGCAACCCCGCAGATACAGAGGCAGGTGAAGTCACTTAGGTGTAACTGGGGGGTGTTCTCAATCCTTGCAGGACTCTGCAAGCTCGGATGAGGAGGAGTCTGCTCAGGTGCACCGATGGACTACCCCAAACCTGGCATACCCAATCTCAGATCTTCGAAGATGGCTAGTACCTGGTTCCATTTGGGAGTTTCGTGCAAAGGCAGAAGTGAAGAAAAAGAAGAGTAAGACAAAGAAGGCAGACAAGAAAAGAAAGGATGAAGACGCAGCAGACAAGAAGACCAAGAAAGAGGAAGCCAAGAAGGAGGATGAAAAGAAGAAGGAGGAAACAAAGAAGAGTAAGAGCAAGAAGGAGGAGAAGGAGGATAGTGAGAGTGAGGACATCACCGAGACTGAGAGTGAGAGCACAGAGGAGGAAGGAGCAGAGGGTGATAGCAGTGATTGCGATGAAGATGAGAAGGAGGCTGTGCAGAAGAAGGATGAAAAGAAGGCTAAGGGAAAGAAGGCCGAAGACACAAAAAAGAAGGAGGCAGAAGAGAAAAGGAAGAAGGAGGCAGAAGAGAAGAAGAAGAAGGATTCAGAAGAGAAAAGGAAGAAGGAGGCAGAGGAGAAAAAGAAGAAGGAGGCTGAAGAGAAAAAGAAGAAGGAGGCAGAAGAGAAAAAGAAGAAGGAGGCAGAAGAGCAAAAGAAGAAGGAGGCAGAAGATAAGGCCGAGGCTGAGCGTAAGAAGACAAAGAAGGATGATAAGAAGAAGAAGAATGACAAGGAGTCCGATGAGAAGGATGGCAAGAAGAAGAAGAAGCAGGATGAGAAGAGTGGAGAGAAGAAGGAGAAGGAGGATGCATGTAAGAAGAGAAAGAAGGATGCAAAAGATAGTGACGCGAAGAAGGAGAACAAGAAGAAGAAGGAAGAGTCTGAGACCGAGGTTGAGGAAACGGAGGAGGATGAAAGCAGTGAGAAGGAGGAAGATGAGAGCTCAGAGGATAGCAGCGAGAGCCAAGACGCTGCAGAGACAAGTGAAGAAGGTGAGGTTGAAGAAGAAGACGATGATGAGGAAGCTGAGAGTGAAGATGAGAGCGATGCTGAGGATGAGAAAAGCGGGAGCGATGCTGACAAAAAACGCAGCAAGAAGGAGGAAGCTGGAGATGAGAAGGAAAGCAGCAAGAAGGGCAAGAAGAGAAAGGCAAGGGAGCCTTCACCGGCAAGCGAAAAGAAGTTGGCAGAGGCTGAGAAGAGTGTGGTCAAAGAGAACAAGGAGGTTGTGAACAGTTCTTCACACAGAGCAGAGTATATGAAATTCAAGCGGTGGATTGGAAACAAGAGGGGAAGGTTCCCATCAAAGCTCACTTCAGCTTTGCAGAACAAGGATGGGAGAACGGTCTGCGGTCCATACCCATGTAAAAAACATGACCCAACTCCTCAAAAACATACCCATGTAAAAATATGTCCCTGTGCGTCTCTTGAAAAAGAAAGATAATCCTTTTCCTAAGTATCGCTTGCGCCAGGAGTCAAGAGACAAATTGTTCCAGGACTTCGTGGAACTGAAAGGTGATGCTGCGGAGATTGTTCTCCGACATGAGGCCCGTTTGGAAGAGACCCAGAAAACGGAAATCAAATGGGGGTTCCGCCCATTGAAGTGGATGCAAGACCGACATGGGGAATCCAAAGCGGCCAAGTTGGTGAAGCGGAAACAGGAGCTGCGTCTGTTTCTCGTCCTCCCTTCATTGTCTTCCCTTCATGTCCTTGCCTCCATGTAGCAATCCGCCACAGGCCATGCGAGGGTATCCTCGTTGGTCAAACCTCAGCCAAGGTTCATTCAAGACCCGGAGCTTCCGGACGATTCCGATGAGAGACTTTGGTTTACAATAGTGAATCTAGACCTGTCCAACATCAGCGAGTTGCGCCGGATTACAAAGCTAGAGATGGAGGGGACCATCGACAAAGCTGGCCTTGAAGAGTTCACCAAAGTCCCTAGACTCATAAACTGAAGGTTCCAGGTTCCATGTTTTGAGATGCATCGTCCTGTCAGCCCTGTGTTTTGGATGCCATATCCCTCTTGTGAGGCTGGTGGCATCATTGACCCCAAAGCCCAGCTGAAGATTGGAGATTTGGGCAGCGGCTTGGGAGTTGGGAAGCTCCTTGATGTGATGGGGGAAAAGAAGAAGACTCCCCGGCCAAAAAAGTGAAGCACACCCCGAGAAGGCGATGTTTGGTGTATAGATGGATAGATACACATGCAATATGGATGGGTAGATACACATGCAAGATGGAAATCAAAGGACACACACCTGATATTTTGCCAGGTGGTTCCGGAAACCGCTCTGGGACACGCTGGCAACCTATTGACCAAAGTCCTGAAGGATGTGAATGAGTGCAGGTCAGTACCCTAATCTTTCCTTTGTCTAGTCTGAAACCTTACCTATCCTGGTCCCTTCTGCTCAGGACCCAGGCATTTCGACTCCAACCGCTACAAATGTCTGGGGATCTGATCAAACAGTTGAATGCAGTTGCAGTGAAGTTGGAGTCTTGCGCGAACAGCCTGCAAGAGCTCATTAACCAGAAGAAGAACAAACACAAATACTATAAGGATGTCATCGAGGAGGTGCGGAATCCAACATAACCAAGCAACCCAAAAAACATATGTTCCTCAAAAAAAACACGAGATGTCTAACATATGTTCCTCAACCACCTTGCCACAGGTCAATCGCCTGACTGAGATGGGGAAAGAATGGCTCGAATTGGCTCGGGCATTAGTGCGGGCGTCCGACAAGTCGGCAAACCCAAAGGCCAAAGCTAAGGCAAAAGCCCAGGCTGGCAAAGACAAGGAAGCTCCTGCCACTGAGGCCTAGGAACGTAGGCAGTGCTCATGGTAGCTAGATCTTTTCGAAGTAGGTACCCTCATGATAGCTAGATCTTATGGTAGGTAGTGCTCATGATAGGTATAGTACCCTTGCGTGTCTGCACTGTTGGAACCACAAAGGTTTTGAGTTGTTTTTGGAATGACCAATTAAGGCTTTCCGTGGGTCTGCCTACGTTTGCCCAGGGTATGGACCGACCAGTGCTTCAATGTTTCCCATGTTTGGCCACGTACGATGGCTGCGCAAGCGTGGGGCACCTCACAGATTAAAATAATCATGTGGGGAAATTGGGGATCAAGCTTGCGCCTTCGAGTGGGCCAGAAGAAAAAGGGGCTCATCTATGTCAGGCTCAGCCGGTACCCATGGCCAATCTGGCCACTCCCATACTCTTCTGAAAGGGCTGAGTTGCCACGCAGGTCAAGATCAGAAGGCCGTCCCTCCAGATCACGATCACGATCACGTTCGCGGCCTTCACGGGCGGCTCAGAGTCTTTCAGGAACCTTGGGGCGTATGTTTTACCAAGTTCACCTTTGGTTCGTGGTCACCCCAAACCCATTCATCCCTCAAACCCATCCTGGACACCTGTCCAGGACACGATGTGACTTCTCAAGGATGCGGGTCTGCCAAACGGATATTCAAGAAGATTTGTTCTGGAGTTTCTTGGAGCTAGATTTTCAAGGCAATGTTTTCTTTGTTCACCCCATCAAAGTGTTGACCGCGCATGGTGGGGTGTGCCATCAATGAAACCATGAGGCTACGTCTGTACGAGATGGCTGCGCTGAAGCGAGGCAGCTGCAAGCTGATGGGCAATCCTGTCCACTCACAGAGCTGTTGGCTTCCTTCACCATTGGTCACGAAGAACGGTCTTTCCAGAGGACGTGTTTGCCCAAAGACCACTGAATTTGATTTTTCAAGAATACAACAAACTTAAAGGTTCAACAATTTAACCTGTTTGAAAGCTGTTCCACCATTTCTTTCCCAGCCCTTTGCCTGGAGGTGGGCTCAAGATGTTTGCAAGATCAAGCCTCAGCGTGTGCAAATACACCAGCGCTTGACTGGTATCATCTACCCTTGGGACGTGTTCAACTATCTTTGGAACGAAAACAAGTTGTTCAGCTTTATCTCTGGAAGAGATGATGACCCCGATCGCGCTGCCTATTCGTGTGCAGACTACTGGGAACATGTCAATAACTTGGATTTCTACCAGGATTTGAACATCTCGATGGATGACAGGGCTCGGACAATTCCTTTGGCTGTTCATGTGGATGGAGTGAAAGTATACCGAACGCACAAAGCCTGGGTCTACTCATGGGGGTCTATGTTGCACAAAGGCAACTCTCTCCACTCGAAAGTGTTGTTGCTCTTGATCCGTGACGCTGACCTTGTGAAGAACCACTCTCACGACGCGGTCGGAAGGCTCATGGGCTGGATATTCGAAGTCTTGCAAAGCGGTGTCTTTCCTTTGACCGATTGTGAAGGGCGTCCATGGCCATTAGGATCTTTACAATCTCAACAGGCTGGAACCTACTTTGCAGGAGGCTGGCGAGCAGCGTTCTCTGCGTTCAAAGCGGATCTTGAAGCCCGCGTCCAAGTGCATAAACTTGTGAGAAACTGGTCCTCCAACTCTATATGTGAGCACTGCTTGGCCAGCAAGAAGCCAGACTTCAGCTACGGGGACTTCTCAAATAACGCAGCCTACTTGGAGTGCATGCTGTCGCATGAACAATTCCTTCTTCTCAACCCCCCTGAACGCCAGAGCTCGTGGACTTGCGTCAAGGGGTGGCGGAAAGAGAGGAACTTGGAGGCTACTTTGATGATATGAAACAAAGGTTTGCAGGTTGTTCAAAGACCACTTGGTCCCAACCAAGGTTAGATAATGGTTCTCTACGTCAGTGTTTGATCGCCCGAGTTTTCCACGCCCCCAACGATAATCAGACTAACAAGATCTAAAACAAGGGTAAGGGCCTAATCGGATCTGTTCTGAGGACATGCTTCACTGCGTGCATCAGGGGGGTGGCCTCCATCGCCATCGCCTCCCTCATCACTCACCACTTTGAGGCCTCCGGCGATTGCGATACCCTCGCTACCTTGGACGTGGCTTTAAAGACGATTGCTTGGCCGCATTATCAGGCTTGGAAACACAGGAAGCGAGAGTGCATTGTTCCAACCAGCTCTCAGTTCGATGGGAAAAGATTTTCCCGGGACAGTTGGCAGAGCTTCCCAGAGTTGGCGTCAATCTACAAAGGAGCAATGGTTAAATACTTGATCTTTTGGTGTAGAGATTTCCTCACCGCCCAGCTGGACCATGATTCAACCTATATGGCCAAGTGCAGAGCTTACGCGGCATACTGCCTGGCTGAATTCCAGTATTTACAGGAGGTCAGTGGGCCATGGTTGGATCGAGATGTGGCTGAGAGAATGTGCTACATGGCACGTAGCTTTTTGTTGCTTTACCAATTCCTGGCGGTGTCCACAAGGTCAGAGTGCCCTACAAGGCGGTACTACAAAGTAGTGCCAAAGTTCCACTCCCTATTGCATCTGGCAATGCAGTTGCCTCTCACACGCCGCAATCCTCGCTACGATCACTTGTATAGTGATGAGGACTTCATGCGACACATCTCAAAGATATGCAGTCGGTGCCATGCTTCCACTATGGACACAGTGGCTCTTCACAGATACCGAGTCCTCATAGAACTGTGTGATTTCACCCCTGAACCGATCGTTGCCGAGTGAGCGAAAACCTGGGAGCCCGGGCCTTCGATCTCCATCGTCGGGACATGTTCGGGACCCACTCTATCTAATGTGCACTGTGCACTTTCGAGAGCTTCTAGATTGGACATCCTAGTGCTTGGACACATGTTGCCTCCAAACATATTTGGGTTGTGTTTGCGTGTTTGGTTTTTGTCTGGTTTTAGGGTACTTTACATATATTGTTTTAGGATACTTTATAACATATAAAGATCTACTAAACGGCTTCTATGATCGATGCGGGGGATCGGCGAGCATGCGCATGCTGAACGCACCAAATGACAAACTTAACGTGGAAAAACGCATCAAACAAGAAACTTGACAAACCCGACATAGAAAAACACTGAGAACATTCCGAGTTACAGAAGTTTTGGAGAAACTTCCGAGTTACCAACCATGCATGCTAGATAATCAGTGGCAAAGCTTAAAAGCCATGCCCCAAAAAGCGTGAAAACATAGCATGTCATGGCCAGCAAAAGGCGTGAAACTCATGAATGCTTTTTACGGCGACTTTGGACATGCTACAAGCATGAAGTTGTGAGGTTGGCGCATTCAGGCTCTCCAGGTTCATGCCTTCCTCGTTTCGCTCGAATATCTGAATATATGTGAGTTCACATACGCCGCAGGCCCACTTCGGTACTTGTCCGAGCTCGAAGAGTGGCGTCACGAGAATCGGGGGCTGGCCCTCCTGCTGTCAGTCGACAGCCTGATTAGGAAGAAAGTCTATCGACTGAACTCAGACCAGCGGAAGACCTTCACGACTTTTTCGTCGGCCCTGTTAGAGGTGCTCAACCACCACAAGCAATTGTGGAATGATGCCAGGTCGAGCGCTGAGTTAGACAAGTTCAAGCAAGCCGGACAAGCGGCTCCGTCGACCCCTCCCCGCAAGTCGAAGCGCGATCGCTCGGAGTCTCCGCCCAAGACCTCACCCTCAACCAAAGCTCGGAAAAACAAGGCTCGCCGCGAACGGGCAAAGACTTTGCTCAAGTCGGCCAAGGCGCACCTAGGCTCTCGCCCGAAGGACCCCCCCAAGAAGGATGCTAGGGTCCCGGCTGATGAGTGGGCTAAGATCACTTCGTTCAAGTACTCCGGTCGGAAGAGGTGCCCCCTTTTTCAACTGTTCGCTCGGCTGTCGGTTCGGTGACCAATGCAAGAGTGCACATGCCTGTGTCGAGTGTGGGAAGCCACACCCCTGGCACGGGAATCACTGAATGCCGTCGTCGGCGAGTGGGGGTGCCAAGGCTCCCGCCCCCCCCCTCGATCGAGCCAGAGGAGTCAAGTGTCACGCATGACGCGGTCACTCGATCGTTGACAGTGCCACCTGAGGTCCCAGTTTGGCGCTCTTGGAGTGATGTCCCAAGGGACGTGGAGTCGATCAAGGCCTCCGGGCCGTGGTTTTTAGAGATCTTTTCAGGCACGGCCACTCTGACGCAAGCCGTTCGTGCCGTCGGGATCTCGACATCACCCCCTGTGCTGAGGTCCCAACACCGTTCGATGTTGTTGATTCTGATTCTTGGGATTTCATCATGCAGCTCGCTCATGCGGGCGCCATTCGATTCGTTCACTGTGGGACCCCATGTAACACCTTTTCAGCTGCTCGGAAGCCCGATGGAGGACCCCCTCCTCTGCGCTCCCGCGAAGTGCCGCTCGGATTGCCAGGTTTGTCACCCGACAATCATGCCCTTGTTTTCCTGGGCAACCTCTTTTTGGATCGGTCGGCTGAGGTGTGCATGGTCGTGTTCGATCACGGTGGCGATTTTTCCATCGAAAACCCTGAGCACAGCCTTTTGTGGCTGACACCAGCAGTTCGCACTCTCACTCGACGCGCTCGCGCTCAGGTGGTGGATTTCGATCAGTGCGAGTATGGGGCGCCGTCCGTGAAGCCCACACGGCTCCTTATTTCGCATGCCATGTTTTTCCAACTCGCTCGTAGATGTCAAGGAGGCCACAGTCATGAGCTCCTGAAGGGCAAAGTTTGGTCCGAGTTTTTCCAAGCCTTTGTTTTTCGGACTAAGCTTGCTCAAGTTTACCCACATGCCTTGTGTTCACAGTTCGCTCACCTTTTGTTTCAAGTTTGGCCGGCGCTTGGGGAACAGTTCAATGCCAGCTTTCGACTGGTCTCAGAGAAGAGGAAGCGGCCGGTCGGCCAGCCACTTCGGTGGCGTGATCACCGACAAGCCCTCACTGCTCTGAAAGCAGAGGCTGCGGGCTACCAGCTCAAACGAGGAGCGCGGAAGCCGCTCCTGCACATTGAAACTGAACCTGGCACGGCCATCCAATGGTCGCTCGAACTCGTTTATCCGCTCTGCACTGAGGTCGAACTTGATCCAAGCTTGCGGCAATGCATCACCGAGCTCGCTCAGGACCCAGCTCGTGTCGTTCGTTCGCGTCTGCAGGCCCTTCAATTTTGGGAGACTCGAGCTGATGAACTTCTGCCGCAGACCGACTCTCTCTTGGCCTCGCTCGAGGACCCTTACTTGCGCAGGCTCCTGCGAGGAGGTCCAGATGATCAACCATGCCAGCTCGGAAGCTGTTGCCATATCGTTTTGTACTATGAAATGCTTGCTGCCTGCAATTCGGTCGATCGTTTCTTGCCCGATCTTTTGTTTCAGGGTTTTCCGATCGTGGGCCCCATCGCACGGTTGTTGCGTTGGCCCCCGTTTGAGAAAGACCAAAAGGTTGTGTCGGTGCAAACCGCACTTGACAGGGCCTGGGAGCTGAGACAGAAGATCGTCAATCGAGTTCAACATGTGCCTTGTTCAGAGAACCTCTCAAAAATTTGGGAAGCCACTCTGGAAGACGTTCGTGAAGGGTCAACTGTAGGACCTTTTCTCCAGCCACAACAGATCTCAGAGTTTCTCAACTGCGAGGACTGGATCCCAACTCAAAGGTTCGAGGTTGTTCAAAAGAATAAGGTAAGGGGGTGCGACAGCGCCACCACAAACTTGATCAACCAAGCTACCGTGATCACAGAGAAGCTGCAACTGCCGTCGACCGACACGAACGTGGCTGCGCTTAGGCTGCTTAGGTCGTTGATGCCAGACGATCAGTTCGCAGGATGGGTGCTAGACGAACGCAAGGCCTATCGCCAAGTAGGGATCCGACCGGATCACCGCAAGTTCAGCGTGATCTGTTTGAAGAACCCTGACACCGACCGGCCGGCTTTCTTCGTCATGATTGGCCACTCGTTCGGGTTGGTCTCGGCTGTGTATAACTATAACCGTAGGTCGGCTGCCATCAACGAGCTCCTGTGTAAGTTGTTCAACCTGGTAGCTTTCAGTTTTTACGATGACAAATACGGTTTTGAGCCCCTCTGTTCGGTTAACTCGGCCTTCCTGGTTGCCCAAAAAGTTCATTGGATGTTGGGTGCATCGTTCGATGCAAAGAAGCTACAGATCGCTCGACAGCCAACGATTCTTGGGGTGACCTATAATTTGGAAGACTGGGTCCTCGAGATTAAGGGCTATCGGAAGAGAGACCTGACCGAGGAAATACAATCGATCTTGAAAGCCGGTGCCTTGGATCCGGGTCATGCCGGTAAGCTTAAAGGTAAACTGATGTTCGGAGCTAGTCAGCTTTGGGGTAAGATCGGTAGAGCCTTTTTCAGAGTGATTTCTGAGCGACAGTATGCCCGAGTCGCAACAGACGATCGCTTTGCTCTCGATCCGCCTCTAGTATCCGCTCTGAACCAGTGGCTAAAGCTTGTTCAAGAAGGACCGCCAAGAACGATCGATGTAGTCGCTCACAAGAGAGCCGATTCCGTGTTGTTCACTGACGGTTTCTCGCCAGACCCGAGAGAGCAAGACACGACCCCTGATAGGATCGGTGCAGTTCTGTTCGATCGAAGAGCCTTGAAGCCCGTCCAACTGACAGCGGTTGTACCCGAACGGGTCAAACGCCGTTGGCTGAAACGACAGACGCAAATCATACCAGTTGAGATGGTCGCTCCGATCGTGGCTCTGGAAACTTTTGAAGACCAGCTCTTTCGAGCAGACCTGTTTATCTTCATTGATTCAGAGGTCGTCGAAGCTGCCCTCGTTAAAGGGTACTCGAGCCGGGAAGATCTGTGCGAGCTCGTGACAGTTTTCTGGGACCTTGTACGAAAGCTCCAGTTGAGAGTTTTCATCGACAGGGTGGCAACCGACGCCAACCCGGCCGACTGGCCGTCTCGTGCAGACCTCGCTCGAGGAACAAACGCAGGCTGGCTCACACAGTCAGCTCGCTGGCCAGAAGCCCTTCGTGAAGCTGTTCGTTAGAGTTGAGTGAAAAAGCGGAGTGTTCTGGGCCTGGGACTGGTGGTGCGAAATTACCAGTTCTGTTTTCTTCAGGGTTGTG
>CAXAMN010004225.1:287569-325158 GCA_963970005.1 Durusdinium trenchii
AGCAAAGGATGATGCAGCCGCACGAAGTCAGGAAGCGCAGACAGGCAAGATGCAGGGATGGTGAACATGATTGAAATTGAGATAAATTGAGTGAACATTATTGAACATTAGAGTCAGCAATAGTATACAATAATCCAAATGAGCACAAAAGAATTAAAATTTGCAGTGAGCTTATATGTACTCATATGTGATTGCATATTGGTTCTTGCACGTCTTGCTCGTCTGGCTTGCAGGCGTGTCGCGTCGGGAAATGGATGGAGGACCTATTTCGATGTTATCATGACTTGCAATCTCCACTCCCAGTGCAGCTCTTACCTGTTCCAGGAGAGATGACACCTATCAAAACAAAACAACAAAGCAAACCCGAAGCATTGTTCAACCTTCTTGACAAACATATGCAACGCCTGGATTACACAGAAGCATTGCACACAAACCCGCTTCCTCAGCCAGAAGAACCTGTGACTCCACAGAAAGGCCTGGTATTTTTGCCGCAGAAGTAGAGGGCTTGCAAGGTATATAGAATGTATGCAGCCCAGTGGACTTGATCTAAAAGAGCTTATGTTGGCAATTCCTTTTGTTTTATAGTGCCGCAGCTGTTTGTGACTTCTATTGGTAGGTGGAGGCAAGGTGCTCAAGCCGAAGGGTGAGAACATCTCCAATTTGAAGACAGAGAAGACAGAGCCCCGCAAACTTCTCAGATCTTCTCAGGTTACACTAGGTTGATGTCCACATTCCAAACAGTGGCACCGACACCTCAGGTATTCGCGTGAAGCATGAGCTAAATCCAGGCCAGCAGGGCAAGCTCGGATTTGACTTGGGTATACTTGGATATATTTGGGTTTGATTGGGTTTGATTTCGATGCGTGTGAATTTCCTGTGTGTTGTTCCACTTTCTTCCAGATCCCGCAAAAGCTGCACTGGTCTGGTGCCAAGATCTTTTTAATCTCCAGATATGTCAGATGCATTTGGTAGTAGTGGCTGTCAGCGATTTGTTCTTTCTGTTTGCTTTCTATAGATTTTACAAGGTAAAGCGTGCAACCACTGTAGCGCAAAACGGTGCCTATCTCGACATTGTGGACATTTTCCTGCTTTGCTGCAAACACCACCAGGCCGGCACTTTCCTTTGCGCATGCGCAGCTCACTCTCAAGAGTTTTCATTTTGTTTGCAAGAAGCCTGTGAGGAGTTGGAAATGATTTGCTACGAGTCATCAGCAGAAGCCTGTATCGCAGAAAACTGCTGGGATACCCTACACTCCTTTGCGGTAGCTGGAAACTTTGAGATGCCTGAGAAACCACACGGAAACACACGCAGAGTGCTGTTATGTGCTGCCGATCTTGCCCCTTCTGCAGTGAGCAGCCGGGGTCTCAAATTGAGCGGTTGCTGATCATTGTGCTCGAGAAATTAAAACACATCTATAAAATGTATACTACTCTAATATTGCCTACAATCCTGATCAATCCTTCAAGTGATGACATTTTATACACCACCTGATCAATCCTTCAAGTATCTTGTTACGTTATGTTGCTGTTGTGGTTGTTGTCATTGTTGCAAGATGTTGATTGTGATTGAGTTTCCCAGGTTGCAATCATTTCCTGCCTGTCTGGGAACTGAAAGCTTTGCCAGCAAATCACTCTCAGAGGCTTTCCAAGGCCATTGATGAGGACCAGAGTTTATTCGAGGATAGAAGTTGTTTGTGCCCAGATTTAGATAGTATAATATAGTATATGAATGTATATGATAGTATGACTTCAACCTCATATAGGCAAATGCACACAAACGTTGTCAAACACTTATTTATGAGGGCTGACTAGTTTTATAAAATGTTTTTTAAGATTCGTTGCTGGATTCCATATTAAAAGGCAATTGTCACATCACATTTAATAAACCGCGAGCTTTTGGAGCTGTAATGTGCCTGGCAGTGCCTGGAGGAGATATTGTCCATAGAAACAGCGCAGCGGAGTTCGAGCAGACACAACAGTTCTGTTTGTGCTAGAAACCTGGGGGAAGGCCTTGCAGCTCGAAGGGTTGTGCTGACCAACTTCCAAGCACTGCTCAAATGGCTGAATCTTGGAGGCTACACAGCCTGTGAAGTACCAGCTGATGGCAATTGCGGTGTGTGGTCGCTGCTTGCGCTGAAGCGTAATGACCCTTGGATGCGCTTCTCAGACCCAATGGACGTGAGTGAGGCAAAAGTTATTCGGGCAGAGATTTCTGGCCATTGGCTCTCAGAGCAGACTTCCCAAGTTTGGATGAACTTGTTTCAGAATGTGGTGAGTATATTCAATGGACCAGAGCCAGGTCCTGACTCAGACCATGCTGACCAGGTAAAGACAGAGCCATCTTCGAGCAGTGTTGTGAAGTCAGAGCTGTTGCCGACAGAGAAACGTTGCTCTGGATCGGCCCTCTACATTGACCTGAGCAGCCCCTCGCCCAAAGCCAAAGCCCGCAAAGTGGAAACTGTAGGCTTGCAGAAGAGCGCATTTGTCCAAAAGTCTGTGCCGCAGGAAGTCACAGTGTCAACTGCTAGAGGTCAAAAGAAGGAGTTTCAAGAGCACTGTGCAAAGATGTTGGAAGAGTATGAGGAATCTGAAGTAAAGAAGTCAGGCAAGCCTGCAAAAGTGCAGAAAAAAAGAAACAAAAAGAAAAAGAAGATCAGGGAGAGGACAAAAAGAAGTCATACAAGCCTGCAGAAGTGGAGCCTGAGGAAGAAGAGCTGGAACAGGAGACTATACTCCCACAGAGAAAACGACAGAGGACGTGCAAAACCAAAGTGCCGACTATGGATGAAGCCAAGCTGCAGGCAGTCAAGTCATACCTAGCAACCATTGGATGCACCTGGCTTGGGTGCCAGACTTATCACTCCAGGTTCCATGTGACACGGTCCAAGTGCAACCAGTACCAAAGTTTTCAGAGGAAGCTGCTGGAGTTTGAGGACCTGGGCTGGAACGGCCGAAGCGAACCGCGAAGCGTCTGGAGACTCGACAGGAACTGAAGGAATTAGACCATATTAGACCAGGAAAATAACCAAAAATAGTGATTTTCATAACTGTTTAGCAAAACCCTAAATTTTAAGAAATGGCCTCAAACCTCTTCAAACATCAATGGAAGACAGGAACTGAAGGAATATGACCAGGAAAATAACTCAGAATTAAAAATTAACTAGCTACTTTTGGTTAACTTTTTCTTCTCTCCCCCTGTCTCTGTGTCTCTTCCCTTATTGGGACATGGTGGGAGCGGGGGCCGGTCCCAGAAGAGCGCCGTTCGACTCTTCGGACTCGGCACCGAAGGAGTGACCGGTCGTGGCGCCCCCACGACCGGTCACTTCTTGAGACCGGTCACTCGGCACCGTCGTCGTCGTCGTCGCCCCGGGTTGGACCTATCGGCCGGCGCTTGATGCCGTGCGGGTGCGGTGGAAGTTCCGGATGGGCTCCAGGGGAGTGATGAGTATTGGGGATTTGTAACCACCCAGGGTCGTGGTGCGGACGACGACGCCGAGGACGACAAGTGCTGAAGGGGGCAAAGGAAGAGTAGTAGGAGTATCAGCTAGATGATGCTGAAGGACATTTGGCATGTGCACTGTTGTCGTATCTGTGAAGAGGAAGAGGAACGAAGACGCAGCATGGCAGCGAAGCCTTGAAGGTCTAGCTAAAGCGGGGTTTGACCTCACAGCAAGCCTGCGAGCATGCGGACACACGAGCCCCAGTGACTGCGTCAGCGCGTCAGCACCGAGTTCGCCGTTCGGATTCATCAACACCAGACGAAGTTCCTTGAGCCAGATCCATGCACAAGTTGCCGCAATCCTGAAAAGGGATGAGGAGATGAGGAGAGGAGAGGAGTTGAGGCAGGAAGATGAGGAGAGGAAGAGGAGAAGCGCCGCACACGACAGGAGAGCCGTGGCCTAGGAGCTGAAGCGATGTCGGCATGTCGGCACGGTCTCCTCTCGGCACCCGCGTCCCCGTGTTGGGTGTTGGGCGCCAGCGCGTCGTCGTCCCGGAGCCGCGGGGACGAACGGACTCCCCCCGTTAAGGGAAGAGACACAGAGACAGGGGGAGAGAAGAAAAAGTTAACCAAAAGTAGCTAGTTAATTTTTAATTCTGAGTTATTTTCCTGGTCATATTCCTTCAGTTCCTGTCTTTCCTTGAGGTTTGGCGCATCGGTTACCTCTCTGTCATTTCGTTCTCCCCCCCCCCCCTGTGCTGACCGGTCCTCCCTGTGGGGTCTGAACAGGTGAGGGGAGACCAGAGCTGGTGCTATAAAATGTTAGTCTGGGGTCTTTCTAGGAACAAAACATAAAGATAGACACAAAATAATACATTATATATAGACTGTTTGTTTTTTTGCTTTCGGACCTGTCGGTGTGAGGAGCCCACGTGTGTCACATGCTTGGCCTTTTTGAGAGCCTGTGGCTTCAAGATGGAAGATCTCCAAACAGCCGTCAACAGGGCAGAAAGTGAACACATTTTACGACCACAGGTGGAAACAATGCAGGATGTTCATGCTGAGTGGCTGCGAGCCAGGGAGCCAATGGAATTCCAGCCATTGCCCAACCATTTGAGTCCGGACAAACCTCCCGAGGAAACATGTTTGGCTCTTGTGGTTTACGATCCCAAAGTGGCAGCAGCAGCTCAGACAGAGCAAAGCCCAGGCCCTGAGAAGAGAGAAGATCCTTTCGGTTATGTGAGGGAGTTTTCCTTCCTGCAAATTCTACCAGTTGGCTCTTATGACAAGCGTGTCCCCATTCGATGTTTGCTTTGTCGCTCTGCTAAGCAACCAGAGGGCAAGGTTTACGAATGTTCTTCTATCAAGTACAAGATGATCAAACATTTCACAGTGCAGCATTGCAGCAGTGCCACCCACCTGGCAGCCGTTGCCAGACAATTTCGGAGATCCGATCAAGATGATGAAGACGATGCAAAGGGTCAGCCTGTGCCTGTGGAAGCTGGTGATCATGACCTCGTTGTGCGCGAAGGCATCAGCCTCACCAAAGTTGACAAATTTTCAGCCCTGAAAGACGTCCTTGTGCATTGGGCTAGGGTGACCAAGGCGCCTACACAGAAGCACTCCTACAAATTTGTGATTGCCACAGAGGAGCTGATTATGCATCATGAGAAATGCGAGAAGCTGGTCGTTCGTCCTGCAGAAGGATGCAGAGCAGTGTGTACCAAATGCGAGGATCCACAGATGTGTGCTCCATCTTTGAAATCTGCTTTGCGTTTCGGATGCAAGTACTGGGGTGCATTGCTTTTGCATGCCAGACTTTTCAAGGGCACAGAGGCTGGAAAGGGGTTATATAAGCATGCACCTGTTGTTGCATGTTCTTGCTCTTTGTTGTCTTATGTTTTCTTAATTCCCAGTTGTCGCCCTCATGCAGTCTTCGGAGCCACTGTTATGTTTGACCTGCGCGCTCGGGACAGGCCGCAAACAGTGTGGAGAAGCAAATCCGCGATTCAAGCCTCTTCACAGTCCAGAGGACCTTGCTTGAGAAGATGATTGCCATGAACAACAGCAATTTGCATCTGGGAATATCTGGGATGTTCTGGGATATTCTGGGATCATTTTGGTATATCTGGGCATACTTGGGCCTTACTTGGGGTTACTTGGGAATACTTGGGATAATGTCGTATTTCTTGGGAAGAGAGTTTATCAAATGTTTTCTCAGTCTATTTTCTAGATTCCACCTGTTAAGATTTGTTTTTGGTATTTTTTTGGTTGCATTTTATAGAAGTGAACTGGCTGATTCAGGCAACTTGCAACACAGTGGAATTCACAACATAGTTTTATAGAATGTTTTCTCTAGCCTGTGTCCTAGATTCCACCTGAAAAGATTCTTTTTACATTTTATAAACATGGCGCGCCTGACTCAGGCAAATTTGGAATCGCCAACGGTGGGCTAGGTTGCCGAAGGCTAATTGCACAGAGCAACTTGTGCAATTCATTAACAGCACTGTCACACCATCATTGACAGTGAACATTGCTGATTGCACCGGAGAGCTCCAGCACTGCACAGCTCAGTTCACTTCCCTCTTGGCAGGTGGTGGTCTTTCTGAGATGGGGACTCTCGCAGCGCGCATCATGAAATATGCAGCGAGCGGAAAGCTGCAGGACCACCCCGCAACCCTGGGGCTGATGTTCCAATGTGTGGACATGCTGGAAAGGCAAGAAAAAGGCAATGAGACATTGCGGACCAGGAGAAAGATCTCAGATTCGCAGCTGGCAGTAGTAGAAGAGTCGGCCTTGCTGCTAGCCGCCAATGGCTGCAACAAAGAGATCATGAAGACTTTCGGGTTCAGCCGGGCATCAACCCTTCGCATGCAAACCCAAGTGGACCAATTGCATCAGCAGTCTCTTCCTTGTCCAGCTCTCTCCATTGTCTTTGACTCTGTCTTGGAACACAACCTAGCAATCATCGACAGTTGTCTCAAACGTGAAGAGGGTCAAAAGCACTTCAATGGCCATTTACTGTAGATTTTTGAGTTCTTTGTTGCGCCAATTGAAACCTTCCCCCCCCTATAAGCCAAGTGCATATGGCTATAATTGCAAGACCTGGTTTGGGGTTAGGGTCACCAACCCAATCCAACCCAATATATTGCAAAAAATATCAGCCAACAGTTTCTATCTGAGGCGACGGTTGGTTCTGTGCTTTGATTGCACATACCTGGTGCAGATGATATGCACCATGAAGTTGAATCATAAACAGGGTGCAGTTGGCTGTAGCTTTCAGCTGGATGACATGGGGTGCAGCAACCCGATCAGCTTCCAATCAGTTGCACCAGGGAGAACAGTGTGCCATTCTCCCAAGGCGAACCGGATGTGGCTTGCTACACCATGTGAAAACAACTCTTTTTTTTGGATTCAATTCATTCATTTATATTCCTTTCATTTCCTTTGGCTTTCTGACTTGCAGCTACTTGCTGTAATTGTTTTTTTTCCAAACAAGCTGTGGGTTTCACTGTTTCACTAGTTAGTTTTA
Source organism: Durusdinium trenchii (assembly GCA_963970005.1). Taxonomy (NCBI): domain Eukaryota; class Dinophyceae; order Suessiales; family Symbiodiniaceae; genus Durusdinium; species Durusdinium trenchii. Next base: position 294,541 of record CAXAMN010004225.1, read on the forward strand.
TAGAATGTTTTTTCTCGTCTGTTTGTTAGACTCCACTTGTCAAGGTTTTTGCTGTTTACATGTTATAAACCACTACAGGGTTCGCAACCAGGTGCTCGATATCAACTGCTCCAGTGAAGCACATCAGGTCCAGATTTTGTTTAGTAAATCTGAAGCTCCAAGGCTGTAGGGGGAGACGGCCTCAGTGTCTGAGGTTTGAGACCCTTCTTTGGGATCCTTGCGGCCTGCACCAGCAAGCAATGAGTCCAATGTCTGTGCCCCTCGCTCTCAAGAGCTTTGCTTCTGATCACACCAACAGCACGTGGGCCACTTTCTTGCATGGCATTGTTAAATTTTGTGGTTCTTTGTGTGTCATCGTTTTTGGAGGCTACAAAGCTCCTTGTCAATTTATAAAATGTTGGTTTATATATATATTATCTTCAATTAGATTTTTGATTTGGGTTTAACATTCCATACAGACTGAGAGAGCATTTCTGTAAGAGCTAATGAGGCTGTTCTTCTCATTTATGAAATGCAGGCTTATATATATATACTATGTCACATCAACTTTTGATTTGGGTTTAACATTCCATACAGACTGTCATGGGATCAAGAACTGAAAATCTTTGATCAGGAGATGTTGAGACTTATTGATGCTTTCATGGACCGGGCAAGCGACTATGTCACGGCCTTGATCTTCGACGGTGAAACATGCCACCAGCTGATCAAACAATGTGTGCATGGGAACTTGGACAGAGTTTCACGGTTGAAACTGGCTGAGCTTGTGTATTTCAAGGACGTGCAGTATTCAGAGATCCCTGGAACTGACTTGTTGCCCCGATGCCCAATGAAGATCTGCAAGGTCAAAGGCCAGCCATTGTTTGCAATCACAGGACCAGCTCATTCCGTAAAAAATGCAGCATCTCAGCTCATGAGTGCAACCAAAGTGCTGTACTATGGGAACTTTGCCGCCGACCCAACACCGATGCTGGAGCATGACCTACCGCTTCCTGCGTATGTGAGGAAAGATGCAATGTCGGACAGGTTGACAAGCCTGCTCAGCAATCCTTTTTTCATGATCAGCAGCAGTGCGCCCTGGCAATAGATAAAACTATATCAAACTGTAGAAATATGTGGAATGATGTGGAATGTAGGTGAGTGTATGTGAGTATATGTGAGTGTAGATATTGTCTTCCAGGGTTTCTTTCCCTGTGTAGCTTTAGTGGTGTCATTGTCATTGCAGGTTTGCTGTTCTCCTCACTGAGGAGACCTCCACGAGTGTGTCCATCGCAGACAATATGAAAGGCACGCTTTTGTGGAACATCACTTCAGCATTGTGTGTGGCGCCCTTGGTTCACTCCAAGATGACTCTAGAGGACAGGGCCGAATGCGCCATCTCCGGATTCGTTCTCCAGGACCTTTGGTCGATGATTGCGACTCAACGTGAAAAGAGTTTCAGGTGCCCTAAAGGAAAGATGCAAATGGCAGGCCAAACAAAGAGCAACATGCAACAGATAGCATTGACCACACTGGCTATCTTGACTTGCAGATCTCCTTTTTGGTATCCTTGGAACAGTTCGCATTCCTTGTCCGAAATTCGAATCGAGCACCACTTTGGGCGGCTGCGATCGCAGTTTGCGAGTGGCACCATGACTACAAGAGACTTCTTCAATGCAGCGGCTCGTCTGATGCGAATGCTGCCTAACAAGTGCCAAAAGCCTTCCTCCTCTGATGTTTTGAAGAATATGAAGATTCTGGAGGCTACAAAGCTCCTTGTCACAACTTTTTGAAGTGAACCCTGTTTATGAAATGTGTGTTTAGATATATTATGTTTCACAAATAATTTTTGTGTTGAGATTAACATTCCATACAGACTGAGAGAGCATTTCTGTAAGAGCTGATGGGGCTGTTCTTCTTCTGCAAGTGCAGAAATGCAGTTATGAAATGTATTCCGGTGCTTCTTTGAACTGGGTTGATTCCTGGGCACGGAGGTTTTGCATTTTATAGTCATTTTATAGTGTCTGCTCAGGATGCAGTCACTGACGCAAAAGGCCATTGCAGCTGCGATCCACTTGGTTTCTCGTTGCAGTGACTATCCAGTGCAAAAGCTTGAGCAGATGTACCACGTACAATGTGCCAGTGCAGCCTTTGATGACATGGAGAAAGAAGGTGAGGATGAGCAGTTGGAGAATGGGGGCGACCAGGAGCACGAAGCTGAGGATGCAGATGCTGTGAAGCCAATCCTGGATGAAATCATGAAGGTTGCAGCTGAGGAGACCGCTGACAACAACAAAGAAAGTGAAGAGAATGAGCCTGCGGATCGTGACCCAGACTGCGCTTTGCCGGACAGTGAGGAGCTTATTGCATTGACCTCTTCATGTCCTGAGCCAGCAAACAATGCTGTATTGGATGGTGCAAAGACCTTTCCCAAGAACCTCCGCGAAGCTGTGGCAGATTCGCAGGGCCTGTGGTCGGGTCTGTGGGGCCTAGCTGTGCATTTGCGATGTGGTAAACATGGGCTAGATGGTAAGTTCCTCAAAAAGGGTGAGGTTGTCAGGCACCGCTCGCGGCACTTGAACTGGAACCAGTGTCCTTCCTTTGCGAGAGTCGTAATTGTTATGATCTATTTTTCAACCATGTTCAACCCTTTAACTTTCCCATGCAACATCATGCAACCATACAAACCCATACAAACCTGATACCTGTTGCTACAAAGCTGGGCTTTCTCTAAGGTGCCTCGAGCAAGAGCTCAAAGCAGTGCAGGAAGCTGAGGGCGAAGCAAGGGCAGGTCAGAGGGGTTCAAGACTATCGAAATGGATTGAGTCAACAGCAGATGCCAGGAAGAACACCAAACTCAACTATCCAGAAAAGTTGAAGAATCTTGGATCAATAGAGCCTGTTAAGTTAAGACAGCTGCTGGAGGTGGGGCAGGGCAGCAGAGCTGAGCCAACAGTTTTGGTGTTTTTTATGTGTCGTATTGTGTGGTTGTGTTTGAGGATTGGCAACGTTGTTGTCTTGAACAGAGCGCACGGGGAGCCACTGGTTGCTGCCTTGATTTTGACATTGTGGCCGCATGGCAAGAAGCCAAATCCATGTGCTCAGGAGGCGCCCGAAAATACACATTCATATGCAGTCGTACAATGTCATACACATACATATATATATGTTCTTATAAAATGTGATCTCTACTTGTTTGTAGAATACGCATTGCCAAACTGTAGGAAGAACACATTTTATATAACACTGGCTTGGCACACTGTGTAGAGAGAGAAAGAGGAAGGCAGCACTCAACAATGCTCAGCACAGCAGCTGGATATAAGAATGTTAGAGGACAGTTTTTTTGGAATGCACTTTTTTGCTTTGTTTCCAGTGCCTTGTGTGCAAGGTGCCACTATCTGCTGTGAAGACGTTTCGAGCCACAATCTTGGAGCAACAGGACGGTCATGTATTTGTGACTACTACTACAACCTGGCTATACACAGTCTTCCATGTGGTGGGGATCTTGGATGTGGAGGATGTCACTGGCAAGAAGATCTTGCTGTCTTCCGAGTCTGTGGAGGCTTTTGCAAGGCTGTCTGCCCAAGACTTTGAGGAGCCTGTGGAAAATAAGAAGAGGAAGAGCGAAACGCAGCAGGTCTGGGAATGCAAATATATATAAATGTCACAGTATGCCGCGATGTGTTGTTATGAAATAGTTGTTGGATTCTGTATGAACCTGCTGAGTCCGATTTCCTGTCCAGAACGCACAGAGTCAACATTTTATAACACAAGATTGTTTCAGGTAATTTCAGGTACATTCTGGTAACATTTCACAACTACAGTCTGGATGTTTATTAAATGTATTGCCCAACCCAGGTTTGTTCCATCCTCCATCAAATTGATTTGGATACATTTTATAAATGGAAGTTCTCTTGCATGCCCCCTGTTTGCAGGTGACTTTCGCACATGCAAAGGCGCAGCTGAAAAGGGCAGGGCGGATTGGGACAAGCAAGAAGAAGGTCTTGCAGGAGCTTGATGTCCAGGCTTGCGACATCAAGCGCAGTGATGCTGGCCGCAAAGCAATCCGCAGGATCCTTCTCCGTGTAGCAGAGCTGGACTTGGTGCACTGGCCTGACTCTCCTTGCTTTGAAAAAACGAATCAGCTGCTTGGAAAAGCAGAGCCTTTTTTTTTGGGGGGGGGGGTTTGGGGCCTTTGTATGGTGCTTGATGGTGTCTGTATGTCCTTCTCCAGTGGGTGTCTCAGGACATGCACATTGAAAAAGTGTTCTGAGATCACCTGGGACAACTTTATCAAGAATATTCCGTTCTTCTTCCAGTTCAAGTACTTCGGCTTGAGGAATTCGCACCAATATGGACAACGTGTCGGATCTGATTTGCAGGCCATTATGAAGGCTTTGAAAGCCAAACCTCCGAACAGGAAGCCATACCAGAGCCTCATCCAGGAGTTTGTGGAATCCAAAGTGGGAGGCCATGTGTCTATGCAGTGATCACATCGTCAGAGATTGTACAGTTTCAAATGTAGGTTTGGCATGGTTTGGCCAAGGACAGGCAAAGGCTCCTAGAGAAGAGTCGCATGCAGTCACACCTGTGGACATGTTGAATGTTTATGTTTGATTATGTTTGAATATTTTTGTTTTTTTTCATGAGTGTTCCTTCTGCCTGATGTGGGTTTGGCCATGGGTACCTGAATCTGAAGGATTCAGGCAACAATGCCAAGATATGCCAATTAAAACAGCAGAAAGGATGTAGACAAAGACAACAGCCGTCAGAAAGACGATTTGCCAAAAAAAAAGAGGGCTGCATAGGGCCGCTGAGCGTGTTTGGAAGTGGGTCAATGCATTTTATTCAAACTACATTCCTTAATGTTTGAGTGTTTTCGCAGTGGGTCAATACGTTCTATAAGCAGCGGGCTGCGCTATGCTGAATTTGGGGTGTAGTGTTTTGACATTCTATAAACCCAGCAGTTTGACATTTTATAGTGCATTTTAGGTGGTTTTACATTTTATATCACTAATTATTTATGAAATGAAAATCCACAGCCAGCTCCTCAATCAAGGGGGGATATTGTTTTACTTTTTAATTGGGCTATATATGTAGCTGTTATGAGTTTCAGTGAATTTCATATGTCATCATTAATATCAAACATGTGGTGCACTTCAAGATATTTTATCAGCAACATCAACGTAAAAGTCATAACTTAAAGGATTTTCTTTATCAACATGTGTTTCCGGTATCATCATCACTGATGTTTGTATGATTGACGAAATGAAAGGTGAATTGATCTTGCATATCTCGTTTTACCTTTATTGATTTTCTACAGCCAATGTGTTATTTTCATTTCTTCAGGATGATGTAATACTTTTTAAATGGATATATATATATATATGATCTATTTCTGTTGCTTTGCCTGACGTCAGGCATGACGGCCGTCATGAAGTCATCATGACAGGCCTTCAGGGTCAAGACGTTAATGCAAAAATAACAGGACAATAGAGGAGGTGAGGAGGCCCTCATGTTCCAAACCCGTTTGAAGCAGGTTGCTGTATTAAAACGATGGAGGGTGCCAGATTCTTGCATATGTTTTTGGGGTTCTACCCCAACAATATTCGAGGAATTTGTGATCTATCTGGTGTATGAGTAATGTGGCGGGGAAGATTCGAGCAAACCGTGTTGCATCAGTAGCTGAATGGCTAGGAGCCAACCCCTGTGAATTTTTTTCCCTTGGCAACCTGCCGCTTCATTTTCATCCCCCCTCCTCATCGTCACTCGCCGTCGCCATCCTCATCATCACCGTCACCTTTGGTTGGAGCACAGCGCGCCCCTCGCAAACCCTCGGCCTTTCAGCTGCGCCAGGAAGCGCAGCTGCAGGCTGAAGCAGCCCTGGAGGCCCTCAAGCGTGAGCACGAGGAGGTCATTGCTGCAGGGGGGAGAAGTGCGTGCAGTGCGTGTGTGTTGTCGTCCTTCATAAACCAGACCAGTGGTGTGCTGGCATTGGTCATTTCATGTCCAACCAATCCTAGCGGGGGACCTCGGGGCTCCTATTCCACTCATCGCTGCCACGTTTGCGAACCAAAACCATCCATTTCAGTAATCCGGTGCGACAGGCATTTTGGCCACGTCCCGATACATGAACCTCAGGATCGGGTTCGGGTTCGAATCCCCGGATCAGAGGACCGGCATGGTCGCGCAAGATCGCGACGACTAGGCGATGATGATGACCAGTGTGCAATGCATCCAATCTCTGTAGCCAGGACAACATACACATGAGAGAGAGATAGAGATAGAGAAGGTGAGGTGAGGTGAGGTGAGACATTGAGACCACGTGAGAGAAAGAAAGGGAGCGTTTCTTGACCCCACGGAGAGTTCATCGAATCAGTGACCAACCTGTCCAGGTCTTAAGGGCCCGAGACGCGGAGCACGAGAAGCAGCGACGGCACTTGGAATCCTTGCAGGAGAACGGGGGGGGCTGCTCCCTGCGCGTGGTTTCTGTCAAAGAAGTGCTTCAGGTCGTATTCCTACATCATAATTTAGGCTGAAAGGAGTATGCTTTGTGTACATCTCCTGGTCTTTTTCCAACGTGGTGAAGTCTGAAAGCTCGCGAAGGTTGTCCAACTTGCTGAAAGGGTTCAGAACTCACCCTGCGAACGACTTGACGAACCTCGAGTGAGCATCTTCGAATTCTCGAGAGGCGCCACTACTTAGTCCAAGAGATTCCCCGGTACAGGGAGCTCCCAATCCTAAATAAAATAGAACAGTAATTCCATCCAGAAATGTGATAGACACCGTTTCTATTTAGTGGGGGGCGCGTCGGGGGCCACTTGCCAAGCTTTGCTCCTTCCTACCAGTTGGAGGCCATCCCTATTAGGTTGGAGGCCATCGCTCTCAGGTTGGAGGCCATGGCTATTAGGTTGGAGAAAGCTTTACTTTGCGAACCAAACTTCGCCACACCCCGCGCCCGCTTCGCCATTTGGACACTCAGCGCTCAAGCCGCGCGGGCTTGGGCTGATACCGAAGCCCTCAAGGGTGCCGTGGCATGAAGATCGCCTTGGCCCAAAAGTTCTACTCCGTAGACGGTCCGTAGATCATGGGTTTTTCTATGTGATGGTCCATTTCCATCACCTTCAGAGTTGAATTGGGCTTTGACACCACTGGATGTGTGTTGGGTGTTTGCTTGTGCTGCATCCTTGGTTCTTCTGAAATTCGGGGGTCTTATGAAATCACTAGGATGATACAAATCTAGATCTGGTTCAATATTCATTTGGTGCCAGAGGGTTGCCTTGAGGTTGGGAGTGTGAAGGTTGTGACCCTTGACCATCAAGAGGATAAACAGGTGGTTCTTCTTTGTTTGTTGACATTTTGTAGTTAAATCAGAGAGCTTGACAGGTTTTGAACGTTTTGCTTGTTCGGTCTTTGCGCCAAGCTTCAGCCAAGGAGCTATGAGGTTGCGATCCTTGGGCTGCAAAGGCTGTGAAAGCAAGGGGGGTAACTTAATAACAGACTGTCAAGTCATGTTCATTTGAATGACCGAATGACCAATGGTTCTTGGCCTTCTCATGATTCATGATGAGACAAGCCCGTCAAATTGGTGAACATGGGGGAATGAGCATCCATTTGCAAGCCATCTTGCAGCATGTTTGGACCTGAGCTGAGCAGATCTGGGGTAGAAATCCGGAGGAGGCAGGTAGTGATGAACTCAGAACTCTTGAAGTACACGTGGACGGAGTGAGTTCTGCCCAGCACGTGGCCTCTGCCAAGTCCTGCACCGGGTCGCCGAAGTCAGTGTTTCGTCCCTCAAGTGAAGAGATCGAAACTGTTTTCGACACATTTTGACACCTGCAAGAGGTCAAGAATCTCTTTCTTCAACAGTTTGGATAGTTTGAGGGGCTCTTTCTTCAAGAGTTAGAGACGAGATGAGAGAGGGTCTCAGTTGATCTTTCCTGAGGCGTAGCTCTCCTTCTCTTCATAGTCGGACAAGCAGAGGAGCAGTGTCTCTTGCAGACGCGAGCGGGGCCCTCCGAGCTCCCGGCACATGTAGGGCCAACGCGCATCCCGTGCCATGGCAGATGTTTTTTGCTCCGGCCTTGGTGAGCACCAACCGAATGAACTGGCAGGAGATGTTGGTCAACCAGTTTTTAAACGTCCCAGAAAGTCCTTTTTGAGGATCAAGTCGTTGGGCAGTTTGAGAAGAAGTTCTTGGAATTATTGCTCTGGGCCGTTGGTAAGCCTCCAATGTTTGGATTCTGGTTGGGCAGGTCTCATTGGGGTTGGGGTGTGGGCAAGAAAGATGGCAACATAAGTGCCCCTCAAGCCATTGGGGTCGCCAGACGTGCGCTATTTGAATCAGACACTCAAGGACACTCAAAGACACTGAAGAATGTCCTTGAGTGTCTTTGAGTGTCCTTGAGTGTCTGGTCTATATTTTGGATAACCTTGAGTGTTTGCTCTTTTTGGATAACCGTGAGTGCTTTTGGGTGTCTGGTCTTTTTGAATGCAATGAGTGTCCTGAAGTGTCCTTGAGTGTCTGGTCTATTTCTTGGATGATCTTGAGTGTCCTTGAGCGTCCTTGGGTGTCGTCTAGTTTAGGTTTCATATATATATATATAGCATTCGTGGAACTCTGGATCCTTAGGAGTACAATCTCCAACAAAAACCGGCAAACCTTCGCAGGACTTAGTGGCAAGCGTCTTTTTGATGATGCACTAGCTTTATAAGGAATTTTTGTGCCCACCCTATTTCCGCACACGCATTGTGGGGAGGGCAATGGTATTCCTGGGCGAAAGGGGCCCAAAAACAAAAGGTGAACAACGAGGCAAACAGCAAGAACGCAGTCAGAGGAACCATCGGAAGCAAGCCCAGATTGTTTTGATGCATATATGTGACTGGCTAGTTGACAAAAACGACATACATAACACACCTTTGTGGTGCAATGGGGGCAACCCACCCACGGTTTTCCTGTGCCTTGTACTCGCCGCTCTTCGGGGACATTCTTGCGCAGCCTTGCCGAAATGGCGCTCAAGTGCAATGACGTTGAGCAGGGTGGCCTTCTGTGTGCACCCAGCCACCTTTGGGTAGCAGAAACGAATACCATGATCAGGTCTGGAGACTGCTCCACCCAAAAAGATGGCACGTGACGGTTTGACGGATGGGATAACATTTGCGAACTTTTGCCGCTTAACTCCTCCATCATCCAAGTGTTCTGCATAGAAATCCACTCATTCATGTCGTTGTCACTACTACTTCTCCGGCTGACCCATGAAAGAGACAATGAACATCTGCAAGAGGCTCGCAGGATTTTCTAGTTGGCATCTACGAGCGTGGATCTGCGTAGCATCGTTTCACATCCTTAGCTCTTGCCTGCTGTTCGGCCGCAGCGTCCCCAACCTCCACATGTCATCTCGCTGGAGCAGGGTCCTGCTTTGGTTAGAAACGCTGGGGGCTGGCGGCTCCATCCAAAACAAACTTCTTTCAGACCCCGGAGGTTTGACATGCTCTCAAGTGCGCTGAAGAAGGTCACATTGTAGTTAAACACATCTGGCCGCCCAGCCCCCGAGATTTACACTCTCCGCCCCAACGTCACCTCGATCCATGCTTGGGGGCCTGTCAGTCGGCCGGCTGCGCTCAATATTTGGTACGGGGCTGCAGAGATGTTAACGTGTAGCAAAGCAGTGTGGCGCCGGTCAGCTCTCAGCTCAAGCTTAGCACGCCCGCTCAGTTTACTATGCATCCTTTTATTCTATTGCCCCTTCAAACCTAGCCTGCAGCTACCTTCTTGCTGAGGACGCCGGCCTTGCCTCGAATGATTTTTTTGCGAAGCACCTTTCTCTGTCGCAGTATTGTTGTCCGTCTGCGCTGTTTGTACCACCGGATGATGCGCCAGAGTTCCCTCTTGAAGTCTTTCGCGCTGCGGACATTGTAGTTGCCCTCTGTGTCATGTAGCTTCACGCAGAATCGCACGCAAAGCCGCGCCAAGGTTTGTCTATCTGGCACCAAGTCTGTACGCCAGCAGCATATGGCTGCCCCAAGAAATTCTGTATTTCTGTCTTCTGGCTGTTTGAAGCGCAACAACTTGTCCAGATCAAAATGTCTGTTGCGCACTGCTTCAACCAAAAAAGGCGAAAGGGCCTGAAAGGGGCTTGCGACATCTGTCTCACCATGTCCGTCACTATTATGGGCGCGTGCAACATGCCGAGAACGATACCAGCAAGTGCAACACATACAACACCCTCTGTCGCAGTCTGTCCTCAGACAATTCGCGAAAGATGTGATCAGCCGGACAGGGTCTGTGCGGCGGCGCTGGCAAACGGAGTCTAACTAACCATGAAATTCTTGTGACCTGCCAAGAACCTTGGACCGTCGCTGCTGGTTGGAGGCACAAGTCTGGCCAATGCAAGGACCTCGTGCTGTGGGTCGCCAGTGATCCTCAGTGAAGCAGGTCCAAGTGCATACCATGAATTTGGACGCGCAACATTTGAAAGAAATGAATACACTGGTGGAATCTCTGGCTGGGCAAGTCCTGCTGCTGCGCGGTGCTGTCTCCTCAGCAAGCTTTTAGCCATGATACAAGAAAGGCAGCTAAATTTGAGAACCTATAGGGGTGCGCATCAGCAAAACTTGGCCAAACTGGTTTGGATTGATTGCAAGCTATGAGATCGGCCAGGTTCTCCAAATCTGGCTTCATGTGGGTCCAGGACTCAATGGGCAGCAACTCGCACGGCTTCAATAGGCAGCCATCCAGCGGTTGAAGGGCGAGCTCCTGACAGCTGGCGGCGCTGACTTCACCGTCCTAGAACTGTGCACACAGTTGTTTGATTGGTTGAAAAAGTGATGCGTGGCCGTGCCTTTTGATGCGAGAGGCTATTTTGAAATTACCGTCTCCCTTCACTGCACTACCTGAGTACGGACAGGCGAACTTCTGGGCCTGGCGCAAGACCCCGCGCTGGGCGCGAAGTTTGGGCAGGCAAGAAAGCACGCCAAGCTGCTGTTGCGAAGTGGCCAGCCGGAGAGAATTAGATGCATAAAGGTCAAGAAGGTGGCCTTTGACGGCAGCTGCTGTTGGCGCTTCGGAGAACTTCTACACCATTTGCGCCAGCCAGCGTCGCAACACACGTTGCTTGGAGTCCAACAAAAAGGTAGCCCGCTGGCATAGGTCACGATGTACCGATGCAAGCAAAAAGGACATTCCATCCATGGTGGGCGACGTGGGCGGAGCATCGCGATGCGTGATGCCCCTAGTGACCCTAGTGGGGGGCAATATTGATATGTATGAGCAAGAATGGATATATATATATATACATACTTTTCTCAAATCACAAAAAGGCACAGGCAAATCATTCTTTGGTTCCGCCCTTCCTTGGAGCAATGGACTCGCCGGATTCATACCTATGAGCAAAGCATCATATACAGGAAACATTTTTCGAGCAACGCGGAGAATCACATCAACATGCATCAGTGGCTGTGTGCCCACACACACACACTAAGGTGCAACCGCTTGATGCCAACAGCCTTCAATCAGGAGGCTCTTGTGCTCCTGGCCGGCTAGCGGTTCAACGCGGATGGGTTCTCCACTGAAAGTTTTGCGAACAGGCAAAGGGTCACTTGACTGCAGGGGGCCCACCCAAGTAGACTTGGCTAACTCTGCTCATCAGCAGCATGCCCATCTAAGTGAGGAGGGATGACCCGGAAAAAAAGTCGACCTTTTCTGAGATTGCGTTTTTGGAGGTGGACGCATGTCTTTCCAATATCATGCAAGTCCTTCTGGCAACAGGTTTGCGCGTCTGCTCGGGTCGCTGTCGCGGTAAAGTCGTTCTGCGCCCGCTGCAGTGGAAGAACATCTGCCATGGCTACATTTCTACGCTTTAAGATGGAAATGATGTAGCAAAGATTTGCTTGGTAAGTTGCACACCTGCTCAGCCTTTTGGCGGCGTCGACGCATTGCCTTCCTCGATCTACAGAGTCGACATTGGCAAAGGTAGCTGGGGCGTTACGGTTGGGGCGCTTCACCTTCTTGCTCTTTTTGGGTCTTCTTTGCGACAGCAACAATTCTTTTGGGATATTCGGCTTTCTGCCATCTGCCCGCGGCTTTCGGGGGAATCGCTTGGGCCAGGCTTTGGCGCTGTTGGAAGTTGGGGCGTTTGCATCTGTAGCGTCGGGCTGGAATCCATTGCGCACAGCCTGCGCGGGCTTGAGCAGGTATCTCATCCCAAGGCTCGGAAAGCCGTTCTAAGTTGCGGAGTTCCCATAAGTGAGGAGTTGTATAGCTCAGTCTGTCGTCTATGTTGCTCTCGCGTTGCTTCTCCCATGCTTCGGATAGTCTGCTCATCCAAGCCATGCACCGCCACAAGGCGAGCCCTTGCTACAACCTTCCCGATGGCAGTTTGCGCGGGCCAAATGTCCTCAGGTAGAGTGTAAGGAGTGGGTCAGAGCACACGCCTTTTGCAATGCGTGACGAACAAAACAGAAAATGGGATGAATCAAGGTTGGTTTCTCCACGCTTCGAGGTAGACGTCCCACGTGTAACTCCTGTTACCTCACTGTTGCGCGCGCAATAAGGTCCAGTGATTCCTCCGACAGCAACAGCGCATCCATATCCAGGCAAGTGGATGTGTATTGTATTTGTTGCTTGCTGTTTGGGTACCCAGCGTCTGTAAATAATCCTTACAGTGAGGTCTGGTGTTGGATTGAAAACGGCCCCAGAAGGAACACTTGCAGAACACCACGAAAAGAACCACAACCTTACAGGGCCATTTTCAAGGTTGCGTGGGACCCAAGGCATCTCTTATTTCGACTTGATGCATTTTCTTGCTATCTCTGCAGCCAAGCATGTATCCAGGTTAGGTGCGCTGTTTGGATACACAATGTCTGTAACATCGGGTCCATGCGAAAGAACCACAAGCTCACGAGGCTTTTTTCTATTGGCGATTTTGCTGTGATTGGTCTGCTTGCTATCACTGCATGTGTGACCGGCGCTCAACCAACGAACGCCAGCCCTCCTTGCACTTGGCTCCCAGACTGCGTCTGCTCCTGGCCCAGGAACAGCTACGATCGCACTGCTGACGCTTCAAGAGCTAGGGTGTGCCAAAACTTTCAGGTTTCATTCACTTGTCCTCAATGGAGCGTGTCCTTAAGTTTCTATGAGCTTTCTCTACCTTATATCCGGATCGTGCATGAGCCACGACATATCCAGCTGCGATGGTCTCGATGAATGCTTCACAAATCTCAAAAGGGATACCATTGCCCTCCCCACAATGGAGGGTTTGTGTGTGCGGAAATAGGGAGAGCACAAAATATCCTTACGAGGCTAGTGCATTACCCCAAAAAAGCTTGCCACTAAGTCCTGCGAAGGTTTCCCAGTTTTTGTTGGAGTTTGTATTCCTAAGGATCCAGAATTCCACGAATGCTATGTGAATAGGCAAGGGTTCCACGAATGACCGGACCTTCCACAAAGTTAGTGGAATAGGCTTCTACTAAGCCCTTTCCGTGCACTACCCTCACAGCTAGGGACGCCAGAAACAGGGGCGCCAGAAACATAAAAGTGTAGACTATAGACACTAAAGGACATCCAGGGAAACTTCAAAAATAATGACTCAGAACACACGGAGACTTGAAGACACTTAAACAAGTCTGAGCCAGGACACAAGCAAACACTCAAGACACTCAAGGACACTCAGGGTCATCTATAAGAAGAACTAGACGACGCCCAAGGACGCTCAAGATCACCCAAGAAATAGACCAGACACTCAAGGACACTTCGGGACACTCAACGTCATTCAAAAAAGCCAGACACTCAAGGACGCTCAAGGACACTCAAGGTTATCCAAGATATAGACCAGACACTCAAGGACACTCAAGGACACTCACGGACATCCTTGAGTGTCTTTGAGTGTCTTTGAGTGGCTGCCTCGAACTTGGTGGCTTGACTGTCCTTGAGTGTCCCTGAGTGTCCCGTTCAAAATCCTCCCGGATTGCACGTCCCCTCCCTTAAGCCCATTTGATGGCACCATGGTGTTGCGATGCCTTGGTGGGGAGACCACTTATTTTCAGGCCACCTACCAATCTGCGGTCACTGTTTCTTCCATTTTGGATCAAGGTGCATCATCCATCAAACCTGGAAGAAGCATCAGCTCCTGGGAAAACAGCATCGCAGCCTAGCTGCAAAAGATACTCTTGCAGGTGGGGGGGGGCAGGACCATGCCGTTTGATGGGTCCAATGGAATCTCATTTTGACACGTCGTGCGGCAGTCGGGTGGGGTAGTCTTCTTGGTGATCCAGGGTTTGGCAGGTGTGGTTTCGCTTCGGCTTCCATTGTCCAGCCGAAACAAGAGCTGCCCTAGGCAGTCGAAGGGCGGCCAGATCGGGCCGATCTGGAAACTGGTCGTGGAAGAGCTTTGACCACAGGGATTGAATGTGATTCCATGGGATCGGTGATGATGAAAGATTGCCCGTTGCTCCAATTCCCAGGTGGTCGATTGACCGGGTGGTGTGTTGGGCTCAAGGCTCGGTTCATCACAATTTGAATGTTGCTTTGACCCTGAATTTTGCATCCCCACATGGATGACCTGGAGCTATAGTGGCTTCACGTGGGAGGCCTTGTGCTTGGGGGATGCTTCAGCGCATGATAACCACCCCTTTCGAGACCCAAGAAGTTCCATGGTTGGGTGGGACGATTGTTCACCGAAGAGGGACGTCCTCCAAGATCTTCCCAGCACATGCCATGCACTTCCATGTTCGATTGAGCTTGTTCGATGCGCTTCCTCCCTTGTTCTGCTGAAGACAAGACGTGGAGAACGCCTGCAGCCTGCCTGGTGGTTTGACTGGTGGTCGACCGCGGACGACGCCTGGTCTCGGACGGCGCGACATCGAGGCTGGGTGGGTTCCTGGAAGTCCCTGAACCCCAGCTGCGAGCACCGCCTTTGGAACGAGCCCTGTCAGCAATGAAGAGCAGTTGGGAATTCTCAGAGACCACATGGTGATGTCAAGGCTATTGATATGTCATGATATCTCATGATATATCCATATATGACAATGATACGTGATGATACGTACGTGCATATATGCATGGAGGATCTAGTTCATGTAGCGAATCACGGGGTCATTTTCCAGAACACGGCCTCTAGCTTGGCGTTCTCAATGCGGCGTTGTTTGCGATCGCTCCATTTACGCGCGGAGAGGACACCGAGATCGCCTTGCTGGCCAAGACGAAGTCACCCAAGGTCATCTGGCCCATTTGGGATGGCCTTACCCCCATTGAGAAGACCGATGTGTTCCGCCCCTCGGCAGGTTTTTGGGATCCGGATACGGATAGATCATGGGTGTGGGGCAGAAAAAAATAGGTCCGCAGGAACACTGTGGTGTATGTGGTGTGGGGAATGGTGCAATGATGTGCCTTTTCAACCTCATGTGGCCCTGATGTAGTGTTCTGTATTTGCTTTTCTCGAGCACGACCACTTCTCGCAAACCTGTCAGAATGCCACCAACGACGCCGACGACGTCCATTACATCGACCTGAGGCTACCTGGTCCTCTACGAATACGGTGGCTACTACTCGGACATCGATGTGACATCCATGAAGCCCATCGCAGAATACCCCGTCCCAAAGGAGAGGGTCCCGCAGAGACTTTAAAGGTGCGGCAGTGGGCACATGTAGTATACATTTATTGTATGATATTACCCCGTATGGCGCTTATCACCCAGTAGCATGGGTTTGGTGCTTTGCCCACGGATGCTCATGCCAAGCAGCCCTACTCTCCTGCGCGCAGGATGCCAGTATGATCGTCGGCTATGAATTCGGGCACCGCTTCCCTGAGGATGCGCGCATTGAGCAGCTTGGAGGGGTCCAAGTGGTACAAACAAACTACAAAGCGGTACGATCCCTAAGATACCCTAAAATGGGAAAATGGGTCTCGAAAAGTAGATCACCCCTTATCACCCCTTAACATGTGTTGGACCTGTTCTATGAAGCTCTGGAGGTCCGGACCTCTAAAAGTAATGAAGATGCCAGGTGTTTCGCGAAGTTGACTGCGGTTGTGATCCTCAACCTTTGTGACCGATCTGGTGATTGTGACGACCAGTCAGGTGGTATAATAGATAAGGAGTGTTCATCCGCACATGTGGAGGATTCACGCGTACTGAGTGTGTTCTGAGCTGACATCTTTGGGCTTTTCGTGGATCGGAGTAACTGCGGTGTACCTTTACATGCACCCTAAGCTTTTAGATTGTAGCACTATACAGACTATGTATCACTTTCAGCGTGAAAAGCATGCGAAAATGAAAAGGCCAGAAGCCAAGAGGGGTGAACGTTCCTCGCTAGACAGGGGTTTTGACCTCATCCTCCCAACAGCCGGTCGCTCATCACGGTGATCGTCCTGTCCTGAAGCCGAGGAACACCCTAGCGCGTACGGAGCAGTTTGAGCAGTGGTTCCTGGCTTCTGCACCCAAGAGCCCGATGTTGAAGAGGCAGAGCTGAGACGTCTCCGAATGTCGAAGATGCTGATGAGAAGGGCTGGGGGTGTTTCAACCTAAGCGGAACTAGCATGACCATGATGTGGAGAAGGGACCTTCCAACAGTTGAAAAACCCGCCGTCGGTGTCTGTGTCCTGTCCGTTCCGCGTGTTTTGCACGGTCCCTGTGTCGCGTGTCGAGCGAGTGGGAGGTTCAGACCATCAGGCCGGACTAGAGGGATTATGTTCATTTTGCTTGGTGGGTTGAAAAACCCTGCAGAAACACATGGATCAGATAAACCCTGCAGAAGTTCTTTTCATTCAGCGTTTGTAGAACGTGGTCAGGAAAGGCTACTTTTTGAGGCTGCTGACTACATGAGATCAACCGAACCGGCACATGAGCTGTATGAATCTAGGCTTCTTCATGGGGCAGCTATGCCCATCCAAAGTCAACAGCAGTGGCCGAACAAACGGCAGGTGTTTGGAGATGATCCGGGAGAAGTTCCGATGGAAGATCCAGAGCAGCTGGACGACGCAGTAGATGGCAGAGTTGCTGTAGATGGAGGAGATAAGAGGGATGACCAAGCAGTGGGCCTTGGTGAGACCCCTGCAAAAGGAAGATGTTGGTGACAATTGTGAGTCATGAACCTGCTTTTTCGCGAGGTTCTTGGCATGGTTTCGAGTTGGGGGATCAATGGTCACCGTTGCAAAAGCGCATCCACGCGTACAATCAGCCACCCACGTTGGGGACTCGCATTGTCAGGGATGACCATCAACACAAGAGTGAGACACTCTGACAGACTCAAAAAGCACCCGGAGATCGAAGATGAACATCATGAACCCCTAAAATAGCCCTACCCATGCCTACCGAACTTCCTTTCTCCCAGCATTCCTGGTCGCCCTTGGGCACCTGCTATTCCCAAAAACTTGACCTCTTCCAGCGACAAGCCCCACTCGCTGGAGCCTCCGAGGTACCTTAGACCTCACTGGCCCTGGAACCTTCAGCGATGCCGTCCACGAGTTCCTGGAAGATCACTCCCCACACGAGGCGGTGCTGAAGGAGATCTCCTTCCGACAGAGCCAGGCGAACTCCTGCAACCGGCCCGGAGCGGTGAGGCTCTCCATTGTGGGATAGAGCGCAGCGCAGAAAAGGGCGAAACAGAGGAGGAACAGGAAAGAGCAACAGGAAAAAAAAACATGGAACAACGATGAAAAACACTAGGCCAGCAGGATGCAGAGCAGGTGGGGAAAAAAGGCTAAAACGAATTATACCATAATCAGTACCGTAACCGCAATTTCGAAGCACAGCCGCAGCCACATTGAAGTCATCACACAAAAACCGTCACATTGAAGTCATCACACCAAAAAAACGTCGCTGGTTGCAATCGAGCTGTTGGTGACCTCAATCGCTGCGCACCCAGGTGAGTTACCAAAAGGGCTGGCATTACCTGAGCTATCCCTCTGAAAGGATGTATGGGCGGCTTGATGAGGAATAAGAGAGTCCCAAATTGTTAATAGGACATCTACAGGAAACCCGTTTTGGGATTGAAAGCAAGGGTTTTCTGTAGATTGGAAGTGGCTGGAGCCTGGGGAGGGGTCACCCAGTCGCAGAATGTGACAGAAGGGGGGAGCGATTGAGTTCTTGGATGTGGGACGTGATCATTAAGATTGAGATCCAAGCTCCACATTCCAAGATTTGAATGTGTGCCAGTCTTGCTCCTGAAAAAAGATGAATGATTAAACGTATGTCTACATGGACCAGTTTCTTTTCTGCGTTGCCGGGGAGCGGGCGACGGTCAAGGGGAGCATGAGCGGGCTCGTTCGTTCGCGAACGAGCGAACGAGCTTAGGACTGGCGATTGGAAGATCTGGCTACTGGCTGCAGGTCGAGTTAATGCGGTCCCGCGGATCAAGGAGCCCGCAATAGGTGGCCGTCCTGGGTGGCGCGTCGTGGAAACACCTCCCAGCGAGTTCCGGAAAACGGCTGCACTGTGTTCCATGGGCGAGTCACTTGGTCACGGAGAATTCGTTCCTACCTGTTTGGCGTTCGTAGTGGCGTTCGTAGGCAGGAAAAGGACTGACTGATCCGTCACTTCGGTCTCAACGATGTTACGATGTTACGGAAGCAGCCCACTGCTGCAGCCTGCAGTCCCCTTGCCCTGAGGAGGAGGATCCAGATGAGGCATTAGAGCCGTTGTTGGTTCATCACTTCATTGGCACTTGGACACTCGTCGCTTTAATTCGGCATTGGCACCATGCGACCGGCTTCGTCTCTTCTTTTTCCCGATCAGCAACTTCATTGGCAGCGCGAAGCAGTCATTCAAGGAACATCCTTGTTTTTTTGGGGGGGGTTCCTGCCCGTGGGTCCCTACTTGTGATGGAGGGACGTATATGTTTAGAAACAGGTGCAAGATGTGCAAGTTGATTGAATCTGTGCAGCCAGGGAATTTTAGGCTGCTTTTGGTGCAATGGTGGGAAACCGTAGAAACATCCATCCAGAACCCATCCATATCCATCCATTCCCATTAGGTGCCTTGGTCAAAGCATTCACATGGTTCCTGGTGTTCTTGCATCCTGATCAGGTGGGCTAGCAAGACTGGTATATAATCGAAATTAATCGAAGACTTGCCCAGTGGATTGCGACCAGAAACTGGCCCTTTTCCCTGACAGTTCTGGTGTTTAATAACTATAGGCGTTCTGGCTCAGTACTACCGTACTACCGTAGCCCCCATAAGGCCATAAGCACTGTGGCGGGCCCGCCCGGACCGTGGCCAAGGAAGCCAGCACATGGGATTTCCCATCACTAGTGAGTGCTGATGACATGCACCTGCGGCCAGCCTGCGTATGTAGACTCGTGTGGAGTGGTGCATGATTGACAGAGTTGTTAGAAGGAACATGTGGAGAAGTGTCGGCAGGTTTGACACGCCTGTTGAGTGTCACGCTTGTTGCCAGGAAGAGGCACGGGAGGTTGTGAGGTTTGGATATGTTAGCTACGCAGGTTTTTTGCGTCATACTGTCATACATACTTGATTCAGTTCAGACGAGAATCAGATAGTAAGCATGAGTCATCACTGCTACTTCAGAATGCGAAGGGCTCCAAAGGAGGGCTTTCGCTTCCAAGATGAGAACAGGTCGAAAAAGGCTTGGGAAGAGTTGGACAAGTGAAGAGCTTTGGGATGCTTGGACAAGGTCTGGTCAAACTATCCAAAGTCTTAAACACCTTGCATCACTCACTAATTCTGAGGCTTGCACACCTTGTTCCATGACAGACAGAGATACACACAAACAAACGGAACGGCGTATATAGTATGCTATAGACGGAAAAAATACTACGCACGGAAGCCTGCAACCTCCCCAAAGCATTGCAAATCGGTAGCTAGTGGTAGCTACAGGATGCTACAGGTTCATTCTTCCTTTAAGCTGTTCTTGGCATCCTCCCTCATTCCGTGCCTCATTCCCTGGGGCATCCAGGAGCAGCACCGGCAGCTCCAGCAGTGAGCCTGGGTGAATGGGTGGACAAACAGACCAGAACAGAACAGAAAGAACAGAGCAGAACAGAGATAGACAGATACATAGTGATAGATTGGATTAGATTTAGATTGTACAGATTAGATTAGATAGATGGGTTGGATCTTCCACGTCCGTCAGTTCGGTTCTCACCTCGGCCTTTTTTCATCAAGCGAGGTACTGTGTGGACCTGAGAGCTGCGTCTCAAGAGATCCAAGGCCTGAGACGAGCGACCTGAAGACCGGGCAGAACGAGTAGATAGCGGGGGACATGACGAGTAGTAGCGGAGGTGCACCAGTGGTGCACCAGTGGTGCAGAGTGCAATGGAGTTTCAAAACTCAACATGTTCCGTTTGCTTGGCGCATGAGAGCTTTCTGGGGGAAATCACGGTGGATCAAGAAAGTGTTGTTCACCAGGCCCCAGCTGGTGCTGGATTCCCTAAAGCAAATCATTGATAATCCAAAAAAGGTCACCACAACTCATCCAGGGAGACCCCTGATGATTTGCTCCACTCTCCACATGTTTTTCAGCGACGTCTTGCACCGTGTGGCCCTCACCGCATCGTCTCGCCCTGCGCGAGGTTTCTTGGAAGCTGCCGAGGCAGAGAATGTGGAACTCCAACGGGAGGTCATTGAGATGAAGGAGGTGCTGGAGGCGCGTGGGGCCATGGAGTGAGCAACAAACATGAAAACCCAAAGTCCAAACTGGTGCTTAACTAGACTATAATGAATTACTGATTAGACATGATTAGACCATGAATCTAAGACCCTAATGACCCTAGTAGGCACCCTGGCACCCTTTTTGTGAATGTGTTTCTCCTCCTTGCCCAGGGGTTCAGTTCACATTGTGTTTAGAAAACATTAACATATCTTGTGTTTGTTTTTGTGTTTTAAATCTGAATCCTGTGGAAACCTGTCTGGCGACCCTTGCGACCTCACAAAATCACTTGGCTTCTTCGAGGCTCATCACCTCGAGAGGGCGTCGAGAGGGCCTTCGAAGCAGGTGGACTTCCAAGGCTCCGGCGGCGTGGGTATCGTAGCGTTCTGGCTCCTAGTAGTACGGGCAGGAGCTCCTGCCCTAGTAGCGTCCTTGCTCCTAGTAGTCCTCTCCCAAGATCTTCCATGATTGAACCAACATGATTGTGGCACCAGCAATCGTCACTAGCAGCACGACAATAGGCACAAGCTGCTACGGCCGAGCGTCGCTTGGTCTTCCAAGCCCAGCTGGAGAACGTATACGGAATGAAGTACTGTTGCACAACCGCAAAGGGCAGCAAAAACGGGACCTGAACATGGACCAAGTGCGTGTTCCTCTACCAACTCGGCCCTCGGCATGTTATATAGTGAGAAACAAAAGAAAGGTTCCATAAGTCCATGAGAAAAGCAGGTTGGGCTGTGGGGCCCCACCTGTAACAGTCCAAGATCCATTGCTCATACACTGGAATCATCATGGTAGTAGAATATGGATGAAAAGGGCCTCATTGGATGACCATGATTCCAGGGAGTGTAACTTTGGAAGACCCTGCCATCAGAGGTACCAGCCTCGCCGATGAGCTCATCGACCATGCTGATGCTGCCTCCTGGCAGGCAACTGAAGTGGTAGGTGATCCATCGAGGCTTTCACCAGTAATGAAGCTGGGCGGAGGGCCCGGACATGTGCAAGGAAACTTGGGTGTTTTGCCAAGCAAGCTGGTTGGGAAGATTGGCTTTTTCTAGAAGGTGGGTGGGTGGGTGTGGTGGTTTGTCAGTTTGTATGGCTCCAAGACGTTCACCAATGAGCAACAAGACAGACTTCACAGACAGTGGCCGCTTACTTTAGACCCAGTCACTTGACCCCGACCCTGACACACCCTGAGGAAGAGCCCGCATCTTTCTCGGTTCAGAAGACGAAGAGCGTCCACATGGCGGAAGAGGCCCATCGGCAGCACCCTCTTCGGCCCAAAGTCATCCAAAACTCATTTCGGCACTAGTGACGTAAATATCTTAATACCAGTCTGAATACATCTGTCTTAATGTTTCGTTTTTTTTTTGGGGGGGGTGATATATATAGCTGTATATATATATATATTACCTACACTTTGTCTCCCTTTTGCCCCACCACTTAAGCCTCTTCGTCCCGTCGGATCGCTCTGTCTACGTCGGATTGGAGGTGGGCGAGGACGTGCCCAGCCGGAGCCGGCGGAGCATGAAGCCCAAGCTGCGGCGGAGCAGTAGCAGCTTTGTCCAAGCAGGAGCAGTAGCAGATGGGATATAGGACATATGATGACACATCTGAGTATATTTATAGACAGGTGCTGGAGGAAAATTGAGGAAGATGGATAAATCATTAGAAGGGTGGAGAAGAGGCACATAAAGGAATTGATGTTATTTATAAACGATGTTCATCAACCCCAAGGAACAGGGGTATGGCAAACATAGACTTAGTGCAATCACGCTTCCTTGGCAGTCTGGAATTCCAGGTGCCCAAAATCCAAGGAAGGACTCCACAACAAGCCATGCAGAAGTGACACGTTCAGAGGGGTTCTAGAAAAACATCCACAACAAAATCTGGGTCTTCATTTCGGTTCTTTGTGCACAACTTAAATGATTTGGCATTCTCGGAAAAAATTGACCTTTCGGACAAATTCCCCCCCCACTGTGCAACCTCAGATTCATTGCGCCTACCACAACTGACATGGAACCTCAGATGGAACTTGGGAATACGCTTTTCCTCTACAAAACAAGGCGTGGTTTTCAGGTTCCATGTTCATCTTCCAGCGTTTTCTGGCAGAAGCCATCGACCATCACCTGCCGATCCATTTCATGGGACGCTACCCACCGCAGCTCTTGGTCAGCTCGAACACTAGCGAGCTGCGTTACTGACTGGCGGATCAGCTGACATTGCGTTTCCGCCTGATCTTATTTGGCACTCGCCATTATCCGATTCACGCCAAACACGTCTACTACTTCTCCATGCAGCTACTTTTGGGGTCTGGCTACAAAGCGACAGGCTCATCCCTATTTGCATGTTTTTCCATACGAGCCTTGGCTGACTTCAATTGAGCAATTCTGGAAGAGGGTTTGTCATACTTTGCTTGGAAGATGTTTTTTTTTTTGAAATGAAAACTACCCAGGGGGCCTCTTTGTTTAGTTCGAGGTATTGGATTTGTCGCCTTCCAAGTGACAATGCTAGTACGGATCGGTTCAGATCTGGCCAGCCTGTGTCGTAGAGTGACTCCTGGCGTTTCCAGGCTTTGACCGCTATGAAAACCGTTTCGGAACATGGGAAGTGGAGGCTCCAAAATGAGGTGTGCTGATCCAGTAGCGGGGTGTCACTGCTTGTGTCAGTCCATCGACGTGAGAGCGTGAAATTCTGATTTGGCGTTGGCAGTCAGTGGCTTGGGCCAGGCAAAGTTTACCAAAAAAGTGACCGAGCCGTCAAGGTGTTTGGCTGAAAGGCTCAAATGCAGTATGACTCAAGTTTTCGATGTTCCGGTCCGGGCAACCCCGAGTAAAGGCTCGGCCGTAGACACCCCAAGTGCCGCTTCCGGCCTTGTGGAAGTGGCATTTAGCTCCTCTCTGACCTCTCTGACTTCTTAATCTTCTTGGATTCACCGCTGATTTGCGGTGACCAAGATCGTTTGAAGCACCAAGGACCAAATGAAGCTTCTCCCCGCCATTGGCTTTCGCTCCTCGCAGTGCTCCTATGGGCGGCCGTTCTCCGCCAGCGCCACGTTGACGCGCTCGATGGACTCGTCGAGGATGGGAGCAGATCCGCCGCCGCGGACGGCGCGACGGAAAGGGGATGAAAGCTGTCTTGAGATCTGTGTACTTTTGTTGGGGGGGGAGGGCGCTGGGGGATGAGTTGTTTGTGTGGATGTATGTAGGAATATGTAGGAATGTGATATAATGTGATGCTTTTGGGGGGGCGCGCTGTGGATTCCAATCCCAAAAACCATCTAAAAGGAGGCCTTTTCACTCTGAATGGACCTTCGAGAATTGACTTTGCCAGCGAGGTTGGCAAGCAATGGGGATTCTCCAACCAAGAGGCCTGGGCCCTCCAGCCATCCAACAATCTGAACTTCTACGGAACAAGATGCCAGGGGGGTCAACGTGACATCTACTGTGCTGCTGTTAGCACCCACCACTGGACATCTCTAGGGTCAACCCCATATGGTTCACTTTGGTTGTGTTGACATCCCCAGATGTTTTCCGCCGTCATGAGGCCCATTTTAGCCTTGTGGAGTGGGCCTGCCGAACCTCCCTCGCATCTCGCATCATCTCATCCCGGCGTGCACCGACCACCAACCAATCAGCCCACATGTGCCGCGGTATTGCTTCTTTGAGGCCGGTCACCTGGCACCACATCCCACCAGTTCGGGCGAAGCAGCCAGTCCTGTGGCTGACATCGTGGTGAGCGTGGACGGGTTGGGGGCAACCTGGAATAGCTCGAATTGCTCAGCAGAGGCCGAGGCCGGCGCTGCTCCAAGCCTTCGAAGCCTGTGGCCAAGTCGATGCTTGGATGTTGTGAAGGTTTTGTCAGGTGATTCCGCTGGTGACTTGTTTAAATGTGTTTTTCTGTGTTTTTGTCGATGCTGAATCGTGAATGCCCAGCTTCGGCTTGCAGCTTGTGAGTTTTGGCGGGTGATTGGACTGAGGAAGAAACCGACGTGAGAGTCACATTACCTTGAACTTGGAGCGCTCCAAGCAGGAGATTCACTTCCTGGACTTCTTCGACAGGAGAGAAGACTCGAAAAAATTAAAAAAAAAAACATACATATATAACGGTATAGACCCCCAGAGAGATAGGAAAACAAAATCCCTTTCAACATGTCTTTGGGACTACTACATACGCAGCAAAATCAAAAAAAGACAGAACGAGGGCTAACGAGGGACAGCACATTCTTTCGGTCGGTGCTGGGCTGTTTAGCATCCACTGGCAGGCTTTTGATGCTGGATGCTGCGTAGCCTGAGAGCGGACGTCGATGACTGACTATTGAGTATAAAGATTATTTCTCGGTGTCCATCACCATGCGTGACAACCACAGACCTCGGGTTCTAGCCGTCCTGATATCTCCTGATTTCGAAACGGGAAAGCGTCACACCCGCCTCAAGCTAGACCATGCATTGACGACCCCACAGGGTAGTCGGTGAATTTGATCCACGCGAGCACCACTGTCGGCCTTCAGGATTGAGATGCAGGTAGTAGCGAGTTTTCCTTTGGCTGTGCCAACTGGGTAGCCCAGGGTGGCGAGCATATGCCAGTGAAGGCACTGTGGAACATCACCAAGCCATACAAAACCACTCACCAACTACCCTCCGGGACTCCGGCAGAACTTGGACCCCCAAAACCATTGGGTTCTGCAGCTTTGCGGCTGGACGAACACCTGAAAAAGGTGCCACTGGAGTTCCCCAGCGAAGGGTGCCCAAAACCGGGTTGTAGAGGAAAATGGTCCAAACCACGGGTGAGTTCTCAGGATCGATCTGTTGAGGGGGTTTCTACTCACCTGGTTTTCGTCAGCACGCTCTCTCCGAATGCGACGGGGGGGGTGCTGCAAGGAGACCTGGAAGACTTCCTGAAGGCTTCCGGGAGTCTCAGTGCCCACTGCACGAGATGGACATCGTGGAGGATTTTGTGCACTACAAGAGCGCCTACTATGGCACGATCATGGCCCCTAGGCATCGTTGACTTGCAAAAAGAAGGCGCGACTCTTGTAGTAGGTCCCGCTTGTTGGGGAGTCGCAAAGTCACACGCAGACAGCGCATGACAGCGCTAATCAGCTCAGGTGGGCAACCCTCCCAAAGCCTTCACCGTGGTCTTCGACACCGGCAGTGGACATCTCATTTTGCCCAGCTCCTACTGTCACAGTGCTACCTGCAAGATCCACCGAAGGCCTGGATGTGCTGAGATGTGCTGAGATGTGGGTTGGATCCAGATGCCGGTTGGCAAGAGGTGGTCCATCCAGAAAACCAAAGAAACAGAACACCCTCAACAAAAATAGGTACTCAAGCAATCTCAAACACCAGTTATACACAAGTTCCTCATTTCCCCCCCAGCTCCCGATGCCAAGTGCGGCAACATTGTTGGTACTCTGAATATTCCACGGCTGCGCGCGCTGGCAGGTATCGTCGCAGCGCATCATCCTCCGCGCGCGATATCGACGCGGACGGCTCGAGCATCTCGGGCGGCAGCCGGGATCAGCTCACGGTCTCCTTCGGCACCGGACAGATCAGCGGGGTCTTCGTGGAGGATCGGATGTGCCACTTGAATGTGCAGAGAGATCCCACGCAAAAAGTTGTGCAGAAATATGTGAATCGATGATTTGGGCTTTTGACCAAGAACTTTGCTTATTAAGAAGACCCTGACATAGGGCAGCTGCGCCAACAAATGTGCTGGAATGTGCCCCAGAGGGTCCACACATGGCTGCTCAGAAACAGGAGGTTTCCCAACGAACCTAGGAGCTCCCCAGCAACCGAGAAAGTGGATGACAATGAACTGATAAATAAACCCATTGAACATGTTTGTTAAGGGCTGCCAAATTTGCGAACCAAATAGAATCATCGGGGGCCTGGAAGCAGAACACGTTGTTGGCTGAACGTTTTAGTCGCCAAAGCATCTCAAACCGTGCGCAAACGGGGAAAATGCATGCTCAAACCGTGCGCAAAAGAGAGCAGAGGATGAGCATGCTGAGCATGAGTAGAAGCTGACCTGTGCTTCAGCGGGCCATCCCTTCAGCGGGCCATCCCTTGAAACCATCCGAGGTTTTGGCCAACGGAGTCCCACAGCACCTGGACACGGCAGAAGGGTCTACGTTCGCTGTGATCATGCCATGTGGTTCCCAAATGGGTAGAAACGGTGTCCAATACAGTCTTAGTGGGATCTAAATCTCTGTCATTCTGTATAGCTACTTATCTATCTATTTGGGGGTCTATAAGGATGTGTAGAGATGTGCAGGGAGATGAAATACCCTGAGTTCTGTTTTGGGATGTTATGTTTCAACACGTTTCAACTACCCAGGTGTATTACCCCAAACACATGGTCAACAGGCCCAACAGGTCGGTCGGTCCAAAACAAGCCCATTTTTGAGTGATGGGGACAATGGCAACAATGGTTGATGTGTCGGGGTTCATTGTTGTGTTTTTGGCATGACTGGTCACTAAGTGGTCACTAAGTGGTCACTAGGCCGGCATTTCTTCCTCAAAGCTGCATGTCTCCTTCGGTGGTGACACCGAAGGCCTTCCATGGCGGAGTAGTCACCTAGGACTCTAGCACCAACGTGCCGGTCTCCGGGGGCACCGAGAATTGCGCCACCATGCGCTTTGTTGCGGCCACAGCGCCTTGGAGACCACCGGTGGTTCAAGGCTTGGATGATGGAGGTCAATCGACCCGCGGGGTGGAAGACCCGACCCCTAGCTGGCCCTAGTTGAAGGACTCCAATGAAGTAACAGCTGAGTGAGCAGGACGGGGCTGGTGGGTCGGGTCGCATGTCGTAGCAACATGACGAAGCTTCACACCAAGGACCTGTCGCCTGATCCCTTTGCAGACTTGATCTTCGATGGGGTGCTGGGCTTGGGTCTTGCCCCTTGGAGAAAAAGCATCTCAAAACATAAGGGAGTCGCAGGAGTAATCCCCGGATAGTAATAAACTAGTTTCCTATTTCAGGTCTTGGACGGTCTTGGTTTCCATTGGCAAACTCATCTTCCAACAGGCTCCACCGGCCACTGCTTTCTGCAAGGGTCGCCAACTTTGTTCCTCCGCTTGCGTGAGGAGAGTCTTTCGCAGACGGCTTCCTTCAACTTTCTACAGGTGGCCTCGGCGATCACCAGGGAGAGAGGTAGCGATTGGAGCAGAACCTTTGGACGCTGGGCCGCACTGGGTAGAAAAACTGGCATCGAAGCAGACTAGGGAGTCCTTAAGGGGGGATATATAATTAATGGATAAGAACCTCCGTCTCTGTAGAGCACGGAATTCTACCGAGTGTTCCAGTTCATTCCGTTTGGCTCTTGATCTACCTTGCCCCTGCCGTGGGCGTGCCCTGCAAATCCGTTCCTGAGGCATTTTCTTGGCTTCCTCGGCAGAGGAACGGAGTCAGATCACTTTGGGCGGCTGGGCAGAGGAACATTTGGAGGAGCAGCTCCAGTGGAGCCCAGTGGTAGATCCCCACTTGGGCCATTGGCTGTTGGAGATCCAGGCGAGCCTGTGTCGAAGCCTGGTGATTGTGACATAGTGTTTGTCAGAGGCTGGTTGGTGAATCCAGATCCGATCTCAACTCTTTCCGCAAGCTTGTGTTTCCATTCAAGGACAGCATGGAAGTTTTGGAAAGTCTTGGCCGGGCCACGTGCATCACTCCACCCCGAGCCTTCTTGAGACACCCACAGTCCAGAGTTCAGAGCCAGTTTTCCCTGCTCCACACGGCATCAGAGCCCAAAAGAACATCAAAGGCTGAACATTCTCCTGGGCCCCTATCATCCTTGGTATTCCTTGGTCCACTTCAACTCCATCATTTGCCATCCATTAACCATTCATCCCCCAAGCACATCCTTAAAATTGCCGGTTTTATCTCAGATGTCCACCCACGCCCACAGCGCCGCCTTCACCCCCTTGAAGAACTGCGCCGGAACCTTCGCCTGCGTCGCCAGGAGCTCCGCGTCGATGGCGAGCCTGTGGCCTTCTGCCACCAAGGCTGCCGCGCGGTCGTCGACTCTGGAACCTCTTTACTGGCGGTGCCCGGCCCGTGCCTCGGACAAAACACGTCTTCACCCGTGGCGCCGGGTGCGACGTTCGGCGAGGTTCGATGTTGGAGCTGTTTATGTTTTGGGGGGGGAGTGTGTTTTTTGAAGCATCGTAGTGGACACACTTTTTAATTAGAACTTAACTCATTTTTTTGGGGGGGGAGCTGAGCAGTCCAAGCATTTCCTCGAGCAACGTAGTTGACATAAACGAAGAGCTTGAAATTGTCAGGCAACCAACTTTCCTAAGTGCTAAGCCTGGCAAAGGAGCTTTAGAGTCCGAGAACCCTTGCCTGTCACCCATTCTGCTTCCAAACAAATCCGCACACACACAAATACCCACCAAAAGAGTCCAAACGGCATGCTCGCTCATCCCGCCCATTTATCCCTACACATCCCTACACCACGCCACTCTTTCCGCGGCTCGAGGATCTTCCCGGAGCTCCACGAGCTTTTACGCTCGGAGGCGCCCTGCGGCCAGCGGCGTCTGGAGATTCAGCTGGATGGAGTGACCTTGGAACTCACTGGACGCCAAACAGCACACAAGGCCTGGGTCATGAGCCTTTAATCACAGAAATAGGGCCTAAGTAGCCCTTCCACAAGTCCTACCTCATGAATGACCAGTTGGTGCATATCTGGAGTGAACGGGACGCACGATGGTCAGATGGTCATGTTTTGTACTCCTTGAGCCTTGGGTTATACCACGATCGGTCCGGTAGGTAGTTAGAAAACCCATGAGTTTTATCAGGTAGTAACATTATATAAGTCATGATATATATATATACAATGATATGCCATGCGTTGCCATGCGCTCACATTACATTACGTGCAGGTTGCCGCCTAGCAATAGATATCCAAAAAAGCGCCATGCCGCTTCTTTAAAATTTGCTTTACTTTGAGTAATCCCCACCATGACATTTCAAGACAGACACGTTGACATCACCCTCGTTGTGTATTTCAGCCCATAGCACAAGTCCTTCAGCGCCAAGTCTTATTGTTTTGTCCGAAGCGAATGCTTTCATCAGGAGACCTGTGCCCAACTAATAATACAACTCAGATCCTCCGCTTGCGCGTTGTGGTTGTGTGCTGTGATTGTGTTGTGGTTGTGTGTTGTGGTTGTGTTTGTGGTTGTGTGCTTGTGATGGTGTTTGTGGTTGGGTGTTTGTGGTTGTGTGTGTGGTTGTTTGTTTGTGATTGTGTGCTTGTGTGTGTGTGGTTGTGTGTTTGTGATTGTGTTTGTGGTTGTGTGTTTGTGGTTGCGTTTGTGCTTGTGCTTGTGGTTGTGTGTTAGTGATTGTGTTTGTGGTTGCGTGCTTGCCATTGTGTTGGTGGTCGTGTGCTTGTGGTTGCGTGTTTGTGATCGTGTTTGTAGTGTGTTTGTGATTGTGTTTGTGATTGTGTTTGTGGTTGCGTGTTTGTGATTGTGTTTGTGGTTGTGTGTTTGTGATTGCGTATGTGATTGTGGTTGCGTGTTTGTGATTGCGTTGGTGGTTTTGTGTTTGTGCTTGCGTGTTTGTGATTGTGGTTGTAGTGTTTTTTGTGGTTGTGTGTTTGTGGTTGCGTTTCTGATTGTGTTTGTGGTTGCGCTTGTGGTTGTGTGTTTGTGATTGTGTTTGTGGTTGGGTGTTTGTGGTTGTGTTTGTGTTTTTTTTTTGTGCTTGCGTGTTCGTGATTGTATTTGTAGTGTGTTTGTGATTGTGTTTGTGGTTGTGTGTTGTGGATGTATTTGTGATTGTATGTTTGTGATTGTGTGCTTCTGGTTGTGTTTGTAGTTGTGTGTTTTTTGGTTGTGTGTTTGTGGTTATGTGTTTGTGGTCGAGTGTTTGTGGTTATGTGTTTGTGACTGTGGTTGTGGTTGTGTGTTTCTGGTTGTGTTTGTGGTTGTTTGGTTGGTGTTCTGTTGGAAATTGTGTGTTGAGGTCCGGCGGGGAACACTGGGCGCGGATGATCGTGGTTGAGGTCCGGCAGGGAACACTGGGCGCGGATGGT
>CAXAMN010004225.1:325168-340190 GCA_963970005.1 Durusdinium trenchii
GGATGATCGTGGTTGAGGTCCGGCAGGGAACACTGGGCGCGGATGGTTGTGGCTGGGGTCCGGCAGGGGACACTGGGCGCGGATGGTCGTGGTTGAGGTCCGGCGGAGGAGGACCAGGAGGAGAAGAAGGAGAAAGGAAGGAGTTGGGGCTGACATAAATTCTAACAACCCTCACCTGACAGGTGGGGAAAAAAACTGCTCACATTTGAGCTTGGGGCTTTTATTTTGGGCCATGCCATGAAGTTGCTGGGCGCCAGTTTTGCTTCCCTTCCGAGTTGGGCTTGCTACACCGCGCAACCCATGTCATCGATCTCAGTGTCGACTGGCCAGTGCCAACACGGACGTCCAAGGAGAAGACTTCAGCCGCTTGGATGAGACGCCGCGTCGCAAGCCCAGACCTACTTGGAATCCGCAGAGCGCACTGGAATTCGCTCGCGGCACGTGCAAGCCTATGCTTATGGTGATGGACTTGCCCAAGCTTTTTGGGCCCAAGCTCTTCATCCTTGGCGAGCCCGTGCCTTGTGTTTCGCATTGTTTGATCGACCTGGTTCGGCAAACCCCACTAGAGCAGGGTTGCATTCCTTGCGTTAGGCTTGCTAGAGTGCCTTGTTTTTCTGGTCCTTTCTGACTCTTTGGCATCAGATAGTCAGGTTGGCATGGTTCTGAAACAGAATTGCTCCAAGTCCTGGAACTTCCCAGAACTGCAGAGTTTTCTGGTCAATTTTTTTCAAACAAGGCAAAGTCGTCCTGTTCCAGAGTCGATGAGTTTGGTATTTGGTCAAGGTCCATCCATATGCAGAGCGGGACAGACGTCAAGCAGCTTGCACCGGTGACCCATCGGCGCGAAACGCGAAAACGAAACTCGGTGGGACCTGAGGTGCTCCAGAAGTTCTACACCGTCTACGATGCCGAGCAGCAGCGCATCGGCTTCGGTCGAGCGCGACATCGGGCGGAGACGGCGACGGTGGAGTCTTGGGCCACGATGGATCCTGAGGACTGGTGGTTGGAAGCAGAGGATGAGCTGGCAGAGGAGGAGGACCAGATGGGACCCAGAAAGACTGGTGTGTGAAATGGGGAAACCGGGAAAGACTCGCGGAGAAACCCAACCGGCTTCAAGGTCCATGGTTTTCGAGTTACATCAGTTTATCAAGCACCTTCCGGAAATCAGGTGCAGCCCAGGGGCTAGTGGCGCAGGTAGGACTCACAGCGCTTGAAACAAGGAGGCAACACAGCGTTTTGACTCGTCATTTGCTTACCAATCTCGAACAAATCCTCTCACAAAACCTGTTTGTTTCGAGGTCAAAACCGTTTTCCTCTACAGTTTCCTTACAGCACTCTGGGGCTCGCTAGTCAGCTAGTCCATGCTGATCAATCGAGCGCAGGACGGCCTCGCGCTTCCTCTTTTGACTGCCCGCGCTTGAAATCGGTTCTGACCGTGCAATTCTCGCAAGTGCGAGCCAAGCATGGATTTGAGCCATGGGAAAGTTATGGAAAGTTGCTAAAACTTCAATTCTGGGAAGCCCAAAGTCAGAACAAGTGGTCCAGAACCATCCTTGGAAACCAATGCCAAAGTGCCCCCAGCAAATTTAAAATGTTTCCGCTACGGCTGTCTCTTCAGCCATGGAGAGGCCATGGGAAGGAGATGGTGAAGAGATGTGGAAAGCAACGTTTCTTCCCCACTCACCTGCGTTTATCGTGCACAGGGGCTCCAACAGTGAGTCCAGCGCCACATAGGGAGCTGCGACCTCAAAGGACGACGTGCACGGACCTGCGCTTTTAGCTGAAAAATCAGCTCGCACATTGGACTTGGGAGGTTTTTTCCGTCGGACATGAAGGGGAGGGAGTTTGAGACTTCAAGATGGTCGAATACTATAACTCTCCCTTGGTCACGTCACACAGGCTGGAGGTCCTCAAGGGCACCCACCATTGAAGTCACCACCACGAATGAAAAACACAGCTGCCATCCCCTCAAGAAGACCCGGCCTCGCACGGTGTGAACATCAGGTAGCGTGGCCGCGAGCAAGCTGGCAGCACTGCAGGAGGAGTATGAAGAGAAGTTTGAAGATCAGCTCCTTGGACCACTAGTCACGGATAGTCACGGCCATGCACACAAAAAGCTGGTATATTCCTCCTTGGACCACCAACCTTTGGACCGCAGCTTTGGTCGACCAGTCGACTCCACGAGACTCAGGAACCTCCAGCTGCAAGCTGCACTGCTCAACAAGGAGCGCATCGAACGTGAGAAGCAGGAGGCCGTGAAACGCGGGGAGCGGACGAGAGCCGGTGATGGGTCGGGACAAAAAGGTGACGTTTGGAGTGTCTGAAGGACCCAAACGTTCATTAACCTCACAAGGCTCCGCGTGAAACAAGCTGGCTTACATCACCGTCGAACATTTCTCCCGCAAGATTTGGCTCTCATGCGCTCCTTCCCTCACGGACGCGCACTGGCTTTGGCCCTGACCCTCTATCCCACTGATGCAGCGGTGGAAGATTTCTATTGCGGCCGGGAACCGGGCTTTGCTGAAGTCAACACCTATCTCAATGGGGTCTCTCGGTGTCTCAGATCAGGTGCCAAGGTTTGGTTTTCCTTCACAGAAATGTAT
The DNA here is from genome assembly GCA_963970005.1 of Durusdinium trenchii. Taxonomy (NCBI): domain Eukaryota; class Dinophyceae; order Suessiales; family Symbiodiniaceae; genus Durusdinium; species Durusdinium trenchii. The sequence continues at coordinate 327,772 of CAXAMN010004225.1, forward strand.
GGTGAAGATTGTGTTTTATATTGTTTTCATATATATTTGCCCAGATGTTTATACAAGCTGCAATTCCAGGTCTTCTTGGATCCTTCAACAGGATCTTCCGGGTCTTCTTTGGGTGGGAGGCTTCTGGAGAACATCGAGCGAAGCTTGCTTGATCTTGCTTTTCTCTTTCGGATCCCGCAGCTCCAAGATTTCACCAAATGGCAGAAGCGCATGGACCTGTAGTGAAGCAATAGTTTCGTCCAAGCCAATGGCCAGCCCTTTCGCATTGAAGTCTTGGCTTGGGACATGAGAACAGCGTGAACTTGTGGATTCCTAAGTGGTCCATTGAAGAGGAATTGCACGGTATTTGCGTATAGAGTCACGAAGATGAAGAGGTTATCCAAGAGTCTTTATAGTGCATGCCTGAAGATGCCCGAGGGAGGTATCACTCTTCATCACTCTTCTATGTATCTCTTTTGATTTTTTTGGGGGTGCTTACTGCCAAGGTTCGTGGCAGGTTCATTCTGTTCCTCTTCCTCTCAGGGGGTTGGAATGGCATACAACCAGCCAAGGGGTGGATGCCTACCTGCAAGCTTTCGGCTTCCGAGTGGGTGCAGGTGGGCCAGTCCGGGTGGTTCCGCTGAGGAACCCGTAAGCCCTAGAACAAAAGAAGCCATGAGACAAGCAGAGATGTCCGTGGAGTTCATGATGAACGGACGAAGCTTACCATTGACCATTGCATGAGTGGATGACCATAGAACAAGGACCAGGTTTGGTTGTAGAACCCATGCTTGCTTACTTGTGTTCCTTTCAGGGTGTTCTTTTTCTCGGGGTGGTCTTTTCTATAGCTTTTGCAGCCCCCCCGGCCCAGCGCCTGTGGGAGCGACGGTCCAGATGTACGATGATCAACATTGATCAAAACTGGCCCTCGCTGTCCAGGCGTGGTGGGTTGGGCCAACTTGTTCGAGCCATTTCAAGGATGTCCTTTGCCTTTCATCAGCCTCGAGATGGCCTATGCCATGAGAATCTGGAATGGAACGGATCCTTCTTTTGCAAATTTGGAAACGGTGTTTGGGCGATTGCAGGATTCAACAGACTGACAGCAAGACTGATCAAAGTGTCTGTCAGTGTTTATGTTTGGTCAATTTTGATCGTCACCAGGTGGTCCATGAGGACAATTTTTGGTATGGTCTTGGAAGCCTGAGGCATTCTGGCATTCCAGTCCTCAAGAATCTCCAGTCCTTGAGTTGACCCATGAATATTCAGACTTTTGGTCCGATATAATCAGCTCAGTAATCAGCTCCAGCCTGTCCCTTTCTGGAGGAAGGTTGGTTTGGACCAGCTCCTGACATGAATTTCAACATGCCCCTCCCACCTGCAAAGAAAAAACTCTCTCAGGATGGCTTCCCTTACGGCCTCCGTGCTCTTTCAAGACCACCAAGCACTTCCCACTGGGCCAAAGCACTGGCCTTGACTGTCTCCTGGCACACCTGGGCGAATGCCGCCACACGTTCCGCACCGGTCGAGCTCGCGGAGCTCACGGGGCGCTTGTGCTCCCAGCTGTCGAAGCTGCTCGGGCTGGAGGAGATGGCACAGATTGCGTTGCTGGCGCTGAAGTGGAGACAGGCGCCGGAGTGTGCCCACCTGCTAAGCAGGTGGTCACTTAAGTGAGTGGATGTAGTACCTCTGTTCAGGTCTGACGTTTTGATCACGTTTTGCCACGAACTCTGAGGCTAGTCTTGCACAGCTCCTGGGTTGCGAGCACGGTTCAAGCTCTCCTGGCTGGTCTTGGCTGGAGACGAAGGAGCAGAGTTTTGAGGCGCGAGCCGCTAGCCTTTGGAATTGAGATGAAAAGAGCCAAACCAAAGGCTAGCTATTAAACCACACCTATCCAAACCTATATAACCATACCAAACATATCCAAACCTATTGAATGTTGAAAAGAACATATCTGAGGTTCAAAAGGCGAAACGGAGTTTATGAAGAGCCCAAAGCCTGAGCAGTTTCCCACGAGGCCTTTCTAACAAAGTTGTTTGGTGGTTGTTCATGTACAGGGTGCCAAGTGTTAGGGAATTGCGGGGGGGAGGAATTCGACTGGGCTGGCTGCCAGGGGGGTTCTGTGCGGCCAATGGTTTCAATCCGATGTGGTCACTGCGTCTCGATGGCACACCGCCTTACTACATAATTAAATGTAAGTCTAATTTCTTCTTGTTACTACTAGTAACAAGTGCCTCGCTAGTAGTAACAAGTGCCTTACTACTAGTAACAAAAAGCTATTGGAATTAAGTTAAAATGTCTGATAGCTTTTTGTTACTACTAGTAAGGCACTTGTTACTAGTAGCGATGCACTTGTTCCTAATAGCTTCTTGTTACTACTAGTAAGGCACCTGTTCCTAGTAGCGTGGCACCTGTTACTACATGAGCAAAGTCCCTGGATTTTGCGATGTTTTGTTGTCGTGGAGGTATAAGGAACCTCGGAAAGGGCACCCAAACCCAACAGGTCACTGTTAGGCCAATGTCATTCAACAAGTCAGACTCATGCTGAGGATTCCTCTTCCGAGAACCTCATGGAAAAGGGATGTGGTTGATGGCGACGTAGGCTATGAGTCAAATGCAAACCATTCCGTTCCTTTTCCAGTTGACAGCTGGTCCATCGAAAAGTCTGACCCACAGCCGCATGAACGGCTGGATTTCTGTGTCCGCGCCTCAGCCCCTTCCAAAATCTCAGGCATGTGCTTTTCATTGAGGTTTTCGGATGTGACCATGCTGACCATTCTTCGAGACAGCTCTCTTGCAGACCCAGAGCTCGTGGGAGTGCTGCTTCAGTTTGGATGTAGGCCGCTAGGCCCCCACATCCCCATCGCGCCCTTCGCACCGACCTCCCCACATCCAATTCTGGTCGAGTGGTGCCGGGGACGCTCGGTCCAACCGAACTCCGATGCTCCGCGTTCGGAACGCGGAGCATCGGCGGGCCGTTCTCCGGACCCCTCCGCTGGTCCTGGAGCCGCGCGTGAGGCCTTTTGGGCCGAACTGGGCGATGCTTTGAGGATCCTCGCTTGGAAGATAGACACGTTGAAAGACATCCAAAGACAAGGATCAGGGCTGATCGCCACCAGTGAGCCAGAGCTGAGCCGAAGGAAGGGCCCTAGGACCCTAGGAACCTCATAGAGCCTCTTGATCTCCACATCGAGCAAGCATGCATGGTATTGCAGGGTTCGGATGCTTAGGGGATTTGCCATGCAGTCAATTACTGCTTTGAGACCTCCCTGGTAGTCTATTCGCTTCATGTTCGGTCGGGCGTGGCATCTTCTGCCTCATGAGCCACAGTCGCCACAGTCGAGGAGATCGCCCACTCTTCAGATGCCTTGGAGTTCGGGCATCGATCCCTACATGCTGAAGCTGGTGATGCATGAGCTGCAGATTTCCGCGCGTCACCGGACTCAGGAGGCGCTTGCGCGTCGTCGAGCTGTTCGCGCGAGCTGTTCGCGAATGAAGCGAATGGAGTCGATGTTCTTAGGTGAAATTGGTGATTTGTCACTATGGTTTTCTTTTTCAGGTTTCTGAATGACATTTCCCATAGTTTGGTAGAGAGACAGATACCAATGGAGGCGGTGCATCGTTGAACACATTGTTGCACTGACAGGGCTCGTGTTTGGGCCATTCACTATGCACTTCCCATCATAGTGAACCCGTCCCCGTCCCGCACAGGCAGAGTTGTACTTGGAATTTGGTGTTTACCAGGGTGAAAGCCACTCGGAGAAACTTCGTTGCAGGAGGTTCCACAGTTCAGTGTCCAATTTCCCCTAAAACGCCAAGCGGGCGCAATCGGGCGCAGGTTTTACGACTGGGGTCACTATTTGACACCATCGCCGGAGTTCACCCATCAAGTGTTGCTTGCGTTCTTGAGAAACTCATGAAGTCTGGAGCAGTGAAAATTAACAGGGGGTATGTGGTTTTGATATATCTCAACACTCAAAAGGTGCCTCAGGAACGTTCTTGCGAGACTCCTTTCTTCGCATCCCGAGCTGGGGAGCTCAAAAAGGCATCCAAATTAGCTGGGCGTCAGAGACCACTTGCAATTCATCAGCGTGGTGCCATGTCAGGAGGGTGATTTTAAGGGATTTTTTAGATGGAATCGTTGTGTTTTTGGTGGTTAGGTGGCCTTGGTGGCTTTCTGGCTTCTGGGGCTTTTGTGGCTTCTGGCTTTGGTGGCTTTTGTCTTCTGTGGCTTTTGTGGCTTCTGGCTTTTGTGGTGTGGCGGTTTTGGCTTTTGTATCGATGTCGGATTACTTTATTTTTACATCTCAACGGGTTTTCTAGTAAAATCGTTATTGTTCTCTGACTTCTACATTGAAATCTCCCGTTTGATGAGTTTTCTATTGCATTCTTCGCTTTTGATGACTCTTGTAGACAAGATCTCTAATGCCTTTCCCCTTGAGAACCACACAGACCACCAAAAAAAACACCAAAAAACGTAAAAAAAAACAAAACACAAGTATTTTAAAGAAAAACCAATCCCAATTAAAGTCCCGACCCACCATTGTCAGGGCAGTACCAGTGTACATGACTGGGTACAGGCTTCTCCCGAAAAGATATGCATAGGACCATAGGATTCCATAGACAGAGTACCAAGCTTCAAACCAGCATGTTTCACCTTCCAATATGGATTCGAGGTTCGATTAGGCTTGTTCTCCAATGGTCATGTGCAGGTGAACCTCATGTTCAACCATGCTCAACCCTCATGTTCTACCACTTTCGAAGACCTTTCTGATCGGTGGAAAGAGCACCGTGAGATACCGAGGTCTCAACTTCATCGCTCGCCACCTGCGAGCTTTGCCTTATTCTGCGGCGAGGAGTCCTCGGGTGGTCCATGGCTTCGACTCCTTCCGCGGGTTGCCAACAGAGCCTGGGATCTCAATTTTTACGTGTGTGAACGTTCTACGTTCCGCCAGAAGTTTGAAGCTGCGTTTCTTTTTGGGAAGCGAGTGGCTTGAAACATGCAGGAATGCAGGTGCTACTCTCCGCAGGGGTTGTCCCGCAGAGCCCGAGGCTTGGCGTGATGGCTCTGAGATCCCTGGGGCCCTGAGCTTTGGTAGGAGCCTGGGAATGGGCTGAAGGAGGGGCTACGGGGCCATACCACTTTTGAACCCTATCTATCTATGATTCTTGTTTGACTCACCTTAACTCATGGTTCATGAATTGGTGTTCAAAAAGCAGGGCCGGGATATGGCAGTTCAAGAATGTAGGTATGACAGGTGTGGGTAGCCTACCAAAAAATTGTAGCACCTTCGAGGCCTATATGTGTGCTGTTTGGCATGTCTTTGGGGTTTGCCAGGTGAAGTTCCAACTACCACCCCATTCTGAAAAGGGAGGGAACCTGAAATGGGGGGCAGGACATTTTAGCAGGAGTTTGTAGCCTGGTCCATTTCTCATGACCAACGACTTCTCGATGTCTATTCTCGGCTCCTGGAAGGAATAGCTTTGCTTTGGACCAGCTGCCTGAGGTGGAGGACAACGTCAGGCCGGAAGCCATTAGTTCAGATTTGGGATGGGTTTGCGTTCACAGCTGGCCATTGTTTCTTTTGGGGGGACCGGGGTTGCATTTGATGGGCATGAGTGATTCGGTGGAAACGTGGTTGACCCTGATCACACCAGCTGATCGGATACTGGACGTCAAAACTCGACGTGCGGTCCATCAAGGTCTTGGAGTCCCTCAGGGCTCTTTTTAACCCCGCCAGATTAAACATTCAAGGCTTGCATCCAGAAACTTCCCTTCTGAGCACAGCAACAAGCTCAGGTAACAGCTTCAGAGTTTGTGTAGGGTGTAGAGTAGAGGTGTATGTAAATATATAGATGGATGGATGGATAGATGCGTACAACTATATCATACAACATAACCAGTTAGACCCATGTTTGCATCAGATGCCCACACAGAAATTCCGTTTCCGGTGCTTCAGGTTGGTGCCTGGCTGGTTCAATGAGACGATCCCAGCCTTCCGCGCTGGCTTGGAGGCTGCTGGTGGGGCAACTATCCGCTTACTGCACATCGATGCTGGACAGGATGAAGGAAACGGTTGGTGCATCAGTGCAGCCTGGAAGACCTCCCACAAAAGAATGCAACATGGTGTTTTTACCTATACATGATGGTGGTTGGCAGATGCTGTGAAATCCTGGAGCCATGTCATGTTCGGCAATGTTCGGTGTTCAGTCTCGATAGCTGCGTGTTCGGCTGTGTGGAGCAATCAAACGATAGCTGCCGTTGGCTGCGTCACCCGATCACCCACAGTCCAATGGAGCAATCTGTCCCCTGACACCATGTCATAGTAGTTTGACCACACAATGCAAGCAGGACGTGCTTTTGTCCACTCCTGAGGATTGTGACCTCTACGAATCTGCCGTGGAGGTCTTATTTGGCTTGGCCCCCCTTCCTGCGAGCAGGCAGGTGTACTGGTAGACTACATGACAGGAAGTAGGCGCACACAAGATGGAACTGGTTGCAGCACAAATAGATGGATGTTGTAAAGACAAGATGGAGAAGAACGGCGGCAACTTATAGCGGCGGGAAGATAACGTATTTATAACTCTGTTAGATTCGTTCAATTGGTGAAAGGTTCCAAGAAGCTCAAATTCGAAGCCCACTTTCTTTGGCAACTTGAGCCTTACCCTGGAGGAAGCATCCTGGTCTTCGACGAGCTGGTGAACTTCCCTTACTTCGAACAGCAAGAATTGCGAGCTTTCTACGAATTTCTGCAGACACATCCTTGGAAGCTTCGCGTGTTGCAACCCGGAACTCGTGAGCAAGTCGTTCGGATGGGTTTTAAAATCCATGCCGTGGATGAGACTTTCTCACGCCTTGCTTTGGCCAATTCTTTAAGCCTTTCAACGCCCTTGGTCCTGACTGTGACGGTAAGGCACGCACCATGGTTCTTTCTCACCTCGACGGACCGCTTTGCCGAGCTTTTCCGGAAGGAGTGATGCAAAAGACGAGGGAAACGGCGTGCTCCTTTTTCATGGATGGATACCCATTCACCAGCTAGAGAATGGATGTATATCAACAAAAGCCTGGAAGAGTATGTTCATTGCATTTCCTCTTACAAACCGTGCTGCCAGAGCATGTTCTCTGCGCAACCTGGAGGACGGCCTGTCTGAGGCGTCTGTCAGAGGGGGGGATGCTAGTGAGGGTGCGTTTGTGGGGCCGCCTTCTGGGGGCCCAAGGCCTGGATCTAGCTGGAAGGGCTGGATTTGCAAGGTCCTTCACCATGGAATGGATGACAACTCGAGGTTAGAAGACCAGTTTTATCTACATATCATTCAAGGTGAAGGTGAAGTGGTATGTTCTCAGTTGTGGTACCCAGGCTAGGCGGCCACCTGAAAGATGGAAGTAAGTAAGCACAGGTTTGTTGAACTGGCCTTCTGAATTTGATGGATGTTACTGATAGTTGTCCTCTTCTCAAGCTTTCAAGCGTGCATCCACATGTGAGACATGTCTGGTGTTCAAACACCCAACGCCATGCACAAGACATGTTTGCTCCCCTCGCCACTCTGGTCAGGTTCATATGCTGCAGGCTGCGGCCTTCGAGCTCCTTTGAGCGGGAGAAGACACAAAAAAAAAAGGACGACACACGTGGTGCGAGCATGCGGGGCCTTTTCCTGGGTCCTTGCGGAGTTCTGCATGGATCATGAAGACATAAAAACAGACTAGGCAAATCTGCCAGTGGCGGGGTGTGACCGGAGGTGTGTGCCAGGGGAGATTGACGGAGCGCAACTCGGTTGCGACTAGCTTAGGTAGCTAATGCTGTGGTGACCAGGTGGGCTGTTTGCACTCTCAAGGTGCAATACTTCTAGGCGCGCTTCGTCAAGCAATACCATCACAGGATGAAAATGAAGGACCCTGTTCCCACCCCAAAAGCGATGTGGGACGAATTGGTCGGATGAAATGTTAGCAACATTTCTCTGAGTACACAGGATGACCCACTTCCGGAATGGATCCAGTTCAGATCAGATCGTTGGTCCTGCCCCTGGGACTCTTTGGTCGCCACAGTCTCGCATCGCGCCGCTGCAAAAAAACGCCAGGCCATCGATGCGTTACAGAAACAGATCGAAGAACTCAAAGGCGGGCGGCGGGGCAATCACGAAAAGAGACCACACTTTGCTGACCGCTGGTGGGTGTTTGTGAAACATCCAACCCAGGGTGGATTGAGATAGGATTTATAACTTGTGATGAGGCATGAGGTCAACCCGTCCAAAATCCCGATGTCGGGGTCTAGGCATGCAGATCATGGGACAATCCACCTAACCCAGAAAGCCATTTGGTTTGTTGCGCAAGCCGTTCAACCTGCTGTCGACCCTCACCCGCCCCCCACAAACGGTGAACCATCCCAACCACCACTGGCATCACCGGAAGTTGGCGAGGCAAACTTCCGACAGAGAGCGGCGGAGACGCGCCCCTGGGCTGCGGGGTGGGGCAGGGAGGAAGCCGCACCCTAGTAGCGATGGCCTCCACCCTAGTAGCGATGGCCCTCCAGCCTAGTAGGGATGGCCCTCCAGCCTAGTAGGGATGGCCTCCACCCTAGTAGCGATGGCCTCCACCCTAGTAGGGATGGCCTCCACCTAGGAGCCATGGCCCTCCACCCTAGTAGTGATGGCCTCCTAGTAGCGATGGCCTCCACCAGGAAGATTAACATGGAACCTGAAAATGGACCTTTGGAAGGACTGCTTTCTTCTACAACCAGTGTTTTTCAGTGTTGTTGCTTGCGTTGGCTGAGAGCGTCAGACTGAATGGAACTCTTCGTAACATGTTTCTATGAATGCATCTGTGGGTTCGGAGATGACTGCATTGTATAGACGTCTCAACCAGTGGGCTGAAGAATGCTAAAACAAACACTGATTGTCCTTCCAAAACAATATTTTGGAGACCTCTCTTCCTGCCTCCCTGGTGCCTCCCTGGTGCCTCGCAACTAGCCTTCTTTAAAATACAAACCTCAAAATTAACCTGCAATTAATTGCAAATGTAATTTATGCAGTTGGTCAGTGTCGGTCGATTTTTAAGGGTTCTCTTCATTGGCCCACTCGGACTGCAGTACCCAGTGGTAGTTACATTCAGTTACATTCCAAAAAGACCCGCACAGCAGCATGAGTTAAGAAGCTCACCAAGCACCAGCACAACCATAGGGCGTGCTGACTGACAAAAGAAACCCCCTCAAGACTGAAGACTTTTCTAAGAATCATGAGAATGACTGACCTTTTGTTCAGGGTGTCCTCACCCAGCAACTTGGATGCTTCGTGTACAGCTTCATGCTAGTCTGAGGAGTTTCACGCAAGTTTGGTTTCAACGTTTCTGTGGAGCAATTGTGATTGGCGGACTCGCCGGCCCTGAGCTCGAATGGGTCCACGTTGAAGCCAGACTGACCCAACAAGGCTGGCGGGGCTTTTCAAGATGATGGCGAGGATCAAGGAGGGTAAGAGACAGACAAGCACGCCAAAGCATGGTGAAGATATGTGAAGATGTTTAGCACATAGACACCTAGACACTGAACGATTCTGTAAGTAATTCGTCACCTGCTTTGGCGTAAGGCATCCCTTTTGGCGCAAGATGTCCTTTCTCTCAAGAAGGCGATGTTCTTCAGTGCCGAACTCATGAGCCTTCAGCCCACTCCGCAGGAGCTCACCGCAGAAGCCTCGGATGCCGTGCTGCTGGGCTTCGCGCCCAAGGAGGACGACGTGGGCGCTCCGTCCAAGACGGAGCCAGCAAGGACGCCAGAGGCGGCACCGAAGGCTGAGGCCTTGAAGTGGCTTGGATGGTGAGGAGGATTGTGTTGGGGTTGTTGGCCAAGTGTTGAAGGTGTTGAGTCAACAATGGGAGGACGAATGCATACAAACAAGTATATAAATATTAAAACCCAGTGCATCAGTACAGGTGTTCAGGCACTATGTGATTAGGTGCGTGCTAAGCTTCACTGGTTCACATAAACTGTATGGGGGGTGTTTATCAAATCCTCCAAGAAACTTAACTTTGGACAGTATTGGTCTGAGAAGGTGTGTCCTCGTTTCAAGTGATTTGAAGCCATGCGCTGCCCCAACCCAGCCGCAAATTCCTGCCATACAATCAGTCGCGGATGGTAGCTAAATATACATGCAGAAATTCCACATTTGGCTTCCATCGAGGTATTGAAGCACATCTGACATTTAGACATTCAGTGTAAAATTATGAGATACAAACAGCCAAGCCTTCTTGCATTGAAGCGAGCATGTCGAGCACCCAACGTGTAGCGGTGTACTTGGCTGCAACTGGAGAGCTTCATTCGACCAAAGTTCTTGCTGGTGGTTCCCGGGTGGCTGATCTCCTTAAGGAGCTTGAGGAAGATCAGAGTCACATCAACATCATCCTCTGTGGTGATCAAGCCTTGGCCAGCCAGGAGCAGTTGCCTTCTGGCGAGGAGGTTTCGGTGCAGCTGCTCCGCCAACGCTTGCCGGGGTGCTGGACACGGAGAACTGGAGCAAAACCGAAGGACCCCACTGATGGTGATGAGATCCATGACTACAAGGAAGAGATCCTTTTGCTGCGAAAGGATGGACAAGGCCGCTTCTCAATGAAGCATAGCTGGGTGACAAATGCCGACAGCTTGGGCTCTGATACCAAGATGGTGGGATGTTCACCTGACATCGTCAAAGAGGATTCTGGAGGTTTAGGTGGATTCTTAGAGAGCAGTGAGGGCGGAGCACCCTGGGAAGTTCAAGTTTTTGGAGAGCAGGCGGAGCCTTCTGTGTGCATCCAGGGTGTTGGTTGGAGGGCTGTTAATATCATTGAGCATGACGACATTGTTGCCGATGGCTCCCATCACGGGGTAGAAAGCTTCGTTGTGCCATTGCAAGAGCTCCACAAGACCTGGGAGTTTCGTCCAGCGACCTAAACACCCCAAACAACCCTCGTATGCCTGATCTGCCCATCCGACCGCTGACAAAGCTCAGCCGAGTTTGGACCGTGCAAAGATGTGCGAAGCGCAGGAAGACAGCATAGACCCCAAACAGCTTCAAAACGATTCGTTTAGACCAAGATATTAGTCAAAAATCGATTTCTTGGTACGCCTACCTTCACCCTAAGAGCAAACTGCTTCAACAATGAATTTTTGGCGGCATTGACATCACTATTTGTTCGACCACACTCCTCTCCAGTAAACCGGGCCACAGAGACCAGCCACAGAGTTCAGGGGCGCGGCCAAGACAAGGACAAGAGGAGGACAAGAAGAGGACAAGGCCCAGCCATAGAGGACAAGAGGAGGACAAGGCCTGGGCACAGAGCCCAGCCACAGAGGACAAGAGGAGCCACAGAGTTCAGGGGCGCAGCCAGTGAGTGTGGCCAGCTCTTTTTTTTCCAAGATAGAACCCCCAACAGTAAACTGTTTGGGGAAAAACCTTTGAAGCTATGAACTGCCCGAACAGAAACTAGTACCCTTGACCCCTCCAAACTATACAGTCCATATATAGTTATGGCCAAATAGGGGAACGGCCTAGGGCACAACTTAAAATCCGTTGACTGTTGTGCTTGAACTCCCGTTGACAGGCCGACCCAACCTGCTTGCCAGCCCTGCATGAGCTCAGGTTCAGCGATATGATGGCTGCAAGCCTCTTGGCAGGAAGTCATTTTTTTTTCAGGGAGGAAGGTGTGAGGAAAGCTTTCAGAATCGATTCGGTTGAGGCTTTGAGGCATCAAGGGCTGAAAGAGCTTGGCAATGGAAAGGGTGGTGGTGAGCCTCACCGATTCACGACCGGACTCCAGACAGAAACACCGGACTTCTCAATGACTGCGCCACCGCGCCAGCCGCTTCGCCCCAGGTGCCGTGCGAAGTCGCTTCCGCCGAAGGCAGAAGAAGGCTGAGGACGGCGAGGACGGCATCGGTGACGGTGACGGCGTCGCCTGAGACGGTGCCGGTGGCGCTTCGTGCTGAGAATGGTGAATGCCGACAGCCACGTGATGCTATCACCTCTAGATGGCCCAAAAGGAAGGAATAAGTGAAGGATGAATCCTGAGACATCCTGGAATCCTGGAAGGTGTTTGTGCCTCATTGCTGGAGTTTTTTGAAGCTGATGCCGCAACGTTCTCCAGACAGTTCTTCCATGTTTCTCCGAAATTCGGCCACCTTTGAGTCCTCATCCCAGGAATTGCGGCTAGTTACTTAAACCTCCTAGGAAGAACTAAGAACTTGAATGAGTCTTTTGCTGCATAGAATTTGCATTTTTGGATGCATTTGGTCTTTGAGGTGGCATGTTCAATGCGTTCTTAGAGAGAAGTCAACTAAGGGTAATAGCAGTGCAACATCTCATAGGTCACCATGATTGGCTTGGCTGGCGTAGCTTGTGCAGCCTGCAGGGGGCTCACAGAGCATTAGCTGCAAGGATATCCCCAACAGACGAGCTGGTGAGGTCGCATAGGGGGATGCTTC